>CM031599.1:101538897-101556397 GCA_018398815.1 Conus ventricosus
CGTGTGTGCTTTATATGTGGAGGTGGATGCGGTAAAAAAAAAAAAAAAGCTTCAGCGGAGGGAGGGAGGGAGGTGGAGCTCTTACATAAAAACAAAATATGGGACAAAAGAAAAATCCTGTTTATTTGAATTTTTACCCCTGCCTCAGCCTCTTTCTCCCTCATTCTCTGTCTCTCTGTCTCTGTCTCTGTCTCCCAGGCAAGAAACAAACAATTCAATAAATGACTAAATAAATAAATAGGACAACGAAAATGAACGAATTATTTGTTTGTGTCTTGCCTGATCAAGACCTAAGAGGTCGAAACGCGTCGTGTTTTGTCTTGTGACTCGTTTGTTCACGTTTCTCTTGGCGGTTTGCTAACATTTATTTAAGATTTGTTATGGCAAACAGTGACAAACACCACATAACACTGTCAACCTGGTCTTTCAGCCTCTTGCTTTGAACATGGCAAACAGTGCCAAATACCACATAACACTGTCAACCTGGTTTTTCAGCCTCTTACTTTGAACATGGCAAACAGTGACACATACCACATAACACTGTCAACCTGGTCTTTCAGCCTCTTACTTTGAACATGGCAAACAGTGACACATACCACATAGCACTGTCAACCTGGTCTTTCAGCCTCTTACTTTGAACATGGCAAACAGTGACACATACCACATAACACTGTCAAAGAGATCTTTCAGCCTCTTACTTTAAACATGGCAAACAGTGACACATACCACATAATACTGTCAAAGAGATCTTTCAGACTCTTTGCTTTAAACATGGCAAACAGTGACACATACCACATAATACTGTCAAAGAGATCTTTCAGACTCTTTGCTTTAAACATGGCAAACAGTGACACATACCACATAGCACTGTCAACCTGGTCTTTCAGCCTCTTGCTTTGAACATGGCAAACAGTGCCAAATACCACATAACACTGTCAACCTGGTCTTTCAGCCTCTTGCTTTGAACATGGCAAACAGTGCCAAATACCACATAACACTGTCAACCTGGTTTTTCAGCCTCTTACTTTGAACATGGCAAACAGTGACAAACACCACATAACACTGTCAAAGGGATCGTTCAGCCTCTTACTTTGAACATGGCAAACAGTGACACATACCACATAACACTGTCAACCTGGTCTTTCAGCCTCTTACTTTGAACATGGCAAACAGTGACAAACACCACATAACACTGTCAACCTGGTCTTTCAGCCTCTTACTTTAAACATGGCAAACAGTGACAAACACCACATAGCACTGTCAACCTGGTCTTTCAGCCTCTTACTTTTAAACATGGCAAACAGTGACAAACACCACATAGCACTGTCAACCTGGTCTTTCAGCCTCTTACTTTAAACATGGCAAACAGTGACACATACCACATAACACTGTCAAAGAGATCGTTCAGACTCTGCTTTGAACATGGCAAACAGTGACAAGGAGCCAGTTCATGCCACACATTCAGAACAGAATCAGTCAGAAATATTGCAGTGAAACGGCCGGTCACAAGGAGCCAGTTCATGCCACACATTCACAACAGAATCAGTCAGAAATATTGCAGTGAAACGGCCGGTCTTCAGATTCACATGCGCTCTGTACGATACGGAGAAGACAAGACTTTTTTTTAAGAGAAAGCATGTACATTGGCACGCTAGGTGAAAGTAGATTCCCCCCCCCCCCCCCCCCCCCCCCCTCAGAATGTTAGATTTGTCAAACTGAATCGGTCGCATATGCGACATAAAACACCGTCTTTGTATCACTAAACGCTGAGGGAATGGAGAATGAGGGTGCTATCTAAACTGGATAAAACTGAAGTGATGATTCACATTTTTCGGGTTTATCTTTTGTGTTTGCCCAAACTGCACGTAAATGTTAAATTAATATCAGATCATTTTGAAGAATTCATCATGTTTACTACCATTGCAAACAGACTGTCCCATCAGGGGAGAATATTAAGAGGAAATATTGTTTATATAGCAAGAAACATTTTTTTACAGATATCATTGAAAGTATGATTACTTCTTTTTTATTTAAAGAGTAACTGCAGTTTAGATGAAAACGGAAGTGTTTAGAATTACCAAAATGTTATATTTGCAACAAATAGTATTTCACCCTAAAATCCCAGGTTTTGAAATTCTGTTTTCTCTATAATTGTAATTGCAGGACAAATATGTGGGTGATTCACATAACAGCGTCACTAGAAAACATTTCTCCAGGAAAAAAATCCATCGACCAACATTAAATATTTTTTCGATGCCCATTCCAGGAAGCTCTTTTCTCTGTGCTCATCTTTCACCACTAAATTGATGTGCATTAACTGCATGGACAACCGCGGTGAAAATAGTTTTTAAATGATTTACCGTTTGAATAAAAGAAAATGAATTAGTGCCGCTGATATCAATCTCCCTGACCGCTGAAGTTTATAAACAGTTTCACATACTAACTTTCCAAAACAAATTCTTCTTCATTAATGCTGTAATTCGGGTAATGTGATAAATGGAAATGCCCCTAAAAATACGCCAGAAGCATTTGTTAATCGCCATAGACATGATAGTTTCCTAATGTTTTCGAGACCAAGGAACACTCTATGTATATCGAATGTGTGTGCACTGCTGGGAATTTTTATGTGACACATTACCAGTACCTCTAAAACAAATATCAATTAAAAAAAAAAAAAATTAAGAAAAGCAAAAACAAACAGTTGAAGTAAAACATGTAAAACATTTCACCAATGGTTAACCTTCTCATTTCCATTCCTAATCGTTTTTGAAATAGTGTCCATCGTGTGTATGTGTACTTTATACAAGTATAAATGCATGTCTTTCTGTGTATAAATGCATGTCTTTCTGTGTATAAATGCATGTCTTTCTTTGTATAAATGTATGTCTTTCTGTGTATAAATGCATGTCTTTCTGTGCGCGCGCGCGCGCGCGCGCACGCACGCACCACACACACACACACACACACACACACACACACACACACACACACACACACACACACACACACACACACACACACACACACACACACACACACACACACACACACACACACACTGAATCACAGCAAGCTCGTGGAGCCAAAAGATTACTGTGGTGTTCCAGTTGTGAACAGCCGTGCAACTACTCGAGCGATGAATGGGTTAATGTACCTTCTTTAAAATAAAAAAAAAGAACAATTAGTTTGACATAATACGGTCAACGGTTCTATGTGGAAATGTGTTGCAACTTCCAAAGTACTGTTGGGTCAATTACAATGTATGTTTCCCTTTACAATGTATGTTTCCTTTTACAATGTATGTTTCCCTTTACAATGTATGTTTCCCTTTACAATGTATGTTTCCCTTTACAATGTATGTTTCCCTGTAGTGAACGACAAGGACCTGTGCCCAAAGACAGACGCTGGTCACCGACACAGGACACCGCTGTCATCAATCTGGTTCTTTGTAGACTCCAGTGCGTGTCGTGTGTCAGAGTGCCGCCAGCTCTCTGGCACACTGGTCGTGGAGACGGTCTCTACCGCATGTTGATGGAAAGCCAAATCATCCACGGCCTTGGAACCTTAAAACCTCTGGAGCTTAACGTCATGTGCCTGTGTCTAGCCTCACCCCCTCCACCATCTGCACCCATCCCCCAATCTCCTCCCCTCTTTCCTTAAGCCAATTCTCCCCCCCCCCCCCTTCCCACCTCTCCACCTTCCCTCTCACCCTACCTTTGACATCGCACTCCCCCACCCCATTTTCTGTCTCTCCTCCACTGCCCAGCCACGTCCCCGCTCCTATTTACAATTCTCCTTGTGTTTTCTCTATTACTCGCTCTTTTGACCAGTATCAGATTCTACACCATATCTGCTACTGACCAGTGCCAGATTCTACACCATATCTGCTACTGACCAGTACCAGATTCTGCACCATATCTGCTACTGACCAGTACCAGATTCTACACCATATCTGCTACTGACCAGTACCAGATTCTACACCATATCTGCTACTGACCAGTACCAGATTCTACACCATATCTGCTACTGACCAGTACCAGATTCTGCACCATATCTGCTACTGACCAGTACCAGATTCTACACCATATCTGCTACTGACCAGTACCAGATTCTGCACCATATCTGCTACTGACCAGTACCAGATTCTACACCATATCTGCTACTGACCAGTACCAGATTCTACACCATATCTGCTACTCCCCTCCCTGCCCTTTCCATACCTGTTTCTCCCCCTCGACACCCATTTCCAGCTTCCCTTTTTTCTTTCTCAAACACCAATCCTCACCGACTCTCCTGTTTCCCCCTCTGCCTGACTTCTCGTTATATGCAGTTTTTTACCCATCTCAGACATCATACTCCTGCTGAATGAGTCATGCATTCTGCCATGTGCAGAATAATATCCGTGAACTGAACTGTGATCACCAAGTCTATGAACTGAATTTGCTTCACAGGATTACAACCACCAGCTGGATTTCTTTTACTTCCAGTGAACTAGTGGAAGAGTCTATGCCTCGAAACTTTATTTTGTATTCCAACCTTTTCTCATGTTTCACTTTCTTTTTTTTTATATGCGTGGTCGAGTTGACACCATTGCTTTCATTCATTGTCCTAAAGGTACAGCTGAAAAAAAGCAGTTTTGTTACAAAGCATACGGAAACCAAAACAATGGCTCAGGAAACGTTTTCTCCTCACAATTGGCACCCCAAACACAACCCATCCTTCTCTGTTCCTCAGATATTTGAGGATATAGCAAACTCCTGACAGCACCAAAAGTGTCATTTCAGTGCATACAAACATTTATACAAACAAGCACGTGGGGAACTGGGTAAAAAAAAAGAAGAAGAAGCTAAGCACAGATTGCCCGAATAAGTTTAATAAATGTTGTTAATCTTGGAAATGTTAAAAACAATTTGGACCTCAAAAATCTGAAATGTTCTCCTTAGAACTGTATTTCATTTTGTATGGCTTCAGTTGGGAACCGATATACGTTTTACGCCGAGAAACTCTATTTGACGTGTTTTAACAGGAAGGGTCTGTGTCATGTGACGTAGCCTCACATCAAGGCATGTGACGCTCCATCACATGTAGTTAGGGATATGAATCATTTCCCCATGCCACAACTGAAAAGGAAGAATATTCATGTGGCTTGACTAGTGTAGCGGGCGTCCCCAAATAATTGTGAGTATGACTCAGTAAAGAAACAAACGTGGTCATTGGGTGAAAGTGACCACTGAGTGATAGTTTAACAAGGGCTGGTAAGGTGCTGGTCATGTGTTTTGAACACTGAGTATGCACTCACTAGGAGGAGGGAGGAAAGAATCAGTTTTAACCCAGCAGATGGCCTAGAGACTCGAACCTGTCAGGACGTTGGTCCTCTCTGCTGACCAGTCATTACCAGGTGAGCGATAGATAGTTGGGGAAAGCTACAGGGGAAAACTTAAGGAAAAGAGAAAGAAAGAATTCATATGTTGAATTAAGAAGGTTACTTACACGAACCTTATTCGTGTTTCAGCCCTTCACCCTTTTACCCTTCGCCCTTCACCTTCACCTTTCACCCCGTGAGGTGGTTGAAGATGGCCATGGTGTGGGGAACACACCGGTAGGCAGCCCCAGGAATTAAGGACTCCAGGGAGAGGAGTCGGGAACTCGTCATCTCTCCAGGGACAGGAGAAGACGAGGGAGAGGAGTTGGAACTCATCTCTCCAGTGACAAGAAGAGTCGAGGGAGAGGAGTCGGAAGTCATATCTCCAGGACGGGAGAAATCGAGGGGGCGAGATGATGTCTGAGAGAGACAGGGAATCATGATAGTATGAAGTCTTGTGTTTGATGCAGGCATAGCATCAAGGAGTGAAAGAATCACTTATTTTCCTGGTCTGGAGTTTGTGGGCCAATGTTGTGTGGAGGCCGTGACTTTATGAAGTCTTGAGTGAGTTAGTTTGCCTCTCAGTGGAAAGAGTGCTACATGTATAAAATTTGTTTATAAACGTGTTGATGTGATTAGTAAAAGTGTTTCCCGAAGGAGAGGGGAGAAGAAAAAACATTCGGTAGTGCGCCTTGTGTTGATTGGAAAGATTGCTGTTGCGTTGGAGTAAATGCTGTCCATGAAAGCGCAGTGCAAATGTGACAGTGTGGACAGTGGTGACCCCGACATAAGAAAAAAGCAAAGAAAGATTTCTATTGTGCCTTGGGACTTTTAAAAAAAAAAAAAGATTTCTAATTGACCCTTAAGTTTGAGGGAAGGAAAAAAAAGAAGAAAGTTTAATTATTTATTGTGTATAATATTTGCAATTTTTTTTGTTCTATTTCTATGTGTGTTTAAGGTGGTTGAGATTTCTTTTGGTTGCTCTACTTCCGTTAAGGTTTTTTTTTTTTGGGTAGGATTTTCCTTTTGACCCTTTCCCCCCTCAGACCGATAGCCTCACCTCCTCTTGCTCGTACCTGGCAGCAAGGGGGCAGGGCGTGAGGAGTCGTCTGTCCTGCCCCTAGAGTATTAGTTTTTTTTGCCCCTTCCCCAGACGGATAGCCCCAACCTCTTCCTGCGTTAGCAGGGGGGCCATGCGTGGGGAGTCGTAGTCTTTCCCTTCTCGTTATTATCTTTTTCTTTCCCTTTCCTTTGTTTCATTTTGATTTTTCCCTTGCCCTCAGAGTGTGGGATCAGTCTTCACCTCCGGTCACGCGAATAGTGTAGGTGGTGGAGTTGAGTACCGCTCAGCCAATAACATCTTTATCTTTTGATTATATTTTTTTCCTGGTGTGGTGCGAGATTTTCTTTGAGTTTGGGTGAAAGTGCAGTTTATTAATTGATTGTTTTATATTTGTGCATTATGCTGTGTGTTGTGTGTATATTGTGAGTGATTTTGTTTTTTCCCCCGTCTCCAGTTTCAACGAGCCCAGTGACCACTAGGGTACTGTCCTGAATGGGCTTCTTTGCTGTTCTTGAGTTCTTCTCACTGTTCAGATCCTGTGTAGCCTTTCATTTCCCTTTTCACCCCCTTTTTCAAAACTCTACACTATCCTTCACATAGCTCCTATCTAGTTTCTTTCCAACATTTTCTCTTTAGGTAGATTTCCGCGAGCTTGGTGTTTCGTCCCCCTATTTTAATTGTTTGTGCCTTGCCATTTGTTTTGTAAATTTTTATATTCATTTATCGTATAAGGCGGGTGCATTTGTTTTGTAAATTCATTGGAAATTAGTAAGAAAGAAAGACTGACAACATTATAAAACTAAAACTTTATAAAGATTTTATTTTCAGAAAACTTTATTGTGGTGTGTTGTGTCCTGTCTAGGAAAAACTAGATTGCATTGAAACTGCACATTTTTTTTAAATTCCAAAGTGATAGCAGTTTGCCAATTACTTTTGGAAAAATACATTCCTTTGATTTAATATCTACACAGTGTTGGTAGGAGCTGTTTTCTGTTTACACCGAAATTGAATTCTTTATTTGTATAACTATAATTACATTTTTTGTGAAATTGACAGCGGCCACATATATCGAGCCTTAATTTAATTCATATGTAGAAATTGTTTGTTTATATCTGTTGACGAATCATTAGGATGATTTTGATAAATTGATCAACTAGCGAAACGCGGGGGGTGGGGTGGTTTATAATACTAACTATGTGCAACAATGCACAGATAGGGCCAGGACAGGCTCAGAGAGAGGGAAAAAATAGACTACAGAGGAACTGAAGTCTGAAGAAAATAGACTACAGAAGGGATGCTGAAGCGGGAAGAAAAAAGACTACTGAGGTAAGCTAATGCGAGGAAAAAAGACTACGGAGGTCCACCTATCGTAGAACCCCTCATGAGAGGGTGAGAGGGGTACAATGCGATTGATAATAAAAGACTAACAGCGGAAGCTGAAGAAATAGACTACAGAGGGAAAGCTGAAATTGAAGAAAAAGACTACAGAGGGAAGCTGAAGCTGAAGACCGGTCAATTTAAGTTGAGACAGTTTAGAACTAGAGACTGATGCTGAAATTATAAGATTACAGCAGCGAGAGAACCTCCACCAGCTCCACAGTCGGTGTTCCACAAGCGCGACCTCAACCAAAAGCGGCTATATTCCATAGTTACCACCTTTCGAGAAGGAAAAACGGATGACATAGATAGTTTTTCACTGTTCCGCTTTGAAAGTCATCGCGACCGGTCTTGTGTTGCCAAAGATAAGTGATAGTATAATGCGTCGTTGTTTAAGGTAGCGCTTGACACTGTACCACACACTCGCGGCGAAACAAAAGTTAACGAGTGGGATCAGTTGAAAGAAGAACTCCTCAAGAAATTTCAAGTGTTCTGCTGATCGTTTTCACGAACGTGTCCGGCGGGGTGCGCCCGGGGGAAAAAGGAGAATCGTTCCGTCGTTTCTAATTCCGATGAGTCATTGTTTGAGATCGTATGGAGACGAGTTAATGCAAAACGAACAAAACTTTCAATCACTGCGAGATCTCCTTCTTAGAGAACAAACTTTTGCCAGAGCGTGGCAAAGATCAGGCCACTTTCCTAAAGCAAGGCAATTTGAAAGCGTTGAGGAAATGTGTCAATGCTGATCAGTATTGTATCGTCTCTCTCCGATAAGGGCTGGCTAGAAAGGAGAATTTTCAATCTTTGATCTCATGCGTCCCATGTACTATCCCATCAGGACAGGGAAGTTACTGGAAAGGAATCGTGGGTCATTTCTGATCCTCAAGGATATACTTATCCTAGGAACGGACAAGGATCTTTCCGCGGTTCGAGTGACTTTCGTCAGTACCATACTCACTCGCCGGAAGAACCCGTTTTTACTTTCCTTCCTCAGCAACGTTCCGAGTCGGGGTCAACGTCCACACGTAGACCCTCTTTGGGCCAGTTCGAGGACAGAAAGAAGTTCACAAAATCAGTCACTGCCGACAGACACTGCGATGTTCTTTTGGGATGGCATGTTCCATTGAAGGAAAAATAGCCCTTCAAACCAATGATCAAAACCCGCATTAGTCTCCAACTGATTGGAAGAAGGCTTGTTCTGGGCACCACAATCAAGCTGTTGATGGACTGGTGTTAGAAAACGGAGCATCAAAGGATGCAGGCTTTGGTTTTTGCGAGACCACTGGTGCAACCACAGCTGGTGTACGGAAATCTTCGGTGCTTCAAAACAGTATCTCACACTGTCCAAAATGTAGGTCGTTTGGGAGCAAGATTGAAACGTTTCCGCGGCGAAAATTTCCAGTCGATACACCGTTCACTTCCTCCGGTGGTGAGGACCGGGGCCGTGTCTGTGAAACCCAGTCTACGACTGGATCTGGGGCTATGTGCCAGGGGTCGCTACAGTACATGGGGGTGCTGGAGGAGCGTTTTATTCCCTTGTCTTGTGAGTACCAGATCAAGACACATCCGTAGAGGGCAGGAAAGGCTACAAAGCCGCAAAAGTCGCAAAAACTGGATGATCTCCAGATTACCCCCAATGATCGAAAAGAAATGCAGAAAAAGACGAGACCGGACGACGGTACTTTTTCTGCGGCTAAACAACTGTTAACGACAAACTAACGGACAAACCATCGTACAACTGGAATCTGACATTCTCTACAGGTGTGTACCTGGACAGGAAAACCACACAAGTTTTCGTTCCATACCACTTAGAGAGACAGTGCCTACAACACGGCTCTGATGCATGGTTCGCTGGTCACATGTGGGATCAAAAGAACAGCAAAGAGAGGTTCTTGATTCTTTTTATTGGCCAGGTGTCAACAAAGGAAGTTACAGAATACTGCCGCTCATGTGACATCTGCCTAAAGACAGCTCAAAAGGTCGCGTCCCTTGGTGCACCTTTGCACAAAATGCCTCTCATTTCCGTCCATTTCGAGGGGGTGGCTAATTGATCTTGTTGGCCTTTACACTGTCTTCTTCGGGATAATCGCTATAGCTTGACTTTGTGGATAGCTGAGACAAGGTACCAGAAGCGATTCCACTCAAGAAAATGATACAGTGTCTGTCGCTGAAGCTTTACTTGGCCGATTTTTTTCCAGAGTGGTTCTCAACAATTCTCTGTCTCCTGCGGGGTACGGGCTATTCATTTCTGATCTTCAGGAAGAAATTTACAGAACTGTTCAATCTCGTCCATTTCTACCACGCCATAGCATCCCCAATCGAATGGCAATGGTTGAACGTTTCATTGGAACGGTTTGAAGTCCAATTTGGAAAGGTTGCAAGGCAGGAAACCCCATGAATGGATCGTTTCATACCGCTTTTGCTTTTTGCATACAGGAAATGCCGAACGAAACGCTGGGATTTTCACCATTCGAGCTTCTTTTTCGGACAACTCACCCAGGGGTCCTTTGGATCTATTGATGACACAAATGGACGATAAAGAACGGACATACCGACCAGTAAAACTGTTTAGCCAATACGGTTTATTGAACTGGCATATCGTTTGAAGGATGCATGTAGAGCTTGCTCAACAGTCCCAGCTGATATAAAAACAGATGTGTACAAGGTCTTAGCAGATAGAAAAGCAAAGGCACGTTCCTTCAGTGTAGGGGATAAAGTCCTTGATTACCACTGATGAAACATAACAAGCCTTCGGTTTATGTGGAAGGGTCCTTTTCAGGTGGTCGAAAAAATTTCTGCAGTTAATTATAAGATCAAAAATGGCAAACACGAGAGGTATTTCATGGGAACAAGTTGAAGAATATGTTGAACGTACAAATGTGCCATCACCATCCGTTGAGTGGCTATGTCCGGGTCAGAAATCTGATGTCAACATGACTGTACATTATCAGTGATGGAATTTGTACCCAATGTGACGTACAAGGACAGATCAAAGCTTGTGAAAACAGCAAATGTAGGAGGGTTAACATCTACCAGTCAGAGGATGTGTACCCCTTCCTACTCTGTCTGTCAAAGGTGAAACCTATGTATGATGTGATTTTGTCGAATGAATTGTCTTCAAGTCAAACAGAACAGCTCAAAGAAATTTTTGAAAGACTTTCAGGATGTGTGAACAGATACCCAGGTACAGTGACTGGTATTGAACCCCATAGTATCTAGTTAACGACTGAAATACCATGCGAACCAGACCATACCCCCTGCCTTTTGCAAAAAAGAGGTTGTCGAAGGAAACAAAGTAATGCTGGATTTAAAGGTCATAGAACCTTCTACGTCTCCGTAACAGCTCACCATGTATTGGTGACACACCTGAGGGAGCGGTGCGTTTCTGCATCGATTACATGAAATTAAATAGATCACTGTGTCGATGCGGATGCCGAGCCCATCCCAGACATTGAAGAACTTCTGTGTCAGCTCTCAGAAGGAAACTATTTGTGAAAGTAGACTTTGACTATAGGATACCTGGCAGATCCAAAGCTGAAGCTGACAAGAAAAGACAGCATTCAAACACCTTTTTGTCTTTCCAATGGAAGAAAATGTCCCATCCATTCGGTTTGCAAAATGCCCCAGCTTTCTTTTTGGCTAGAATGATGCGAGCCCTGAAACTCCAGGGTTGTGCAAGTCCTAGTATTTTGACACATTTTGTTGGCTGCATAAGTCATGGAGTGACCTACTTTCTAACTTGCGAGCGTTTTTCCAGACTCAGAATTTTTGTTGACTGCAAGACCATCCAAAAACAAATTCCGTGCCGGTTTCAACTCACGAATTTTTGGGTCACACTATTTCAGTGGGCAAAATGATGCAGAAGAAAGAAAGTGGAAAAATTTTATTCTTTACTTAACTCCACTACAAAGAAACAGATCAGGTAAAAAAACACTCATCGGATTGGGTTTCGTACTATAACGATAGGTACCCCTCGTGCGTCCCTGAACGCCCTTTGACTGAACTGACGACAGGGACGAAGAACAAAAGTATTTGTGTGGTCTGATGCGTGTGCCAGAAGCTGTGGATGTGTTCAAACACCCTCAACTCATTTCCTGTTCTGTTTTACCCTCCCTCTCAGCAGACTTTCTTTTGAGAACTGATGCCAGTTTTCCTAAGGAATGGGAGTCGGTACGGGTGCAGGAAAAAAGTGCTTTGTTACATCCAGTGCAATACGCAGTAAAAGTTCTCAAAGACACAGGAGAAATACTCCACTATTGAGAGAGAGTGCTTGGCTATTGTATGGGCATTGAGAAGTTTTCGCCAGTGCTTGACTGGAAGAAAGTTTCGTTACAGACTGACATAGGCCCACTGACGTTCTTGAAATCGTCAAAGACTAAGAACAGCAGATTATTAAGGTGGTCGCTTTGGCATTGCAGAATTCCTCCAATGTTACCAATTGGAACCATGCCTGAACACAAATTTCATGGCAATTTATGGTCACGTATGAATATTCATGGGACAAATGTAACGTCTTCAAGGAAAGACTTTCCTGTTTTTTTCTTCTTAATGATTACGTGTGATCCATTTTGACAGTGCATTGTATCTACTGACGATTTAAATCAAGTGGTATGTAATGCATAATTTGCTTGTGTGGAAGTGACGAGATGTTTTACAAGCAAAAACTACTTGATGTTGAGGATTACGATCTATTCTTTGCTTTATATTCATTCCGTAAACAATGAAAATAGCATCATGTAACTATTTATGTCTAACTGTTGCTTGTGAGTAGAATATATATGTATGTGTGATGAGCAAATTACCCTTTAGAATGTATAATTTTTATACACATGTTTTGATTGTGCAATGAGACAAACCAATTGTTTTTCATTTGTCCATGTCTACAATGGAAAACATGTGACTTTTCAATGGACTATAAC
The DNA here is from genome assembly GCA_018398815.1 of Conus ventricosus. Classification (NCBI taxonomy): domain Eukaryota; kingdom Metazoa; phylum Mollusca; class Gastropoda; order Neogastropoda; family Conidae; genus Conus; species Conus ventricosus. Next base: position 101,551,619 of record CM031599.1, read on the forward strand.
ACGACATGTGGGGAAAAAAACTATGTTTAAACTATGTTTATTTTGTTTAACAGACTATTGAGAAACATGTACACTAGAACTGTTCTCATTTATGAGGGTTTTTGAAACATAGGATGTGAGACGAAGATCAAGGGAAAATTTGGGCTTCACATCTTAATATATAAACACAATGTACTTGAAATTGTTAATATCCCATTGTTTTATCCCATGTAAATTTGTGAAAGTGTATTTTGTGAATTGAGATCAATTTGTTATTTTTTTTTTGAAAGACTGAAATTTGAAATATGCCTATTTATGTGGATCATGAAGAATTGAATTCTATACGTTGATTATTAAATTTTGGTGCATCTGTGGATGTACACATTTTTGAGATTCATGGCTGAAGATGGTTTAAGTGAAGTTGTATACCTTTAAATTTTGGGGGGGGGTCTGGAGAAAAATTTTTTCATACCAGGATGGGAGAGACATGTGACTAAGCTCACATCAAGGCATGTGACGCTCCATCTCACATGTAGGTAGGGATATGAATCAGTTCCCCCATGCCACAAACTGAAAAGGAAGAATATTCATGTTGCTTGACTAGTGTAGCGGGCGTCCCCCAAATAATTGTGAGTATGACCAGTAATGAAACCAACGTGTCATGGGTGAAAGTGACCACTGAGAGATAGTTTAACAAGGGCTGGTAAAGGTGCTGGTTCATGTGTTTGACACTGATATGCACTTCACTAGGATGAGGGAGGAAAGAAATCAGTTTAACCCAGCAGATGGCCTAGATACCGAACCTGTCCCAGGACGTTGGTCCTCTCTGCTGAACCATCATTTACCAGTGAGCGAATAGATATGGGGAAGCTACAGGGGAAAACGTAAGGAAAAGAGAAAGAAAAGAATTCAATATGTTGAATAAGAAGTTACTTACAACGAACCTTATTCCCGTGTTTCAGCAGTCCCTTCACCCGTTTACCCGTCGCCCTTTCACCCATCTCCTTTCACCCCGGAGGTGGGTGAAGATGGCCATGGTGTGGGGAACACACCGGTAGGAGGTAGGCAGCCCCAGGAATTAAGGCCACCAGGGAGGAGGAGTCGGGACTCGTCATCTCTCGCAGGGACGGATAAGACGAGGGAGAGAAGTTGGAACTCATCTCTCCATGACACGAAGAGTCGAGGGAGAGGATCCGGAAGTCATATCTCCCAGGACGGGAGAAATCGAGGGGCGAGATGGATTCTGAGAGAGACAGGGAATCATGATAGTATGAAAGGCTTGTGTTGATGCAGGCATAGCAGCCAAGAGGAAAGAATCACTTTATTTTCCGGTCCGGAGTTGGGGCCAATGTTGTGTGGAGGGCCGTGTCGTTTAGGAAGCTTGATGAGTTTAGTTTTGCCTCTCAGTGGAAAGAGTGCTACATGTATATATTGTGTTTATAAACGTGTTTGATGTGATTTTAGTAAAGTGTGTTCCCGAAGGAGAGGGGGAGAAAAAAAAACATACGGTAGTGCGCCTTTGGGGGTTGATTGGAAAGATTGCGTGTGCGAATGAGTAAATGCTGGTCAGGAATGCGCATGTGCAAAAGTGACAGTGTGACAGTCTGCATCTTCATATGGCCAAAAAAAAAAAAATCCGAAACAATACAAGCTATATTTATTCAAAACTGTTTTTAATAAATGATCGAGGTGTACAGATAAATCCTACATAAGAACTGCCCTTGCACAAGATACCACTGGTGTTGTCATGGAGATATAAGCTCCAAAAGTGAATGCTAACCATGAACGCCCTGTATATTCTGTACAGAATGTCAAGGCATGGAGTAGCGCTCCTGTTCACATGCCAATATTATAACAAATATGCCAAAAATTTCCACATATTATATTGTTCACCATCTGTGTCCCACGCTTCCCCGTGAAGAGTCCTAACAGTTACCTGCACTTACAGGATCACGTTTGCAGCAACAAAGGGAAAAACATTGCCGACGTTCTCTGTTAGATGATTGCGTTACCATCCTATGTCCAATTTAATCATCTGATTCCATCATCTGGTTGTTTTCTGTGATATAAATGGTTAATAACACCGAAGTTTTGTATTTGTCTCGATCTTAGTCCACTGCGTGTGTGTGTGGGTGGGTGGTGGGTGGGTTGGGGGGGGCTGGTCGTGCGTGCATGCGTGTTTGCGGTGCGTGCGCGCGGGGGGGCGCGCGCGCGCGCGCGTGTGTGTGTGTGTGTGTGTGTGTGTGTGTGTGTGTGTGTGTGTGTGTTGCCGCACGCGCGCGCGAGCGTGGAGCAACTTCTTTGTTCCCACGCGTTTTCCGTTTCTCGCCCAGTATGGTATTCCTCACAAAAATACTGCCCTGTCCCCCATTCCCACCTGTCCCCCTCCAACCACCCTTCCCTTCTATTAACTAGTATTATGCCGATGTAGCCTTCCGACACCAATACGTCTAAACCCTTCCCATTCAGGTAATTAGTTTCTGCATGTATGCCTGCGGTGCAAAAACTACACAACCATGCGCATTCTTGTCATTATTCCTGTTCGTAAAGGCTTCCAGCCCCCGACGAAGTGTAAATATTTTAAATTGATTTCACTCTTCACACCCCTGTACTCTCTGTCTATTTTTTCGTCTCTGTCTCTGTCTCTTTCTGTCTGTCTGTCGGTCCTGTCTGTCTGTCTCCTCTCTCTCTCTCTCTCTCTCTCCTCTCTCTCTCGTCTCTCTCTCTCTTCTTGTCTCTCTCTCTGCGCTCTCTCGCTCTCTCCTCTTTCTCTTCCTCCGTCACTCACACAACGACACGCACACACAACACACACACACCCACACACACACACACACACCACACACACACACTTACCACACACAAACGTACACACACACACTTACACCCACCAGCACCCGCGCGCGCTCACACACACACACACAAGCACGCACGCACATACACACACACACACACACACACACACACACACACACACACACACACACACACACACAGCACGCACGCACGCACGCACGCACGCACACACACACACACAACACACACACACACACACACACACACACACACACACACACACACACACAAAGAGATACACAGACATACAGAGAGACAGACAGACAAATAAACAGACAGAACGATAGACAGACAGACAGACAAACATGCAGGCAGGCAGGCAGGCAGGCGGGTTGACAGACAGATAGACGGACAGAAACAGATTGAATGAAATTCAAACACCACACACACACACACACACACACACACACACACACACACACACACACACACATACACACATGCGCGCGCGTGCGCGCGCACGGACCCACGCAGGCACGTATGCACGCACAAACGCGCGCAGCGCGCGCGCACACACACACACACTCACACACACACACACACACACACACACACACACACACACCACACACACACACACACACACACACATGCTCACAAATTCACAAATAAAAGAGAGAGAGAGAGAGAGAGAGAGAGAGAGAGGAGAGAGAGAGAGAGAGAGAGAAAGAGAATGCATGGGTTATTGTGATAAGCTTTAGAAAGCCCATTCACAAGGCTGGGATACGAAGAGGATGGGGGACTGTGCACGCACACAAAATAACAATAAACATCATCAAGATATTACATGAACGTACATTACGATGTGGAATCCAAATCACGGAAATACATAGCATAGAATACAGTGATGAGCTCGGCCCGGCACAGGTAACGGTCAGCCAGATATTCCAGACATTTATCAGCAGTTTTCAACAGTGCCGTTGTCACGATGGGTGGCTAACATTTCGGTTTTCGACCTCTTTGCTGTTTGTAGCGCTGCCTTTCACCTCTTCCTTCAGTTCCCACAGACGGTCATTCATTTTTGTACTCCCAGTTCTTATAGAACACAGAGCACTTTACAATGGGAACGAAGAAATGCTGTCTGTCTGTCTGTCTGTCTGTGTTTTTTGTCCGTGGTCAAAATGTGTTCCACTCGCCCCAGACAAACCTGCTGGGCCGATCTTTCTGAAAATTGGTAGGTATGTTCATTATGAGGACGGATGATGCCCAATGTTTTATTTTACCAGAACAGCCGTTACTAACTGCTATAAATGATGATTTTGTGAGTACAGTTTAAGCAATAATGGTTTATAAACTTATGTGTAACCTAAACTTGTAAGTTCCTCGGTAGAAACAGTGATTAGTATCCCCGCCTGTCACGCGGGCGATCCGCGTTCACTTCTCTGCTGGGGATATCTGCTTTTTTCTTTTCTCTTACACACAAAATTTCTACCACCAACAGGGTCATAATATCTGTTATAGCAATGTGTTGGCATAGAGTGTCTGTGATTTACCATTAGCAGTACATGCATAATCACTGCTACCGTCTATATCACACAGATCTGCAGCTGCGACGATTGTTTTGATTTCTTGTCGCGTAGAGCTAGTTACACGTGGATCGTGTTCACTAAAGTACAGAGCTCTCATTTCCATCAACGCTTCGCTTGTCAGCATCAGTGTCACACGGCCCGGCTGACAGGCCGCAGGGCAGTCACTGACTCACAGGGCAGTCAATGACTCACTGACTCACAGGGCAGTCACTGACTCACAGGGCAGTCAATGACTCACTGACTCACAGGGCAGTCAATGACTCACTGACTCACAGGGCAGTCACTGACTCACAGGGCAGTCAATGACTCAATGACTCACAGGGTAGTCACTGACTCACAGGGCAGTCAATGACTCACTGACTCACAGGGCAGTCACTGACTCACAGGGCAGTCAATGACTCACTGACTCACAGGG
>CM031599.1:101566397-101568897 GCA_018398815.1 Conus ventricosus
CATGAATGTTCTAAACCTAGAACACGCAAAATCATTCCTTAAGATGAAAGGCGTATGTAAGGTGTCTATGCCATCTTCTTCCTTGCGCTGAACTCTGAAGCGATCTGAAGCGATCAAGCTAAGTGAATCTTCGTTATTTTATTCGTTTGTGTCTCACCTGAAGAAGACCTAAGAGGTCGAAACGCGTTGTGTTTTGTCTTGTGACTTGTTTGTCCACGTTTCTCTTGGCGGTTCGCTAACATTTATTTTAAGATTTGTTCTATTATGTTAATCTGAAAGAAATCCAAATGGCGGATCTAGGGTCAGTACACATCGTTGATAAGATTACGACAACGTTTCCATTTATTAAGAACATTGTGAAACCACTGTCATGCATTGATAACTATCTATGAAGAAAAGAATTGATAAATGTCTTTGAAGAAATGTATTTCCTATCATCTCCCAACTGTAATTTGCAGCATCTATTTCTAAACAAAGTAGGCCTACACATTCAGCTGGTCTCTCATACCATGTCTACTATTATTTCCCATGTTGGAACTATTCTTTCATAAACTAATGGTGGAATTGTTCCTTCATGAACTAACGGTGAAATTGTTCCTTCATGAACCAACGGTGGAATTGTTCCTTCATGAACTAACGGTGGAATTGTTCCTTCATGAACTAACGGTGGAATTGTTCCTTCATGAACCAACGGTGGAATTGTTCCTTCATGAACTAGCGGTGGAATTATTTTTTCATGAACTAACGGTGGAATTGTTCCTTCATGAACTAGCAGTGCAATTGTTACTTCATGAACCAACGGTGGAATTATTCTTTCATGAACTAAGGGTGGAATTGTTCCTTCATGAACTAGCGGTGGAATTGTTCCTACATAAACTAACGGTGGAATTGTTCCTTCATGAACTAATGGTGGAATTGTTCCTTCATGAACTAACGGTGAAATTGTTCCTTCATGAACTAACGGTGGAATTGTTCCTTCATGAACTAAGGGTGGAATTGTTCCTTCATGAACTAACGGTGGAATTGTTCCTTCATGAACTAACGGTGGATCCTTGTGGAGGTCTGCACTCTCCCAGAGGCTTTTCGTGTTTTCTTTATTTTCTCTTTTACTTTACATCAATATCATAACACATGTAAACATGCATGCATGGACTGGAACACAAACTAATGCGTGCATACAAATACTCTCTCACAATGTCACAATGAGCCATCCAAGGTGTGTGTGTGTGTGTGTGTGTGTGTGTGTGTGTGTGTGTGTGTGTGTGTGTGTGTGTGTGTGTGTGTGTGTTGTGATAGATAACATCGATCATGTCCCCTGTGGTCCAGTTAGATTTACACCCATGCGAAGCACATCTCCAGCAAACCATCATGTCCATCTTGCAATGACAATCAAAATGCCAAACCATCAACAAATTTTTAAAAAATCCCTCCTTACAAACCCGCAGCTTTGTCCTGCCTTCGTTACAGGCGCCAAAACGCACCAACAAATCTCAAGCTGAGCTGTTTTGTTTTCAAAATTCATCATGCTGGTTTTTTAACTGCTCACAAGTGAAAATAATTTGCTGATCTCTAAGTACTTGCGAGTCGCACGTGCTTCGCATATTCTCACGTGATTTCGACAGACCTTTGGCCTTTTGTTTGGTCAATTGTGAAATGTTGTCAGGGACAGACCTTTGGCCTTTTGTTTGGTCAGTTGTGAAATGTTGTCAGGGACAGACCTTTGGCCTTTTGTTTGGTCAATTGTGAAATGTTGTCAGGGACAGACCTTTGGCCTTTTGTTTGGTCAATTGTGAAATGTTGTCAGGGACAGACCTTTGGCCTTTTGTTTGGTCAATTGTGAAATGTTGTCAGGGAGAGCGCTGCAGAGCAGAACTAGGTACTTAACCGCGAGGAGAATAAAAAAAGTTTTAAATGTTCCAGACTGTGGTGATTTGGACAGTTTCTCTTTCATCAAAAAGGTGTCACTGTGTGTTGCCCACACCACATTAAGCTACACCACATCTGTCAAGCCATCAGACCACAGTGTGCTGTGTGTTGCCCACACCACATTAAGCTACACCACATCTGTCAAGCCATCAGACCACAGTGTGCTGTGTGTGGCCCACACCACATTAAGCTACACCACATCTGTCAAGCCATCAGACCACAGTGTGCTGGGTTGGTAACCATGTGACCTCAGAACGGAGAAAACGAACGAAAGAGAGAAACAAACAAACAACAGATGTGGGAAGAGAGAAACAAACAAACAACAGATGTGGGAAGAGAGAAACAAACAAACAACAGATGTGGGAAGAGTTTCCTTGACAAGATTTAAGAGACACCTGACCTATTTTCGTTAACTCACGTGATAATTTGGCGTTTAACACTTTTAACACACTACCACAATGTATGTGTGTGTGTGTGTGTGTGTGTGTGTGTGTGTGTGTGTGTGTGTGTGTGTGTCTGTGTGTGTGTGTGTGTGTGTGTGTGTGTGTGTGTGTGTGTGTGTGTGTGTGTGTGT
>CM031599.1:101573897-101586397 GCA_018398815.1 Conus ventricosus
TCTTTCTCCTTTCTGTATCCTTTCCCTTCTCCTTACCCTCCCCTTGTCCGTCTGTAGCCGGCAGTTTTGTCCAACCTCGGACAAAACGGCTACAACCCGACTGTTCTGTCCGATTTTCAATCTTTTGTCGGACAAAACGGCCTGGTTGGACAACTCGGCCGGCTGTAAATAAGCGGCCGTTTTGTCCGGTTTTTTTTTTTGTATTGTGTTTTGTTTTTTTAGTTGTTCTTTGCCCAGTTTCACTGGTAAAGAAGTATAAATTCGTCGCGGTCTGGTTTCTTTTCTTTTTTTTTTGTTTCTTTGTTTGTTTTTTGTTTTGTTTTCTGTCTGTCCCAAGGATATCTTCCGAACGGAAAGTCGGAGTCGCGTCAAACTTTGTGTGGAGGTGTGCACAAGAATGGCAAGAGAGACCTGTCTCTCTCTGTCTCTGTCTCTGTCCGTCTGTCTCTGTCTCTGTCTGTCTGTCTCTCACTCTCTCTCTCTTCCTCTCTCTCTCTCTCTCTCTCTCCTCTCTCTCTCTCTCTCTCTCTCTCTCTCTCACTCCTACAGCCAAGTAAAGAAATCGCGAGAATAAGACCCACTCGATAGTCATGGCCCCTGACGGCCAATGGTCAACTTAAAGGTCTACTTTAGAGGTTTTCGATAATTGGTCAGCTTATGCAGAAATATGATATGTTGATAAATTGGTAAAATAAACAGCCGATTCGTTCCAATCACATGAAATCGATCCGCGAAAGTGGGCATTTTCACCTGTAATCAAGAAAACGGGAGGTAATCAACTAAATCTTGGCATGGCTTAACTGCTCTTGGATGTGACGTCACATGAGTGTCAGCGACGGCGACAGAAAGCGACTCTGATGGTTCTTGTACATCTTGCTCGGTATTTAATTTATCATGTAAAAGCAGTGACTATGATTGCGACAGCCAATGTGACTCTGGGGATGTTTCTCCAAGGCCTTTACCTTATCAGTTTGAACGCTAAGTACTTTTTACCACGTCAGCTTCAGCTGGACCACGGAAACGAGCTATTCAGTTCCAGCTGGACGCCCGAACACAGCATTCCGAAGGCGTACAGACTTTACCGAAGTCTCGAGGGAGGCTACCGACTGACTTCTTGATGCGATCACGCGTGGACGGCGAGCGGAGATTCTCCTTCCTCAAGCCTTAACGTGTTCATTCAATTTAACAAGTGTGATCTGTCCATAGGTAAGAACAGAATAAACGTGCGACTATCGTACTCATCTGTACGAGCTTACCACTCCGCCTTCAAAGTATACGCGCACAATGCAGACGAAGTTTTTGATCCATTCGAACGGGCTCGGCAATTGTCGGAATAGCTCGATTCCGCGGTCCAGCTGGAACTGACGTTGTAAAAAGAACTTAGCGGCTCGGCATGTTTGCACGAACCGAATCCACTTCTTTCGAGTATCTGGATCAGATGGAAATGTGTGCAAAGAATATCCGTCTCCTGCTGAGCTGCTGCACTCGCCTACAGCACAGTATCTGCCACCCCTCGTGACTTTTTAGGCTGTGGGGGATCGCAACTCGTGTTGATTTCACTTGGCGTTAGCTTGTTGTGTAGGTCGCGGCTGACGGCCAGTCCATCAAGTGACGTCACGGTTTTCGGTCTACAGCGCGGGGTTTGAACAGGTGTGCAAAAGTCGTTTTTTATCTATTAAATTCGTCTGGAGATTTTTTTCTAATGAATACCATACTGTAATTATATGACATGTAGACCTGGTTTTAACATATTATCGAAAATCTCTAAAGTAGACCTTTAAGACGCCAAATTGGCCACCTGGGGGCATGACGGCCGAATGTTGTTTTTTTTCCACGTCATTTCTTTACTTGGGGTAGACAGACAGGAAAAACAAACAAAAAAACAAACACAAAAAAAAGAAGAAAAAAAAACAGTACGCGACGAATTTATACTTCTTTGCCAGTGAAATATCGGACAAAACGGCCGCTTATTTAAAGCCGGCTGTTTTGTCCAACCAGGCCGTTTTGTCCGACCAAAGATTGAAAGTCGGACAAAACAGCCGGGTTTTAGCCGTTTTGTCCGAGGTTGAACAAAACCGCCGGGTCGGACAAAACGGCCGGCTGCACTGTCTCCTCGTTGTGTCCCCGATCTCTTTCTCCTGAATCTGGCACCGATACCTCGTGTCCATATGCTTTCTTTCTTTCTCCTGAATCTGGCACCGATACCTCCTGTCCATATGCTTTGTTTCTTTCTCCTGAATCTGACACTAACACCTCCTGTCCATATGCTTTGTTTCTTTCTCCTGAATCTGACACTGATACCTCCTGTCCATATGCTTTGTTTCTTTCTCCTGAATCTGACACTGACACCTCCTGTCCATATGCTTTGTTTCTTTCTCCTGAATCTGACACTGACACCTCCTGTCCATATGCTTTGTTTCTTTCCCTCAATCTGACACTAATACCTCCTGTCCATATGCTTTGTTTCTTTCTCCTGAATCTGACACTAATACCTCCTGTCCATATGCTTTGTTTCTTTCTCCTGAATTTGACACTGACACCTCCTGTCCATATGCTTTGTTTCTTTCTCCTGAATCTGACACTGACACCTCCTGTCCATATGCTTTGTTTCTTTCTCCTGAATCTGACACTGACACCTCCTGTCCATATGCTTTGTTTCTTTCCCTGAATCTGACACTGATACCTCCTGTCCATATGCTTTGTTTCTTTCCCTGAATCTGACACTGACACCTCCTGTCCATATGCTTTGTTTCTTTCCCTGAATCTTACACTGACACGTCCTGTCCATATGCTTTGTTTCTTTCCCTGAATCTGACACTGACACCTCCTGTCCATATGCTTTGTTTCTTTCCCTGAATCTGACACTGACACCTCCTGTCCATATGCTTTGTTTCTTTCTCCTGAATCTGACACTAACACCTCCTGTCCATATGCTTTGTTTCTTTCCCTGAATCTGACACTGACACCTCCTGTCCATATGCTTTGTTTCTTTCTCCTGAATCTGACACTGACACCTCCTGTCCATATGCTTTGTTTCTTTCCCTGAATCTGACACTGACACCTCCTGTCCATATGCTTTGTTTCTTTCCCTGAATCTGACACTGACACCTCCTGTCCATATGCTTTGCTTCTTTCTCCTGAATCTGACACTGACACCTCCTGTCCATATGCTTTGCTTCTTTCTCCTGAATCTGACACTGACACATCCTGTCCATATGCTTTGCTTCTTTCCCTGAATCTGACACTGACACCTCCTGTCCATATGCTTTGCTTCTTTCTCCTGAATCTGACACTGACACCTCCTGTCCATATGCTTTGCTTCTTTCTCCTGAATCTGACACTGACACATCCTGTCCATATGCTTTGCTTCTTTCCCTGAATGTGACACTGACACCTCCTGTCCATATGCTTTGCTTCTTTCTCCTGAATCTGACACTGACACATCCTGTCCATATGCTTTGCTTCTTTCCCTGAATGTGACACTGACACCTCCTGTCCATATGCTTTGTTTCTTTCTCCTGAATCTGACACTGACACATCCTGTCCATATGCTTTGCTTCTTTCCCTGAATGTGACACTGACACCTCCTGTCCATATGCTTTGTTTCTGTCTTCTCACCTGTCTCAATGGTCATGAAAAGTGTTATTTGAGGTAATCTATCTCTCTTCTCTCCCCCCCCCCCTCTCTCTCTCTCTCTCCTCTCTCTCTCTCTCTCTCTCCTCTCTCTCTCTCTCATACATTCATACATGCACGCTTAAACGCACTCACACACACATACTCTCTCTCTCTCTCTCTCTCTCTCTCTCTCTCTCTCTCTCTCTCTCTCTCTCTCTCTCTCTCTCTCTCTCTCTCTCTCTGTCTCTCTCTCTCTCTCTCTCTCTCTCTCTCTCTCTCTCGGTCACTCTCTCTCTCTCTCTCACTCTCTTCTCTCTCTCTCTCTCTCTCTCTCTCTCTCTCTCTCCTCTCTCTCTCTCTCTCTCTCTCTCTCTCTCTCTCTCTCTCTCTCTCTCTGCATGTGTGGGCTTGTGTTAAAGAGAGAGAGAGAAGCATAGCAGATACTTAACGATCATGGACATTGACATCGACATTGCATATACATAGGGTGCACAAACAGCACACACTTCACTCAACCACAAACTATCTGGTAGTGAAGAAGACCTGCAAGCCATAATGTGTCCCACTGACAACAGATACAGAAAATCCTTCCATGTTATTCAGCCATTATGTGTCCCACTGACAACAGACACAGAAAATCCTTCCATGTTATTCAGCCATAATGTGTCCCACTGACAACAGACACAGAAAATCCTTCCATTGAACAAAAAACCACCAACACCCAATAAGCATATTGCAAATTTTCGGTTTATTGGTAAAACCTTTGTCAAGCATAAAAAACCAAGGGCCCACTAAATGACAGCCCAAAGCACAGCATTTATATTCTAAGACTGAAAATCCTTCCATGTTATTCAGCCATAATGTGTCCCACTGACAACAGACACAGAAAATCTTTCCATGTTATTCAGCCATAATGTGTCCCACTGACAACAGACACAGAAAATCCTTCCATGTTATTAAGCCATAATGTGTCCCACTGACAACAGATACAGAAAATCCTTCCACGTTATTCAGCCATAATGTGTCCCACTGACAACAAACACGGAAAATCCTTCCATGTTATTAAGCCATAATGTGTCCCACTGACAACAAACACAGAAAATCCTTCCATGTTATTAAGCCATAATGTGTCCCACTGACAACAGATACAGAAAATCCTTCCATGTTATTCAGCCATTATGTGTCCCACTGACAACAAACACAGAAAATCCTCCCATGTTATTAAGCCATAATGTGTCCCACTGACAACAAACACAGAAAATCCTTCCATGTTATTCAGCCATAATGTGTCCCACTGACAACAGACACAGGAAATCCTTCTATGTTATTCCGTCGAATGTAAACTAAAGTTTCAGAGAGAGATTAGGAGACGGTAAATCAGGAAAGTGGGGAGATGTTGTTTGGCCCATGGAGATTTGAGAGCAGGACGGGCTTTAGGGCGGACGTTGACGTGGATAACAAGAAAAAGCTTTAAAAGAAGGATCAAGTCACATTCCTTGTGTGTGCGATGATTCTCTGTGGCATCGAAGAGATTTATGCGCAGGTCGCTGCCCGTCTTATTACCCTAATCACTAAGTCAGCGGGCGTCCATTTACCACGTGCGGTGTCAAATTGTCTTTACTGCCTGGAATTGTTTGTGCCGATCTGTATTATTATCCTCCCCCTTTTCACACCCCTCCGCCCGTTCACCTTTCCTTCTACCCCATGCTGTGATGGAGGAGACTAAGTATGCTTTACGTGGCTTGTTTCTTCCGTTTTTTCCTCCGTCAACCTTTAACATATTGCCAACATTCTTTCTCTGGCTCCATTCTCAATTGTTTACAAGGCTTTGTTTGTTTCTCTCATGTCGTGATGTAACTAGTAGAGGATACCATTTGAAAAGAAAGTCGAAAACTAATTCTTTCTACTTGTTTTTTTTTTGTCTACATGATTGGTCTACTGATCCATTTGCAGAGGATTGCGTAAATTCAATGATGTATCTTAATTTACATATGTTTAATGATGTATCTTAGTTTACATGTGTTTGCTGTGAAAGCGTTCAGATGAACAAATGTGGACCCTCATGTTTTTGTACACAAAGAAAGAAACAGATTACTTGTTTTAAAATAAAATGATGTTTAAAGAGTAATAAAGTTCATTGAAATTAACGTTAATGCGTGTGTCTACGTTTTATACAGAGACATATACGCAGACACTGTACCGCAGACATGTCAAGAAGCTGGAGAACTTCCACATGCGAGCTCTTCGCTCCATACTCGGAATCCATTGGCAGGACCGTGTTTCCAACCTCGAGGTCCTGGACCGTGCTCACACTACAAGTATCGAGTCCATGCTCATCAAGGCCCAGCTTCGATGGGTGGGGCATGTCATCCGTATGGAAGAGCACCGTATGCCAAGGCGACTGCTGTATGGAGAGCTTCTGCACGGCAAGAGAAACCAAGGACGCCCAAAGAAACGGTACAAGGACTCGGCCAAATCAAACCTCCAGTGGTGCGAACTCAAACCAAAAGAACTAGAGGAGTGCGCCAGTGACCGACCTCTGTGGCGGGCCACATTTCACAAAGCCGCTACCAACTTCGAAAGTACTCGACGCCAAAAGCTGACTGCCGCCAGGGATCAACGCCACAGAGCAGCAGCAGCAGTGATCACGACAATGGACTTCCAGTGCCCCTACTGTTCCAGACTCTGCGCCTCCAGATTGGGGCTGCAGAGCCACCTCCGCGTACATCGATGAGCTGCAGAAACGCTAACGTCATCTTCGGATCCGAAGGACTACCATCACTACGTTTTATACAGAGTACATGAACATATGTTTACAAGGATAGGCATTCAAGCAGTCGTTAAAAGTTGCCTGAATTTCAATATGGCAGGCTCATTTTTCAAACAAACTGAAGAGCTTTCCCACAATCTTAGGAAAAGTTCTATTTCATGCAAACAGTAAGTATAGGATTTCCATGATAGCAATACGCAGTTTGGTGCTGATAGAAAATCACTTAAAATACATTGATGCAATTCTGCTTTTAGCTTGTTTTTAACTTTGCTTTAGCCACAGTTGTCAAATGGGTTATGAATACTGAGAAACATTATGGTGGCATATCTTGTGGCGGTTTAAGGTCAGCATTTAGAAGCATCTGGAAGTGACTGTACATCAGTATCTAGAAGTGATTTATACGGATATCTAGTAGTGATTGTTGGTCGTCTTGATAGTTCTTTGGCATTTAGAAATGATTGCAGGCCAGTGTCTCGAGGTGATTGTAGGGCAATATAGCAAGCAAACTGTCGTTCAATGTACAAGAATGGTTTAGGTCAGTATCTAGAAGCGATTGTTGGTTGATATTTTGAAGTGATTGTAGATCAATATACCAGGCAGTTGTTGGTCAGTATCTAAAAGTGGGTGTAGGTCAGTATCTAAAAGTGATCGTAGGTCGGTATCTACAACCGATTGTAGGTCGATATTTCAAGCAAGCACTTTATTTAGAAGTGATTGTACGTCTCTATCAAAAAGTCATTGCAGGTTGGTATCTATTAATGATCGCATTTCAGTATCTGGAACTCCTATAGGCCAGTATCTAGACGTAACTGCTATTTGCAAACCAACATCTAGAAGTGATTGTAAATTGATATGTAAAGCAATTGTTTGTCAGTATGGAAAAGTGATTGTAGGTCGGTATTTAGAAGTGGGTGCGAGATCTGATTAGGAATGGTTGCAGTTTGGTACATAGCAGTGACTATAGGTTGTTATATAAAAATGATTGTAGGCAACATCTAGTGACTGTACGTCAACATTTAGTGGTGATGTAGGTCAGCATTAAAAAATGATTAGTGGTCGGTACCAACATGTAACTGATGGTCGGAATTGGAATTGGAGGTCGGTATCTGGAAGTGATTTAAGTTCGTATCCACAGTTAGAAGTGGTAACAGATCACTGTCTAGAAGTGTCTGTAAGTCAACATGTCCAAGCGATCATATGACGGCAGAAGTCATTGTAGGCCAACATCAAACAATTGTTGGTCAGCATCTGGACATCATTGTATATCAGAGCAGGAACTGAGCCAGTAGAAAAAAACAAGGCCAGAAAATGGTTCAGTCTTCACATATGAAACACAAGCAGTAGCTAGTGCAGGGTATTCATGTCTGATGCTATTTTCATTCGGATTTTGTTTTGTGGGCAGTTTGAATTCGATCTTTCTCTTTTTTATCGATTTTTCTTTTTTCATATCGAGCTGGCTGTTTGATAGATGCAGCAATGAAGACCAAGTGCTTTTAAGGTGACAATCTTGTGTTCACGAAATGTGTCCAAGATATGCTGAGATGTGTCTGTCTGGCAGGGAAAAAAAGCCGTCATTATCAGAGATGTGTGGGTTCACAATAAACAAAGAAAGAGCACAGGTCTGACGCGCTGCGCTGTTTTGTTGTTGTCTAATCCTTTCCTGTTCGTGATGTCCTAAATCCTACCTGTCTGAGGTCAGCATCAGCGGTGTGGCCGTGTCCTCAATGAAAGCGACAGGGCGGTGTAATTAATGGGCTTGTTTGTGAGTCTGCATTCTCTCAGTATATTGTGTGCATCTGCACTGTCTGATGTTGTCTTATTTATTGGCTGCTGTCTTACCTGTTGATCGCCTTTGGCTGTCTGAGTCCTCGGGGATGAGGGCATGATATTAGCATAATCACTCTTCCCCACTCTTGGCGTACTCCTCCCCTGTCCTATCTTCTTCATCATCCTCCCCTTCATCCCCTTCATTCCCTTCATCCCCTTCTCTCTCTCTCTCTCTCTCTCTCTCTCTCTCTCTCTCTCTCTCTCTCTCTCTCTCTCTCTCAAATTCCTACAGCTGTTTTTGTCAGCCATATCTGTTTGTAACGCTTTGATATCAAAGTGTGATATTCCGTTGACATCGACGATGACTACTACTACTACTACTACTACTACTACTACTACTACTACTACTACTACTGGCTTCTTTCCTACCACTGCAACTTGCACGTAGTCGATTTTTTTCTCCAGTTTTCAGCGCGGTTATTCCTTTTCAGCACCACAAGTGCACTGACGGCCATCTTACTCTGTGACGACATCAGAACTCCTCACGTCTCTTCACCCCATTGTTCTCCATTCGTCCCTTACTCGCCGGGTTTGGGAACGCGTCACCCTTGTAGTAACGCGTCACCCACTCTCTCGTTATTTTCTTCCCCATTTCCACCGATTTCCATCGATCTCGGCGCGTTGTTTATTCCCAATAGCCATCTCGGTCATTCACATCGACGATCGATCTTCGTCGGTCGCTCGAGCCGCCATCTATATTCTCGCCATTTCGGAGTCTATTTTTCTCCTGTTTTCAGCGCGGTTATTCCTTTTCAGCACCACAAGTGCACTGACGGCCATCTTACTCTGTGACGGCATCAGAACTCCTTACGTCTCTGTGTGACGACAACTGGGGTCTCACTGACAAAACCTGGGTTTTGAACTTCTCTCTGTGAAAGCTGGGTTCTGTTCATTCATCACTTTTTGTCAGAATCGAATTCTGCACATTATTCTGCACATGGTTTAACAAAATTGATATTTCATTTCTACACTAGCAAAAGGGATATTTTATTTCTATATCTATTTTAGGGGGAAAAGTGGATGCTGGCCAAATCTTTGTGACAGCAGCTTCATTCGCATCATCCCTCTGTGACAAAACGGGATTCTGCAGGAAATTGGAATCATTCTTGAACAAACCTGGATTCAACGCACACCCTGTTCAACAGCTGCTAGATCTTATGTTGAATCTGTGGCATCGGGAATGGGACAACCGGAATTTGCATATAAATCATTCAGAATCCCGGCATCCTGTACGTCATATGGTAACTTTACATTCCGTCCGCTGCCTGCATTTTGTACGTCACATGGTAACATTATATTGTGTGCATCAGTCTGTTGCTTCGTGCTTGGTATATGATGACCTCATACCCCGCAACATCAGTCTGTGGAATGATATGCGCGTCAGGTGGCACAGTTATATCCCTTAACATCAGCATGCTGCATTGTGTTCACTTCATAGTAACATCATGTTCTGTAGCATCAATCTATTGCATTATCTACGAGATAAGGTGAAATCATATCCAGTAACACCAACTCGTACATCCTACAGTAATGGCATGTCCTGTAGTGCCAGTCTGTTGCGTCATGTACGTCATATAGTAAACTTCTATTCTACATCGTCAGTCTCTCCCAAATGCATGCCACCCAGAATCCAGAGACTGCAGATGATCCAAAGCTCTTCTCAACAATGATCACACTATACAATTCCACAAAACACTCTGACAGTTCTGCACACACACACAAAATGCAAGAGACCATTATGTTATTACTACTGCATTGCATTAATCAGTCTCTCACAGCAGATTCATGTGATCGCTAAGTACTGACTATGTCATTCTATGAAACCACGTGCATGTGACGATTGAGTACTGCATGCATCATCCTCTAAAACCAGGTCCATGTGATGGCTCTGAAACCAAATCCGCATGACAACTGAGTGCTGCAGTTAAAGGCCACGTCTATGTGACTTCTAAGTTTGGTTTACATTATTTTCTGAAAGCATGTCTACGTGACAAATGAGCCCAGAGTACATCAATCTTTGAAACCTGCTTCATATGAAGACTGGGTGCGAAATATACGACCGTCTAAAAACCATTGAAATATAAAGTCTAAGTGTTATGACTGTTAAGGATTGTGTCATTCTCTAAAACTGGTTCAGCGTGATGACTTCGCATTGAAACCAGGTCGTTGTGACAGCACACTACTGAAACTGAAAACTTCATTTACCGAAAATAGTTGTATGTGACGACAATGAATGCGTCATTGTTTGAAACCAGTTTCATATGATGACTAAATCTGCAATCAGCATTTTTAACCAGTTACATGTGATGATTAGGTTCTGTAAACAATATTCTACGAAACCAGCTCCCTCTTGTGGAGAATACGTGGAACTCTGGAATCAGTTCTAGATTTTACTATTTGAAAGCCACCAACCACTATTTGAAGCCACCAACCACATGTGAAAGCCACCAACCACTATTTGAAGCCACCAACCACTATTTGAAGTCACCAACCACTATTTGAAAGCCACCAACCACTATTTGAAAGCCACCAACCACATTTGAAAGCCACCAATCACTATTTGAAAGCCACTATTTGAAAGCCACCAACCACTATTTGAAAGCCACCAACCACATTTGAAAGCCACCAACCACTATTTGAAAGCCACTATTTGAAAGCCACCAACCACTATTTAAAAGCCACCATCCACTATTTGAAAGCCACCATCCTTTCCATCTGACGTGAGAAGACTGTCAATGTGGTTTCCAACTGGTCACACATTGCTAACAGAAATTAATGAAAACAGCTGTGACCACAGGACGTCTGTCATTACAGCAATGATGAGAGTGTCAGAAATATTAATGGACTAACAGCATGTAACTGCGAATTGTATTTTCAGCAGAATCGGACAAAGACCCTCTGGTATTACAACACAGTGTAATAGACTGGCAAATGAAGGATTGAACGCATACTTTACTGGACAGCAGCTGACTGAAACTAAATTGTTGGGACCGACAACGTTCCGAATGGAAAGGATATAAGTATTGTCATGGTTCGGCAACACAACATTGAACAAGGTCCAGTGACTCGCTGAATGCCTAAAAACAACAACACTAAGCTTTCATTTCAGGTAAGACATTGGATAGATCTGTTCATAATGCATTCTGCTTTCAGCCATGCACTGTCGGCACAAATTCATTGTGATATGTATCTTTCTGAAAGCTGCAGATCTTTGGGGATAAAAGGACATCAAGCGATTCTAGGTTGTTTTTTTCATTTCGTGTTGTACTATTTTGATTAACCGACTTTGCAAAGTTGATGTGTGAGTCTAGCAACCTTTTCAAGGAGAACACAGAAGCTGTGATATAGAATTGTTAATGGTATAATCGTGTGGTCAACAGATTCCATTTACGTGTCTTCCCTGTTGACCTAGCGAAATATCCAGAACAAGAATAGACAATTTGCTACACGATAACTGGCTTGTGAGAGCTACATAAACACAACCGTATAGATATGATCTTGTTTCAACGTAGGCAGAATCTTTTCACTTTTATAGTCAAAGAGGCAGTGTGTCAGTGACAGCCACCGCGTTCTGCAAAAAGACCAGTCCTGTCACACCTTTAAGTAAGATGACATTGTCATCCAGCCGTCTATCTTATTTCCCAGAGCAGAAGAGACATCTGTGTCCGTGAGGTTCCCAACACACTCCTGGGAAACTGGCGTCAGAAAGTTGGTAACTTTTCCCAGCAGTGGGGAGACGGATCAGTGATAATGGGCTATTCCACATTACCAGCGAGCAGAGTAGGCTGCTAACTGACTTTTCCTTGCTTCCAGAGAGGACTTTGAAAACGTGTTACCACTGGTCGGACGAACTCGCCTTTTTCAGCTTCGCTTTTGCTGTGGGCACAGCTTTCTGATTGCCACTGATGGACTGTCCCTGGAGGAACATGCCACGGGGTGGGCTTTAATACCCACACCACCCAACAGTCAGACAGGATCAGTGTTTGGTTTGGTTTCCTTTAAAACAGCTTGAATCCTATTACTCTATGTGAGACCGTTTTATGTTTCCAGCTGTTCTCTACACCAATGGTAACGTCTGTTCCCATGACCAGATGCCCACAAAGTCACGTGTGAAAGACAGACCGAGTGACAAGCGAACACTTGAGTATCCTCCAGGACCTTGGCAATTCAAAGATGTTATTGTTATTGAATCCAGTGCGCGTTGACTGTCCTTACCTTTCTACGTTTCATCTCTTCAATCATTAAGGTGTGCCTTTTTTCAGTTCTGCCACATAATCTAACAAATAAA
>CM031599.1:101593897-101596397 GCA_018398815.1 Conus ventricosus
GCCAGCTATGTAGGACTGTTTCCGGGGAAACCAGACCGCTATGTAGGACTGTTTCAGGGGGAACCGTAACCAGCCAATGTAGGACTGTTTCAGGGGAAACCAGACCGCTATGTAGGACTGTTTCAGGGGGAACCGTAACCAGCCAGCTATGTATGCCTGTTTCAGGGGAAACCAGACCGCTATGTAGGACTGTTTCAGGGGAAACCGTAACCTGCCAGCTATGTAGGACTGTTTCAGGGGGGACCGTAACCAGCCAGCTATGTATGCCTGTTTCAGGGGAAACCGTAACCAGCCAGCTATGTATGCCTGTTTCAGGGGAAACCGTAACCAGCCAGCTATGTATGCCTGTTTCAGGGGAAACCGTAACCAGCCAGCTATGTATGCCTGTTTCAGGGGGAACCGTAACCAGCCAGCTATGTATGGCTGTTTCAGGGGGAACCGTAACCAGCCAGCTATGTATGCCTGTTTCAGGGGAAACCGTAACCAGCCAGCTATGTATGCCTGTTTCAGGGGAAACCGTAACCAGCCAGCTATGTATGCCTGTTTCAGGGGGAACCGTAACCAGCCAGCTATGTACGCCTGTTTCAGGGAAAACCGTAACCAGCCAGCTATGTATGCCTGTTTCAGGGGAAACCGTAACCAGCCAGCTATGTATGCCTTTTTCAGGGGAAACCGTAGCCAGCCAGCTATGTAGGACTGTTTCAGGGGAAACCAGCCAGCTATGTATGCCTGTTTCAGGGGAAACCGTAACCAGCCAGCTATGTATGCCTGTTTCAGGGGAAACCGTAACCAGCCAGCTATGTATGGCTGTTTCAGGGGGAACCTTAACCAGCCAGCTATGTAGACCTGTTTCAGGGGGAACCGTAACCAGCCAGCTATGTAGGAATGTTTCAGGGGTAACAAGCCAGCTATGTAGGACTGTTTCAGGGGTAACAAGCCAGCTATGTAGGACTGTTTCAGGGGGAACCGTAACCAGCCAGCTATGTAGGACTGTTTCAGGGGTAACAAACAAGCTATGTAGGACTGTTTCAGGGGTAACAAGCCAGCTATGTAGGACAGTTTCAGGGGAAACCAGCCAGCTATGTAGGACTCTTTCAGGGGAAACCAGCCAGCTATGTAGGACTGTTTCAGGGGAACCCGTAACCAGCCAGCTATGTAGGACTGTTTCAGGGGTAGCAAGCCAGCTATGTAGGTCTGTTTCAGGGTAACAAGCCAGCTATGTAGGACTGTTTCAGGGGGAACCGTAACCAGCCAGCTATGTAGGTCTGTTTCAGGGGTAGCAAGCCAGCTATGTAGGACTGTTTCAGGGGTAACAAGCCAGCTATGTAGGACTGTTTCAGGGGAAACCAGCCAGCTATGTAGGATTGTTTCAGGGGGAACCGTAACCAGCCAGCTATGTAGGTCTGTTTCAGGGTAACAAGCCAGCTATATAGGACTGTTTCAGGGGAAACTAGCCAGCTATGTAGGACTGTTTCAGGGGGAACCGTAACCAGCCAGCTATGTAGGTCTGTTTCAGGGGTAACAAGCCAGCTATATAGGACTGTTTCAGGGGAAACCAGCCAGCTATGTAGGACTGTTTCAGGGGGAACCGTAACCAGCCAGCTATGTAGGTCTGTTTCAGGGGTAACCAGCCAGCTATGTAGGACTGTTTCAGGAAAAACCAGCCAGCTATGTAGGACTGTTTCAGGGGAACCGTAACCAGCCAGCTATGTAGGACTGTTTCAGGGGAAACCAGCCAGCTATGTAGGGCTGTTTCAGGGGGAACCGTAACCAGCCAGCTATGTAGGACTGTTTCAGGGGAAACCAGCCAGCTATGTAGGATTGTTTCAGGGGAAACCAGCCAGCTATATAGGACTGTTTCAGGGGAAACCGTAACCAGCCAGCTATGTAGGACTGTTTCAGGGAAATCAGCCAGCTATGTAGGTCTGTTTCAGGGGAAACCAGCCAGCTATGTAGGACTGTTTCAGGGGAAACCAGCCAGCTATGTAGGACTGTTTCAGGGGAAACCAGCCAGCTATGTAGGACTGTTTCAGGGGAAAGCAGCCAGCTATGTAGGACTGTTTCAGGGGAAACCAGCCAGCTATGTAGGACTGTTTCAGGGGAAACCAGCCAGCTATGTAGGACTGTTTCAGGGGAAAGCAGCCAGCTATGTAGGACTGTTTCAGGGGAAACCAGCCAGCTATGTAGGACTGTTTCAGGGGAAACCAGCCAGCTATGTAGGACTGTTTCAGGGGAAACCAGCCAGCTATGTAGGACTGTTTCAGGGGAAACCAGCCAGCTATGTGGACTGTTTCAGGGGAAACCAGCCAGCTATGTAGGACTGTTTCAGGGGAAAGCAGCCAGCTATGTAGGACTGTTTCAGGGGAAACCAGCCAGCTATGTAGGACTGTTTCAGGGGAAACCAGCCAGCTATGTAGGACTGTTTCAGGGGAAACCAGCCAGCTATGTAGGACTGTTTCAGGTGAAACCGTAACAAGCGGCATGGGAGTACCAGCACCAG
>CM031599.1:101601397-101611397 GCA_018398815.1 Conus ventricosus
TTAAAACACATTCAAAAATAATGTGCTCAATGGCAACATCACCTGCGGGACAGGGTCCTTAAATCTATGTTGCTTTCGCAAGTGCCCTCCTGCGACTAAGACTGACATGTAGTCAGGTAATATCCTTTTCTGCTCCAGCATCGTATCTGAAAACACTCCGAATTGTTGACATCAGTGCTGTGAAACTGGCCCACGTGTCATCTGTACTTACTGGGTCCACTGACCACTATAAGGTCGCAAATGTTTTACCACTCCAAGAAGGAAGAGAGTAAGATTCCGCTAGATATATTGTTATGTGCCAAGAAAAACGAGAGTAAAATTCCGCTAGATATATTGTTATATGCCAAGAGAGAAGATAGTAAAATTCCGCTAGATATATTGTTATATGCCAAGAGAGAAGAGAGTAAAATTCCGCTAGATATATTGTTATATGCCAAGAGAGAAGAGAGTAAGATTCCGCTAGATATATTGTTATATGCCAAGAGAGAAGAGAGTAAGATTCCGCTAGATATATTGTTATATCTGAAGCTGTGGAGGACTGAAGAATTGAATACTAGATCGGATGTGGATTTTTTTTTTAAAGCACAAAATTGCTCAAATTTGCAGACTGCAGATTTTTTTTAAAGAATTTTCACCAAACATTACTCCACAAGATATCATATCCCGTGCATGTATCTCTCATGTCCCCCTCCCTCCCACCCTCACCCTCCTTCCACACCCTTCTTCCAGGAGTTGGGGCAAGTGCAAAGGTAACTGTCACTTTTTAAACCTTTCGCACTTGTTATCACTGCCAGTCAAATTTTACTGGTTTTAATCATTATGAGGCAAATATTTAGAACTGTGATTTGTTACTCTTAAGTCTTTACCAAGCAGTTAAGTGTTTGAACACCAGCTGAACGAACCAACAGACTGTCCAAACGCTGCTTTTGTCAGAGTTTCACGTTGTAAATACCACTCCATGTTAGCTCCTCCTCCTCCTCTTCTTCCCATCAAACCACCATGTCTTCCATCCCACTCTCAGGTCTAGTACACACACTCAACATGTCTGTCAACGTCATCGCACAAGGCTCTCTTGTCAGAAGTTAAAACTATTCATCTAGAGCTGTGTGTGATGCTATGGCTATGATAATAGAAAATTATGAAGTGAAAATTACCTCTTAGATTAAAACAACAGGATGATGTACAGTATCTCTCTTTAGTTTATCTATCGCTTCCTTGATGAATAAGGAAAAAGAAATGATTGATGAGAGCAAGCAGCCCTTAATCATACGAGAGAGGGGAGAGAGAGAGAGAGAGAGAGAGAGAGAGAGAGAGAGAGAGAGAGAGAGAGAGAGAGAGAGAGAGGCTTCGAACACTTCAGACGCTTCAAATACGTTTTTATTGACAACGGCCTACATAGCCTTTACGTCAAGGGGATGCACGTTAATGTTTGCAGCACTGACAAACAAGTTTATAATGCAAAGAAGCATGAATTGTAACGGATTACGTAAATGTTAACGATGAGGTTCGAAGCCATGTAGAAGAAAAAGAAAATAATGACGTGCTTTTTCGTCACTCAAAATGAAGAGAGAGAGAGAGAGAGAGAGAGAGAGAGAGAGAGAGAGAGAGAGGGGAGAGAAAGAGAGAGAGAGAGAGAGAGAGAGAGACAGGGTGGGAAAGGGGAGAGAGAGAGAGAGAGAGAGCGAGAGAGATGCAGATGCAGATGCAGATGCAGATGTTTATTCGTAAAGGCCATAACCCCTTAGAAGGGGGATACATATAAAAGAACTTTGCATAATCCATTTCTAATCAAGGGTACAAACAAACTAAGGTATTACAGAATTCCTTCGTTTAAACCCTCTGTAAAAACACACAGCAAGCTGCTTCACTATATTATCATTTGTCGATGACATTAACAAAATTAACCTGAATAGTGAAGGACGCATATAGTATTTGGATGGAATACACTGTTGTCTAAGATCACTTAGTTCTGGGCATGAAAGAACAAAATGAACTTCATTTTCTTGAGAATCCTGACATAATGGACAAACAGTCACTCGATCATTTAAATGTCTGTAACGCTGTGAATGTGCATAGATATCTGATATACCAAATCTGAACCTGGTTGTCATATATTTCAAATGTCTATCAATAACCATTGACAAATACCTCGGAACACCATGCACAGGATTTAGCATTCTATAAAAATCAAATCTATTACTGTCTTCAACATGAGCGTTCCACCTCTGTCATCTACAACCAATCAATGTTTGCCGAAAAACACGGACAAAAGCATTTATGTCGCCAACACCTTGATTTTCCCATACGAAACCAAATCCATATTCATACAACTTTAGCCTTACATTCGAGACCCAATTTTTCTTACCCCTTGCGTCTAACTCCACGAGCATCGTATAGGCTTTATAAGGTAATCTGTGTGGTTCCATTTGTGTTATTTTTAACCAGTAACGAATACATTTAATCACAGATAGTAAATAGATAGGATATCGGTTAGTCTCTCCATATACCAAATCATTTGGTGTTCTCATCGAAACACCAAGAAATTTCTTCAGAGCGTACAAATGAATTTTCTCAACATGTATAGCAGTAGAATCAAAGCACCATAGCTCAGCACCATACTGTAACACTGGTTGAATTTGAATATCAAATAATTTCAACAACAAAGATAGAGATTCATTATCTAACTGTGCCAATTTCCTCAAAATACACAATA
Source organism: Conus ventricosus (assembly GCA_018398815.1). Lineage (NCBI taxonomy): Eukaryota > Metazoa > Mollusca > Gastropoda > Neogastropoda > Conidae > Conus > Conus ventricosus. Next base: position 101,604,111 of record CM031599.1, read on the forward strand.
AAGCGTATTTAGCTCTACTTGCAAGATCTTTACAAGCAAAGGTAAAGCTTAAGCGTGTAGAAAAATAAATACCAAGATATTTATAAGCATTCACTACGGGCATTTCGACTCCATTATATGTCCACCTTTCTCTGGCGGCAAGATAACCGCCCTTTCTAAACACAATTATATTACTTTTCGTCATGTTTATTTTTAGCTGCAATGCAAAAGAAGTCCTTTCTAAACTGTACAACTGGGTTTGTAAACCAATTATAGTTTCAGACATTAATACAATATCGTCTGCTAACAGAAGAATGAAAATTTCCAAAACATCATTTATAAACTTTGCTCCATGTCGTCCAGAATTGGTAACTTCTAATGTCAGTTCATTAATAAATAAGGAAAACAATATAGGACTGCACACATCACCTTGCTTAACACCAGTCGTGCAATTTATGCAATCAGTCAAAGACCCACCACTTCTCACTCTAGCTTTGACAGAGTCATACATGCTCATGACACTTCGATATAATTTCCCTCTGATTCCATTTTTAAACAAAATATGCCACAAAATACTTCTATTAACAGAATCAAAGGCTTTTTCGAAATCAATAAAAGCAACATATAATTTGCGATTCAAACAAAATTGTTTTTGCACAAATGCCATTAAAGTAAACATATGATCTATTGTAGAATAGTTCCGCTTACATCCAGCTTGAAATTCACCAGTGAGGTTCTTTTCTTCTACCCAGTCCTGCAGCCTTCTGTTGATAACGGCACTGTATAGTTTACTACAAATGTTACACAAAGAAATGCCTCTGTAATTGCTTGGGTCATCAACATCACCTTTCTTGTATAAAGGAAGAACAATAGATTCAGTCCACAGTTCAGGAAACACCTCTGTCAAACAGAGCATTAAAAAATTTTGTGACAAAATCTAACAACAAATCAGATTTACATGCATTTTTTAACATCTCACCAATGATTCCATCAGGGCCGCTAGCTTTACGATTCTATATTTTCTTTAACCCGTTGAGCGCCTTTAGTCAGTCAGCTGACGCGGAAATAAAAGTGCTTTCCATGTGCCTATGGGCAGTCCCCTGACGTCATGCATTTTTCTTGAGTTTTCATTCGTTACTATTTCTATCAACGGACTCAAATAGAGTTTGCGTAGAAAGCCTTATATGTCTGTAGTCTTAAAATAATATGTAAATGACCACACGTGAGGGGAAAGCCCATTTATTCTTATCACTGACTGGGTGACCAGCCAGCACTTCGTGTCTCGCTTGCAAAGATGGCGGCGCAACCTGACAAGCCCAGCGACCAAGTCAACGTATTTACACAGCTGAGCAGGCTCTGCTGATGATTTTTAACAAACACAATAATCTTTTATTCAACGACTAACTCGAGCATGAAGGTGAGATGATGATAGTGGTGGAATTGCCGACCATATTCGTCAGTTATTGAGTAGGGCTCTGTGACCTCTCAGTGTGTGTTCAGCTGACAGCGTCAGTCGAACGAGCCAGCCAAGTGTGTACTCTGCACTGCGTGCTGGTGTCCAGTGATGTGAAATCAGTGCGAGAGGGGATCGTGGCCTGCTCGCGGCGTGACACGGTGCAGACGAAAAGGTAGGGGAAGATGAGGAGTGAAAGAGAGGGTTGAAGTTGAGCAAGGGGGTGTGGTGGGGAGGGGGGGGGGGGCGTGGTCGTGGACTGGTCAGTCTGCATCGAGTGTGAGCGTCTTGATAGACTTCCAAACTGTTTTACTTTCATTTACAGGTGTAGTGTGACAATACAAACTTTATTTTCAACTTTTTTGCTGTGTGTTCTTGTTTGGATGTGGTAAATACATATGTTTTTGATCGTGCAAAAAAATCTATCCAAATCTACAAGCCTAAATACTTTTGTATTATCAAAATTAAAACAAAAGAAGCCCAGATTCAAAATCTTCATTCAATTTCCTTCAAAAATGATATAGATTTCATTTTTCTATCTTTTGTAGTTTCTGAGCTAGAATTTTTTGTTAATTATGACCCCCAAATCATGAGATTTCCCCGGCACCTGGGAACACCTTTGTTTGTACTATTGTGAGGCACTGAACGGGTTAAAGCCAGCAGAATCTCATCTCTTGAAATTGGACGATTTAATGTATCATCACTGGTATTATTGTTATAACTAGTATCATTGTTACCATTGTCATCACTACCGCCTTCATCGTCAGTAATATTACAGGTATCTACTTCTTTTTCAAGCAATTTCTTAAAGTGCTGAAACCAGTTTTCTAAACTAATATTGTTAGATGGTTGTTTACTTTTATTGTGGATTCTCCGCATTGAATTCCAGAATTCCTTCTGGTTATTTACAGAGGATACCAGTTTTTCTAACATAGCTCGATTAAACTGTTTATGTTTTGTTTACAGAAGCTGTTTATAGTCACGTCTGGCATTACTATAAGAAACATGATCTGGTGGCAATAAAGTACGACGATATCTATTTAACAAATTACGGGCCTTTCTCTTACCAGACTTACACTCCACATCATACCAGTCATCATCATAACTATGTTTTACATTTACATTGCTCTGTTTTTTCATGCTCTCAGCTGCTTCTTTCAAGCAACAGTTAAATATATACAGAGCTTCATTTATATCCACATCAATTACACTGATCGCCATTTCAACTCTCCGTTGAATTTCAGGGGAGCAAACTATATCACTAAATACATTAGTATACGTCTCATTCCAAACATACTTTTCAATGAAAAGGTTAGAAACATTTCCTTTTGTGTTATTCATGCAGTCATTTGGAACACTGAGGTTCATCAACAAAGGCATATGGTCTGACTCGATTCTTTCTAGCACTTGTAATTTACAATCATTCGAGAAACTCAAAAACATATCTCGTGACATTAAAAAATAATCAATTACACTATTACCTCTATCAGATATATATGTGTAGCGACCATTCAGCTCGCCCTGACACATACCATTCATGATACACAAATTCAAAGCAGTGCACATATTGATTAGCATTTTACCATAATTATTACATACATTATCTTCAGAATTTCTGTTTGTACATAAAGGAGTACTTACATACTGATCATCAATAGGCAAACCATCATCTTCTAAATCATGTGAAAAGTTTGACGTTCGACTGTTCAAATCACCACTTAATAAAACGTAAACATCATCAAGAGCAAGTATACAGTCACTCACAAATTCTTCAAGCATACATATTCCATTTTCAATGTCAGAATGTGTATAGTACGGTGAATCAATCGGTAGTACGTAAGCACATATGTAAAGGATATCTTTTTTTGCGCAAAATAGAGATTTATCAATGACAAACGCAACACAGTTATCAGATTTAATATCTAATAACTTAATGAACGAGCAAAGCTCGTGTTCAAAAAGACATAAAAGACCACCAGAACGCCTTCCACGAGCTGTAAGTTTAATGGCAGGTTTGCAAAACGATTTATAACCCACAAACACAGATGAATGAAAGTCTTCCAGGAATGTTTCATCAAAACATATGAAGTCAAAAGAACAAACAAAAGAGACAAATTCTTTATCATGCAATTTAGACAGTAAACCATTCACATTCCAATGGAGAAAAGAGAAAGATTTAGAATGTTTATTTACAAAGAAACAATCTGAATTGTCACTGTCAGCAAACCCGGAAGAAGCATTGCACGTGCCGTCATGACGCGCGTCATACACAGATAGGGATTCAACCAACACACGCTCACTGTTTACACACTCATGTTCAGGTTTGGTGGTTGAATCGCTTGCACAACAAACCAGGTCAACCGTTCCACGATCAGACAAGAGAGAGAGAGAGAGAGAGAGAGAGAGAGAGAGAGAGAGGCTTCGGACACTTCAGAGGCTTCAAATACGTTTTTATTGACAACGGCCTACATAGCCTTTACGTCAAGGGGGTGTACGTTAATGTTTGCAGCACTGACAAACAAGTTTATAATGCAAAGAAGCATGAATTGTAACGGATTACGTAAATGTTAACGATGAGGTTCGAAGCCATGTAGAAGAAAAAGAAAATAATGACGTGCTTTTTCGTCACTCAAAATGAAGAGAGAGAGAGAGAGAGAGAGAGAGAGAGAGAGAGAGAGAGAGAGAGAGAGAGAGAGAGGAGAGAGAGAGAGAGCACCTTGAAGGGGGGAAAGGATGAGAGAGGAGATTTACGAAGGAGAGTGGACACTGGGAAAGTGTGCGGGTATGGGTATCGCTGATTATGCTAATATCATGCTCACATCCCTGAGGACTCAGACAGGACGAGGACAGAAGGGAAGAATGGCAGGGACTGGTACCAGTCATTATGCCAATATTATGCACTTATCCTCCAGGCTGCAGACAGGTGGAAGGCAGTGGGAAAGACTGGCGAGGATGAGGAACAATTATTATGCTAATATCATGCCCTCATCCCCGAGGACTCAGACAGCCAAAGGCGATCAACAGGTAAGACAGCAGTCAATAAGTAAAGCAACATCAGACATTGCAGACACGCAATAAACTGAGAGAGTGCGGACTCACAAACAAGCCCATGAATTACACCGCCCTGTCGCTTTCATTGAGGACACGGCCACACCGCTGATGCTGACCTCAGACAGGTAGGATTTAGGACATCACGAACAGGAAAGGATTAGACAACAACAAAACAGCGCAGCGCGTCAGACCTCAACCCTGTCTATGTTTATTGTGGACCCTGACATCGCTGATAACAATGACTTTTTTCCTGCCAAACAGAGACATTTGAGCACACCTTATACACTCTTCGTACAAACAGGATTGTGACTCTATAAACACTTGGTCTTCGCTGATGCACCTACCAAACAACCAGCTGGATGGCAAAAGGCTGAGTTCAAAATGCCCACTAAACAGACCCCGGATGAAAGTAGCATCAGACACAGTACGCTATTCCTGCGTAAGCTAACGCTCAAGCTGCGCAAATGACGATTGTGTCCTTCCCTGGACTTGTTTTGACTGCTCACTCAGTTTTCTGCTCTGACATGAAATAATGTATAGATTTCAGCCATATATTGTTTAATGCTAACCTACTCTCACGTGTAAATAACGGCCTACAATCACTTCGAGATGTTGACGTACAATCAGTTCTGGATATCGACGTACATTTACTTTTGGATGGTGACCCACGATCTCTTCTGACCCACAATCATATCCAGAAAGCTGATTTATAATCCCTAGCAGACACGGACGTAGCATCATTTCTAGAAACTGATATGTCGTCACTTTTACTAGTTCTAAATACTGATCTACAATGACTTCCAGATACCAGCGTCCATTTACTTCTATATACGACCTACAATCACTACTAGATACCCACCTACAATCGCTCTTGGTGTTGACTTACAATGGCTAGATGTTGACCTAAAATCACTTTATACACCAAGCCATAGTCACTTCTAAATACTTAGCAGCAATCATTCCAAGGCAGATGACTTGCAATCACTTCTAGATAAAGAAGTTCAATCACTTCTACATTTAATCACGACCTACAGTCATTTCTAGATACTGACAGATATTTGATATTCCGATTCACAATAACTTCTACACTCGGACGTGCGAATATCGATCATGTCTAGATATTATATCATAATCACTTCTAGATACTGACAAGCTGTCGATTCTAAATACTGATCTCCAACCATCTTAAATAGACCAGCAATCACATTAAGATATTACCCGCTGTTATTCTGAAGACTCACCTACAATCACTTCCAGATGCTGGCCTGAAATCAAAACCCATCATCATTTCAAAATGTCCATATTCATATTCACGGCCAAAGAAGAGTTGAAAACAAGTTTAAAATATAGAATAGCTTGTACATGTTTTACATGAAAATCTGTCCATACCAATCCTTTTACTGCTATCATGGAAATCCCATACTTACTATGTGCATGAATCTGGTAAGTCATTTCCTTAATTTGTGGATGTATCCATACATTCATTTAATAACTGAGCCAGTTAGAATGAAATCCCACCTTTAACGAACGCTAGGGTTCCCGTTTTGTCTCGTAAACACATGTTCATTTGCTTGCAGGGAAACCGAGACTCACTCATTATCGCTGATTTTGATAAACATCAGTGCACTCGTACCTAATCTTACATAAACCGATTTCCTGTTTCCTAATTTACAAAATTTGGGGGCCCTTAAATGTTTGCCTGAAAACGCATATGCAACAACAAGCCAAACTGGTAAACAAAAGAAATACAAGATGCAAAGCATATAATCGTACTCCCAGTTTATCTTGAATACGCGTGAGATATTCCATAGAGAGGAAAACCCGTTTTGGCCCGTTACAGCCGTTAGTAACGGCTATTCTGGTAAACATCGGCCATCATCTGTGACCCATAATGAACATACCTACAAAATTTCAGGAAGATCGGACAAGTACTTTCTGAGATTTTCCATCAATAAAAAAAATTGTTATGGGCCATTATAGCCGTTAGTAACGGCTATAAAGGTAAACTAAAACAATGGGCGTGATCCGTGACCCATAATAAATATGCCTACAAGTTTTCAAAAAGATCGGCCAAGTACTTTCTTAGATATTCCATAAAGACGAAAAACCGTTATGGGCCGTTGTATCCGTTAGCAACGGTTATAACAGTAAAATAACACATCGGGGATGATCCGTGACCCATAATGAACATACCTACAAATTTTCAAAAAGATCGACCAAGTACTTTCTGTGATATTCCTTTTAAAAAAAGAAAACCCGTTATAGCCGTTAGTAACGGCTATAACGGTAAACTAAAACATTAGGCATGATCCGTGACCCATAGTGAACATGCCTACAAATTTTCAGAAAGATTGTCCAAGTACTTTCTGAGATATTCCATAAAAAAGGAAAACCGTTGTGGGCCGTTATGATCGTCAGTAACGGCTATAACGGTAAACTAAAACATTAGGGATGATCCGTGACCCATAATGAACATACTGACAAATTTTCAGAAAGATCGGCCAATTACTTTCTGAGATATTCCATAAAAAAAGAAAAACCGTTATGGGCCGTTATAGCCTTTAGTAACAGCTATGATGGTAAAATAAAACATTGGGCATGATCCACGACCATAATGAACATACCTACAAATTTTCAGAAAGATCGGCCCAGTAGTTTTGTCTGGAGCGAGTGAAATACATTTTGACCATAAACGGACGGACGGACGGACACACACACACACACACACACACACACACACACACACACACACACACACACACACACACACACACACACACACACACACACAGCATTTCTTCGTT
>CM031599.1:101616397-101621397 GCA_018398815.1 Conus ventricosus
GTGGGTTTCTTGTAGAGATCAGCTCCATCTACTGACTGTGCTTTTCTTATCTGATGCCCGACCCTGAAATGCAGAATGAAAACCGTTGGTGATCAAAACCTTCCCCTGTGACCCCGCCACCCCCACGTTCTCCTCCCTTCAAACAAACAAACAACAACAAACACTCACATACTAAACCACCAATTACGCAAAAACAGAAAAGAAACTTTCTTTGCGAACAACTTTTTTCATCAACCTTGATGGTCACCAGTATCAATACGTAAAAGTCTACCCTGTGTACTGGAACGAAGGCAGCATTGCAGAAGGGGAAAGGATGCTATCCTGAAGCACATAAAGGTTATTCAATCAGTTTCTATGAGGAATAGTGTCTGTAGAGCAACGCCATTCAAACTGACATTTCATTATTATGTTGGTATATGCAGCGATAGAGCTCACGCTGAGTCAATTTGACACAGGTCAAGTGCTTGGTGATGGCTGTGGTTACGGCAGTATTGACCATTCCATGTGAGAAGAAGAAGAAGAAGAAGAAGAAGAAGAAGAAGAAGAAGAAGAAGAAGAAGAAAGGAAGGAAGGAAGAAAAGGAAGAAAAAGGGGAAAAAATATGGGCCTAGAGAAATCATGGTACAAACATAAACCATTATCGCCCTTGATATCACTACCATGTTTTGTCTAAAGACCCTTGAAGGTTCTGGTTACAGTCACAGTCACAGGTTGATTCCCAGTCACTATCAAGGCCCCGATGACAACAGCAACGCAGCACAAAGCTAAACGCAGCACACCACTATACTTCATCATATTACACGAATCGAACGTAGCGCAACACAGCACAGACACATGACCACGACGTGAGGGACTAGGACCCTCTAGGCCCTGTTCCCCTTGCTTCGCTCGTGCAGCTGGGCAGAAAATACGGCCATGATTAAAGGGGCGACAGTCGCTGGGCTTGGGCGAGGCCCCGACCATTGACAGACGAGGTCTAGACAGAGCTTCAAAGCAGATTACCCTCGGACCCCGGGACGGAGGGAGACAAGATCTTAATGCAATGGAGTGAAGACACACAGCTGGAGTACAGTACGGAGTGTTCTGCCTGCCTTGTCTGACATTGACAGGAATTTTAATATTCTCTCTCTCTCTCTCTCTCTCTCTCTCTCTCTCCTCTCTCTCTCTCTCTCTCTCTCTCTCTCTCTCTCTCTCAGAAACACAATTGAGTGATGGAAATGGAAATAATTTCTTAACTTTGCTTAGTTGTGTAGACACCTAATTTGCAGTTTTTCTTTTGTCTTCTTTTCTTCTATGCAAAAATGAAAAAGGCATTGTACACTCCCCTGACAAAAAGGCTATATGCCAATGTCAATAAAAGATGTCAGTGTCAGTGTCAGAGTGTGTGTGTGTGTGTGTGTGTGTGTGTGTGTAGAAAGAGAAATATTATATATATATATAGTACAAACTACACTCTATCCAATTATCTGATTATCTATATTAATTAAAAGAGAGAAGAGAGGTGAGCCAGGCGGACAAACAGACAGGCAGACACAGAGAGACAGAGACAAATACTGACAAACAGACAGGCAGACAGACAGACAGAGAGTATTCTGAAGTACTTGAACACAGTTCCCGAGGGTCTGCATCTGAAACCAGTGTCCGTGTTGACCACGGTCAGGCAGGCCATTCCTCCCTGAATTCATGTCTTCTAGGAAAACAAAGTGGACTCAGATAATACGTGTCTGTACAAAAAATACATTTTACTGCTTGTCATACGCATCAAGATTTATTGCATTATTTTTTTTTCCTGCAGGCGCTTTCTTAAAGGCATGCTGCTATATTTCATAAATTTACCCCCTTTCCTCACCCCATCACTGCCCCTTTCCCCCTCTCTCCTAGTTCCCTTAAAAACGTCGGTCCCATGATGAGCTGATACACGAGAGGTGCATTTTGTCAATAACTGACATTCCTCGTCTTGTCCCTTTCAGAAAAGAACAAGTTGAAATTTTGAGTTATTTTCATCAATTTCGATTTCTTGGAAAAGAAACCTCCAATAAAAACGTAATGTCCTTTCAGTTTCGTGGGTATAGAACAGCTGAAAGGGAAAAGAATAACAAGTTGAAAATAGTGTTAGCAAATGTGTGTGCTTGAAGCGTGTAGTATTTTTGTTTCTAGAATATCCCCAAGATCTTCTTTTTTCCACATATAACAGACGCATAAATTATACTTTACAAGGGCACCGGCGCTCTTATAAGTAGAAGATCGTTATACGTACAAAAATACATCCATACATTCATACGTGTATTGCATTACATAACATATGTGTGTAAAACAAACCAAAGCAACAAAACCAACAAACATACACCATGTAGCATTTTTTTCTTTTTTTGATATTTCATCTTCTGTGCCACCTCAGTAGCATTGCATCCACTGCATGACAGGGCTGTACTCTACACTTCCTTCCATAATATATCCCAGCGTCAGCCAGGCTCGAGAGATACAGACACCTGCAGTGTTGGTCAGGAAATTTGTGCAACACTCTCAGAGACGCATCCATTAAGTGGATGAAACTCAACTGTGTGGCCCCAGTCTTCCCAAAATGAGCCGGTATCAAACTCAACTCTTTGTGGGAGCTGGTCGAGGAAGAAAAATCTCACATGACTCTGATGGGAATCAAACCCACGAAGTCCCAGCCTTGAGTCCGCGACGCTAACCACTTCGCCACGGCGGCTGGTGTGTAGCAAATTTCATTATCTGAACAGCCCAGTTTAATACATATATGCAACGAAGAACGAAATGTCATACGCCATGTGGTTGAATTTTAGAAAATGCAGGACGAAAATCAGTATACGTAGACAGCTAATGATAACACAATCATCTGGCAAGCAACCGAATATGTAGATGTGGTCTTTTTTGCCATACGTTCCTCCAACTCGGTTCTCAAAAAGTATACCTGCATATGGTCAGGGCATAATTGTCTTGCCACTACACAAGTGAAACGCAGCAAGTAACCTATAGGACCTTCACGGATTCACACATACGTGTGCTGCTGAAAAATACCGATTCTGCGTCTTTTGTTACATTGTGTACATTATTAGGTTTGATAAAAACATATTTTCCAAAACGTTATCTTCTAACATAATTCATAAATTTTGCCCACCGCATGCCCAGAATACTTAAAGTATGGACTCCATATTTCCCCCCTAAACTATGCTTTAAAATAATTGACAAGCCTTATTTTTGATAGACCTGTAAATGCATCCGTTATCATGTATAGTATTCTATTTAATGACCATTAGTACTTCACTTTCTATATTTCATGCATTTCATTAAAACCAAACAAAAAGTTTCCAGTCAAAGTTGCCCGATATCTTGTTTTTGAGTTCAACCATTTGAAATCCATCTTTAATCAATCAAACTATCTGGTACAAAATGCAATTTGATCTAAGTGTGTAAAAGGCAAATAACAGTAGATGTAAAAACAAAAAAAAGGGGGGGGGAGGGGGGGGGTCTGAAGCATTTTTATCATCTTTGGATTGGCAAATTTCAGCTTGTCCTTATATAGTTCATTTCTAACATCGGCAAGGAAAAAACGAGTGGCCGAAACAAACCAACCAACAAAAAGTCGTATAGGGTAAAGCTACTCGATCTTTTTAAGGTTTAATATTCAGTAAAGTAAAGGAATGAAGTACCTCTGTCCTGAAGGGAAACACAAAGTAAAGTAAAGGAATGAAGTACCTCTGTCCTGAAGGGAAACACAAAGTAAAGTAAAGGAATGAAGTACCTCTGTCCTGAAGGGAAACACAAAGTAAAGTAAAGGAATGAAGTACCTCTGTCTGAAGGAAACACAAAGTAAAGTAAAGGAATGAAGTACCTCTGTCCTGAAGGGAAACACAAAGTAAAGTAAAGGAATGAAGTACCTCTGTCCTGAAGGGAAACACAAAGTAAAGTAAAGGAATGAAGTACCTCTGTCCTGAAGGGAAACACAAAGTAAAGTAAAGGAATGAAGTACCTCTGTCCTGAAGGGAAACACAAAGTAAAGTAAAGGAATGAAGTACCTCTGTCCTGAAGGGAAACACAAAGTAAAGTAAAGGAATGAAGTACCTCTGTCCTGAAGGGAAACACAAAGTAAAGTAAAGGAATGAAGTACCTCTGTCCTGAAGGGAAACACAAAGTAAAGTAAAGGAATGAAGTACCTCTGTCCTGAAGGGAAACACAAAGTAAAGTAAAGGAATGAAGTACCTCTGTCCTGAAGGGAAACACAAAGTAAAGTAAAGGAATGAAGTACCTCTGTCCTGAAGGGAAACACAAAGTAAAGTAAAGGAATGAAGTACCTCTGTCCTGAAGGGAAACACAAAGTAAAGTAAAGGAATGAAGTACCTCTGTCCTGAAGGGAAACACAAAGTAAAGTAAAGGAATGAAGTACCTCTGTCCTGAAGGGAAACACAAAGTAAAGTAAAGGAATGAAGTACCTCTGTCCTGAAGGGAAACACAAAGTAAAAAGAAACAAAGGAGCAAACAAACAGACCTCTCAGATGCCAATCATAACATTTTTAACGTGTCTGTTGCCACGTATCTTTATCCACCTCTTGAAAGTGTCATCGTAAGTGTGTGTGTGTGTGTGTGTGTGTGTGTGTGTGTGTGTGCGTGCGTGCGTGCGTGCGTGTGTGCGTGCGTGCGTACGTGCATGCGTGCGTGCGTGCGTGCGTGTGTGTTAGAGAGAGAGAGAGAGAGAGAGAGAGAGAGAGAGAGGAGAGAGAGAGAGAGAGAGAGAGAGAGAGAGAGAATAACAGAGTAGTTAGCAGATGGAATTCTCTTCCGACTAACATTAAACTTACTGACACTCTTAACAGCTTTAAAAGCCTCCTTGATGCAGATGTAAGTTTGAAAGACATAGAATTTGACTTTTGATGACTGAGACTTTTCTCATACCAATATATAAATATATATATATATATATATATATATATATATATATATATATATATATATATATATATATATATATATATATATAT
>CM031599.1:101626397-101628897 GCA_018398815.1 Conus ventricosus
TTGTTTTCCCCTCTCTATTAGATTGTTCGTCTTTGTATTTGTCTGACTTTATTCAAGTTTAAAAGGCTGTGCCAGTCTTGAATAAAAGTTACACTGTGTTAGGTTTTCTTACGGGAGCAAGAGTTACCCTACTTGTGTATTGCTTAGCACTGCTGTCACCAGCGAGCAGTCAATACCAAGCTGTCCAGAGGCAGCCCAAAAGAGGAGACAGCACACTGTTGCAGTCACTCCAGTGGTGTTCTTTGTGCCTGTGCTGATCCAACACATGCAGGACACCACACACTGAAACCCCTACTGACGACAATCATTGCCTAGGGATGGAGCCAGGGCTAGTGAGTGTCCCCGTCCAGACGGCTCTTCTATGTCCAGTCAGCGGCCAGACCCCGTCCAGACGGCTCTTCTATGTCCAGTCAGTGGCCAGACCCTGGAACTTGCCGTTACTGACGATTTTGACATGACTTCATCGCTGGCATACTCGTGAAGAGCGAACTGCTTTTAATAGAGTTTGTCGAGACTTTGGATAAAGGAGCGCTGCGCATGATGTAATTCGCAAAGTGTGTGGTTCTTATGCACAGAGATCGTGTGTGTGTGTGTGTGTGTGTGTGTGTGTGTGTGTGTGTGTGTGTGTGTGTGGTGCGTGCGTGCGTGCGTGCGTGCGTGCGTGCGTGCGTGCGTGCGTGCGTGCGTGCGTGCGTGAGTGTGTGTGTGTGTGTGTGTGTGTGTGTGTGTGTGTGTGTGTGTGTGTGTGTGTGTGTGTGTGTGTGTGTGCGTGCGTGCGTGCGTGCGTGCGTGCGTGCGTGCGTGCATGTGTACGCGCGTGCGCGCGAACGCACGCAAGAGCACACAACCAACCATACTTAGGCTTATGTCCAAATCCCACAGTTTTCTCTACTATGTTTCTCATGTCCACCATCAGTCTTGAAGCAACGCCACCACCACCACCACCTTCTCCACTCTACCTTGTACGCTTGGTACGAGAGTACGCAAGTCAGACAATACAAACGTTTCGAAGTAGAAACTAGGCCAATAGATGGAGAACTAAACAGGCCAATAGATGGAGAACAAAACAGGCCAATAGATGGAGAACAAAACAAACTCCACGTTCAATCAACCCTTTCCGTGGCATTTTCCAGCACGACTGTCTTCTCCCTTGTATCTGCATACCGTTCCCTTTCTACATGTCTTCTTTCCACATCGAGGGAGAGAGAGAAAGAGACAGATAGACGGACAGACAGATGGACGGATGGGCAGACAGACAGACAAAGAGACACTCTGAGCCATCTCTAAGTCCCTCACAAAAGACGTATGCAGCACTGAACCTTTATTTGTGTGCATCCACATTCATCAGGAAACCCGCATTGGAATTACTGGCTTACTCGTGTGAAGAGTTCAGCCTGAGAGAATGATCAATAGCATCTGACCTGTAAGATAGTTCTAGCCATCCCCTGCATGGTAATGATGGTAAACCTGTGATTTTGTTTTAATTGTAATCATATGCAATAACGGCCTTCTGCATTGTTAACGAACACTTTGTTGTACTAAATGAAAATAATGTAACACACATAACGTTACATTCAATAAGGAATGGGTCTTTTTGTGATTTTTACTAAGCACAGGTGGAGATGATGATGCTTATTTTACGGAGTGCAGAAGTAAGATGCGCCACAAAATAGCTTACCAATTATAGCTCAAAGCAAGTATGTAAGCTGATCATTTATAGTGAATCACGCCGGTATAGTTGTAAAGCAGCCAAAAACTTTTTTTTCTGGTTTCAGCAATTGCAGATCTTTACGAACACCACTATGCTTTGTATGCTATGTAAAGATACGTGAAATTATGATGTGGAAGGTTTTAATTATGCATATTTGGAACACCGCGGCAAGAAGCGAAACGAACAGCCATTAAAGATGAGTGGCTTCAACGTTTCATGCCGCAGATAAGAAGTACATGAGAATGAAGGCTTGGTGTGTGTCCGTCGAGAAAATGAAAAGGATCGTACGTTTCACTGCACCAAAACAGCTGCTATCTACTGCTTCATACCAACAGAAGTTGTGATCGTACGTTTGACTGCACTAAAACAGCTGCTATCTACTGCTTCATGCAAACAAAAGTGGTTGTGATCGTACGTTTGACTGCACTAAAACAGCTGATGTCTACTGCTTCATGCAAACAAAAGTGGTTGTGATCGTACGTTTGACTGCACTAAAACAGCTGCTAGCTCCTGCTTCATGCAATACAGAAGTGGTGGTGGAGAGTGGTGGAGACCTGTGGTGGAATGGCGGGCAGGAGGTGTTCCCTGGAGAGAGATACCAGAGTGGCTCAGCTGTCAGCGGGCCATCCAATTGTCTTCAAAGTTCCCCTCCTCCCCCATTCCACTCTCTCTCTCTCTCTCTCTCTCTCTCTCTCTCTCTCTCTCTCTCTCTCTCTCTCTCTCTCTCTCTCTCTCTCTCTCTCTCTCTCATGTGTGCAAGTGCATGTGTGTGTGTGTGTGCGCGCGCGC
>CM031599.1:101636397-101643897 GCA_018398815.1 Conus ventricosus
ATGGTAGACAGGTGCAGGCTGACAGGTCACCCATAGTGATGGTACACAGGTGCAGGCAGTGATGGTAGACAGGTGCAGGCTGACAGGTCATCCATAGTGATGGTACACAGGTGCAGGCGGTGATGGTACACAGGTGCAGGCTGACAGGTCATCCATAGTGATGGTACACAGGTGCAGGCTGACAGGTCATCCATAGTGATGGTACACAGGTGCAGGCTGACAGGTCATCCATAGTGATGGTAGACAGGTGCAGGCTGACAGGTCATCCATAGTGATGGTACACAGGTGCAGGCTGACAGGTCATCCATAGTGATGGTACACAGGTGCAGGATTTAGGACAATAAGAACCAGGAAAGGATTAGACAACAACAAAACAGCACAGCGCGTCTGACCTTTACCCTGTCTTTACCAGGACATCTCTGATAACGACGACTTTTCTTTTCCTGACAAACAGGAACATCTGAGATTACCTTGTATCCATTTCGTGGGCACGAGAGTGTTACCTTATAAACACTTTATCTTCATTGTTGCCCCTGCAAAACAACTAGCTGGACTACAAATGACTGAGTTCCAATTGCCCACAAAACAAACACCAAACGAACATAGCATCAGACATAGAATGCAGTTCCTGTGCGAGCTGCTCAAGCTGTATAAATGAAGACTGCGCCTTTCTTCGGCCTTGTTTTTGCTGCTGGGTCAGTTTCTGCTCAAAGACACACACAAAATGTCTAGATATTGTCCAAGAATTTGTTTGATGCTGGCCTACGATGGCTTCTACAGACATACAATCACTTCGAAATGTTGACTTACAGTCACCTCTAGATAACGACCTACGGCCACTTTTAGATGTCCATGTTCAATCATGTCTAGAAAGCTGACTTATAATCACTATCAGATAACCAACCCACAGTCACTTCTGCCAGTTCTTGATACTGATCTGCAATTATTTCTAAACAGAAACCTCCATAACATTTAAATACCAATCTACAATCACTTCTAGATATTGACATCGACCTAGTTAACTCTAGATATCGACCTGCAATCACTTCTAGATAAGGACCTACCATCACTTCTGGATACAAACTTACATCTTTTTTGCATTACATATAATTGCTGGACGTTAAGTGACAATTGCTTTTATACAACAATATGCAATCACTTCTGGGTGTTAAATTGCAATCGATCCTGGATAAATGACTTACAATCACCTCTAGATACCATTCTATAATCACTTTTAGAAACTGAACAACAAACCCTTCGAGATGATTCACAATTATTAGATGCTAATCTACAATTATCTTTAGACAACAATCTGCAGTCACTTCTAGGTACAAACCTACAGTCATTCCTCGACAGATCCCTTCTAGACACCACCCTATAATAATATCTCGGTGTTCATTACCCAGTCGATAACTGAGGCCAAGCCAAAGTTGAACACAAGCTAAAATGAGAATTACATGTTTTACATGACATTCTGTCAGCACAAAACCATTTACTACGATCATAAAAATCCATACTTACTATTTCCATGAAATTAATCTTTCCTTAGAATTGTGGAAATATTCATCGATGCATTTACTAATTGACCCTACTTTATTGACATTCAGGCAACTTTTAACAAATGCTCGAGTTCTTCTGTTGTAAACACGTGTTCATTTGAAAAATAGACTCAGAATCAAAAACTTACTTGGAGAATATTTCGACAGGGTCGCCCTGTCTTCATCAGCTCACTGTTGCTGTTGTGGCAGCGAGGCCTGGTGGGGCGACTGTTGTGTGGCAGCGAGGCCTGGTGGGGCGACTGTTGTGTGGCAGCGAGACCTGGTGGGGCGACTGTTGTGTGGGGTGAGCGGCTGTCACAATAGCAACAGTGAGCTGATGAAGACAGGGCGACCCTGTCTAAATATTCTCCAAGTAAGGTTTTGATTCTGAGTCTAACTATTTTTCTAATGTAGAATCCAGAATCCAGAAACCTATATTCTTATTTACGTGTTCATTTGTTTTGTAAATTCTCTCCACTCACGCACTGTCGCTGGTTTTATTGAACTTTGAGAATGACAACCAAGTAGGGTAACCCTTGCTCCCATGATGAAATAATTACAGGCCTATAACTACAAACGAATACTGCTTGCGACATTTCATACCCTAACTTACAAAAACAGCTTCCATGATGTTTTTTTTGCTTGTTTGTTTATTTGTTGTTGTTGTTGGTTTTTTTTTTGTACACAAACATTTGGGGTTCTCGTTTATTCATAAAAGGCCGTAGTTGTAAACAAATATAAAAGAAAAATAATACTTTATTAAGTTCACACAATTATGTGCTCATGGATGGATCAATAGACCGACTTTGTAAATACAAAATAAAACAAGCAGAAAGACGTTTTTCTTTCGACTTTCTTTTGACAATGTGTTCCACTTCTTGTTAGATCATGACTTGCGGCGACAAGCTAACCCACACAACGTGTTCCACTTGTGGTTAGATCATGACTTGCGGCGACAAACTAACGCACACAACGAAGGGAGAGCAGGAACCAGAGAAACAGTTTCTATATGCAAAAGATCGATAGAGGGGAAACTGAAAAAGCGAGCCAAATACAGCGCATTAAATCATTTCATCATAGCACAGGGGAAGAAGGAGAGGTCAGCGGATGGATGGAGGGGTGAGGTAAAAGGGGAGGGATATGGTTATAATGCCGATAGACATAAAAAAGGTCCTGGAAATAAAGACATTAAGGTAATTAACCACCGCGCATGGTAAATAGACTCGCGCTGACTGGATGATTTGGGTAATAAGACGGGCAGTGATCTGTGCATCGTTCTGTAAGCTGCTGCGGAGAACCATCGCAGATATTACAGCGAAACTGGTCACCACCAGTGATTTACGTGGGAATGAAGGGGCAGATTTCAGTCCCCGGAGTGACTGGTCACCACCGGTGATTTACGTGGGAATGAAGGGGCAGATTTCAGTCCCCGGAGTGACGAAACTGGTCACCACCAGTGATTTACGTGGGAATGAAAGGGCAGATTTCAGTCCCAGAGTGACGAAACTGGTCACCACCAGTGATTTACGTGGGAATGAAAGGGCAGATTTCAGTCCACAGAGTGACGGAAACTGGTCACCACCAGTGATTTACGTGGGAATGAAGGGGCAGATTTCAGTCCACAGAGTGACGGAAACTGGTCACCACCAGTGATTTACGTGGGAATGAAGGGGCAGATTTCAGTCCCCGGAGTGACTGGTCACCACCGGTGATTTATGTGGGAATGAAGGGGCAGATTTCAGTCCCCAGAGTGACGGACACTGAGTACGAAGATCAAGGAATGTGACCTGATCCTTCTTTTAAAGCATCTCTTCTTGTTATCCACGTCAACGTCCGTGCCAAGGCCCATCCTGCTGCCTGGCTTAGCTTGAGGTGATCTGTATGGAACAATCCTTACCTTGAGGTCATCTGTATGGAACAATCCTTAGCTTGAGGTCATCTGTATGGAACAATCCTTAGCTTGAGGTCATCTGTATGGAACAATCCTTAGCTTGAGGTGATCTGTATGGAACAATCCTTAGCTTGAGTTCATCTGTATGGAACAATCAATACCTTGAGGTCATCTGTATGGAACAATCAATACCTTGAGGTCATCTGTATGGAACAATCTATACCTTGAGGTCATCTGTATGGAACAATCCATACCTTGAGGTCATCTGTATGGAACAATCAATACCTTGAGGTCATCTGTATGGAACAATCCTTACCTTGAGGTCATCTGTATGGAACAATCAATACCTTGAGGTCATCTGTATGGAACAATCAATACCTTGAGGTCATATGTATGGAACAATCCATACCTTGAGGTCATCTGTATGGAACAATCCATACCTTGAGGTCATCTGTATAGAACAATCAATACCTTGAGGTCATCTGTATGGAACAATCCATACCTTGAGGTCATCTGTATGGAACAATTCTTGCCTTGAGGTCATCTGTATGGAACAATCAATACCTTGAAGTCATCTGTATGGCACAATCCATACCTTGAGGTCATCTGTATGGAACAATCCTTACCTTGAGGTCATCTGTATGGAACAATCAATACCTTGAGGTCATCTGTATGGAACAATCCTTACCTTGAGGTCATCTGTATGGAACAATCCTTACCTTGAGGTCATCTGTATGGAACAATCCTTACCTTGAGGTCATCTGTATGGAACAATCCTTACCTTGAGGTCATCTGTATGGAACAATCCTTACCTTGAGGTCATCTGTATGGAACAATCCTCACCTTGAGGTCATCTGTATGGAACAATCCTTACCTTGAGGTCATCTGTATGGAACAATCCATACTTCCTACTCTCCTGAGTTACTGTCTCTCGGTCTTTTTCTGACACTTTAATTTGCATTTGACGTTACACAAATCTCTCTCTCTCTCTCTCTCTCTCTCATCTCTCCTCTCTCTCTCTCTCTCTCTCTCTCTCTCTCTCTCTCTCTCTCTCTCTCACACACATACACACACGCTCGCGCGCGCGCGCGCGCGCGCGCGCACGCATGCACGCCCCCCTCCTCCCCCCCCCACACATGCACACACACACGCACGCATGCACACACATGCGCGCGCGCGCGCACGCACGCACGTTTGTACGCGCGTGCAAACACACACACACACACACACACACACACACACACACACACACACACACACACACACACACACACACACACACACACGCACGCACGCACGTTCGCACGCACGCACACACATAGCAGTGATGCAGGCAATGTAAACTAAGTATTCAACGCCGGATCATCACGTGGATTAACGAATAGGTTAGATGTTTGTGAAGCCTCCTCCATCACACTCTCCACCCCAAACCTTCAGATCTATTTTCCCTAGATTGCTTTCCTTTCTATTTTCTATGTTTCTTTCTTTGCTTCTTTCCATCGTTCTTTCTGTCTGTCTGTCTTTCTTTCTTTCTTTCTTTTTTCTTTTGGTGTAGCTTTCATGGTGTGATTCACACACAGTGACGCCTGTTTCACTGCCTGTCTTTCGTTCTTTCTTTCTTTGTTTCTTTTGGTGTAGCTTACATAGTACACAGTGACGCCTGTTTCATGAAAAGACACTGCCTGAATTAGGACTGTCTGAAACATTTCCCTTTCTTTTCCCCGGGTGCAAATGTCTAGTTTCACTCTGCAGCTTCGTGCCAGACGAATTTTCACAGCTGACAAACTACAATAGGTATGCTTGTCAGAGTCACGTCAAAATGTGCCATGACAGTGCGACCAGTGAGCACATGGAAATTAACGATGTTTTTTAGTCAGCAATAATCTTTATGACTACCTGAAAACAACTAACGTGATGATGTTCTTCAAGAAAGCATGTCAGCTTCAGGTTTGTCGTTGCATTTTTGTGCAGACCCATCCTGCAAATTTTGGATTAGCCCAGCTCAGGGGGGAATAATTCTACCATGGGAAGTAATCGTTAATATGGACTGACGGAATTGCTCAACGTTTAGGCCTACTTTATATTGAAATAGAACACTCAAAATACAGTCGCAAGATTCTGTGTAAAGACATTCCTTTGTAGATAGTCATCAAGTTATAAAAATGAGTTCACAGTGTTCCTTATCAGTTGAAACTTTGTAGAGATCGTAGATCCTGCCATTTGCATTTCTTTCAGATTAAGCTGATAGAAATTCCACACATTTCGTTAGATTTTAAGCCAAGAGTTACTTACTATATTCAACTTGAAGAAGTCATTATCGTCATCTTCAATTGTGATGATCGAGACTTTTTAAATGCAAATTCAATTGCAAGTGTGTATGGCCAAAGAGTCCGGCTTGCGGAGCAACTGTGATTTACAAAGACAATTCATATGTCAGGCAGTAAGGCCTCTGCACAGCACGGCATTCATTCTCATTGCAAGACTAGACGAGGACATGGATGAATTTGCTGGCCACCTGCACCTTTGCATCTGCTTATCACTGCGTTTGCAGATCACTTGGTGTAGTCGTGGTTTGGCTTGTCATGGGCAGTACATGTGTGTTGTGTTGAACTTCCATAAGAACATGAAGGATGTGACAAATCATACTGACGATTCTAATAAATCTTGAACAAGTCCAAGTTGAACTAGAGCTGCTGGTGGGCGTTGAGACATGGGCTCACAACACTGCCAACTCTTCACAGGAACGTTGAGACATGGGCTCACAACACTGCCAACTCTTCACAGGAACGTTGAGACATGGGCTCACAACACTGCCAACTCTTCACAGGAACGTTGAGACATGGGCTCACAACACTGCCAACTCTTCACAGGAACGTTGAGACATGGGCTCACAACACTGCCAACTCTTCACAGGAACGTTGAGACATGGGCTCACAACACTGCCAACTCTTCACAGGAACGTTGAGACATGGGCTCACAACACTGCCAACTCTTCACAGAAACGTTGAGACATGGGCTCACAACACTGCCAACTCTTCACAGGAACGTTGAGACATGGCTCACAACACTGCCAACTCTTCACAGGAACGTTGAGACATGGGCTCACAACACTGCCAACTCTTCACAGGAACGTTGAGACATGGGCTCACTACACTGCCAACTCTTCACAGGAAAAAAATCCAGATTGAGGACGATTCAAGAAGGCAACAAAACTCTTTTACATATAATCAAAGCCTGAACATACGCTATTCGTTTTAGGGAACTGTTCTATATTTATACTTCTCTAGGTTAGAATGTGTGGGGTTCATTTGCTTGGGTTTGAAATGTTCATAGCCCGTAAAACTGTTTTAGTTTGATTGTCTTCCTCATGCAAACACAGAGAGACAGACAGACAGACAGACAGACAGACACAAACAGATCCATTTTGACAGACGTGAAAAAGCATGGGTGGGCCTGTCTTTCTGACCACCGTGTTTGAGACGGCCACTATTCAGACAGTAGTGACGCTTTGAAAGTGTTAATGCAAACAAAATTTAACGGGTCTATCCACTTTTCAACTAAAAGGATAGACTGTCTGGACACACCTTACATCGCCTCTTCTGTTCCATCACCTCCACCACTACAAACAATGCCCCTACCATCACCCCATTGACATGAGTACCATTCACAACACAACAGCGTCAGCTGCTAAAATAATGCTCCTGGTCAAATGATGAGAGGGGAAAATGGAGGGGAATACAGAAAAAAACATACCCTGACAATTTTGCAGAATGGAGTGGGAAGCTCTTTGTAGACTCTGGTCTTGACGCACTACCGAAAAGGCTGCTGGAGATACCTGGTTAAAAGTACTTCAATATGGCGCCCTAATAATTCTTCATGAAAAAGAGAAGAAGAAGAAGAGGAGGAGGAGGAGGAGGAGGAGGAGGAGGACGAAGAAGAAGAAGAAGACGACGACGATGATGATGATGATGATGATGATGATGATGATGATGATGATGATGATGATGATGATGATGATGATGATGATGATGCAAAAGAAGCAGAAGAAGAAGAAGAAGAAGAAGAAGAAGA
>CM031599.1:101653897-101656397 GCA_018398815.1 Conus ventricosus
TGTTTGAATACAGCCTTATTGCAGATGAGTTTGATTTGGAAGGATCTGAAGTTGTTTATAAACGTCAGTGGTCACAAGGCTTTATTTGAGCCATACTAATTTTACTTCTCTTTTACACAAACGGCAGATTTTTATGAAATTAATTTCACTGCCGTTGCCCCATTGTTTGACGCACAGTCAATCATTGATAAAACATGACCACAGAAAATGAGTTTCCGGGGGCGGGCATTGAGGAACTTTTTAATCCAGGCTTTTTTTTAAAACGATTCCCCCACTGACATTGCTGTGTGAATCATCAACACACATTTCTCCCGCCATTATAACTATAGTAATGGTGTGTGAATCATCAACACACATTTCTCCCGCAATTATAACTATAGTAATGCTGTGTGAATCATCAACACACATTTCTCCCGCAATTATAACTATTGTAATGGTGTGTGAATCATCAACACACGTTTCTCCCGCAATTGTAACTATTGTAATGGTGTGTGAATCATCAACACACATTTCTCCCGCAATTATAACTATAGTAATGGTGTGTGAATCATCAACACACATTTCTCCCGCAATTATAACTATAGTAATGGTAGATTTCTGACGTTCCTGTGTGAATCATCAACACACATTTCTCCCGCAATTATAACTATAGTAATGGTAGATTTCCTCAACCTGAAATCACTGGTGAAATAGAAAATGTGACACATACGCCATCATCAGTAGTTTTAAATAACTCCTTTGTCATCTAAACTGCAATCGCTGTCCCAAAGACGTATGTATGTTTTCAATGTAGTCTGGAAGAGGTTGTTTTTTTTCTTATACAAACAATAGTTCCATTTGATGTTTTCCCCCGACTTATTAGTCTGGTTGCACTGGTTGTAAACATGCCTTATAACAGGTTAATGTCAACTGAAATCTGTACATGCAGTTTACACAAACACACAATTTAACATATCAATTTGAGCCCTTAGCATTATTCAGTTTAGATAGCACTGCCACACACACACACACACACACACACACACACACACACACACACACACACACACACACACACACACACACACACACGCGCGCGCGCGCGCGCGCGCGCGCGTTCGCTCGCGCGCACGCACACACACACACACACACACACACACACACACACAAACACAAGCGTGCGCGCTCACGCGCGCGCGCGCACACACACACACACACACACACACACACACACACACACACACACACACACACACACACACACACACACACACACACACACACACACCTCCTCAATGTTTTACTATAAGAAACGAAAAGACGACGGCGTTTTTGTCTTACGTGTGACTGATTGAGATTCACGGATTCTTGAGGGGCAAATCTGTTTTCTACTAATGTACCACATTACATCTTGTTTTGTTGAAATATAAAGTCATGCCTTGTTCCCACCCTATGGAACACACGTGAAGCTGAAGCCAAGCCGTGATTCTGTATTGTTGCTGACTGATTCTGTTCTGCATTGGTTGGATGAAGTGGCTTTTGTCACTGTTCGCCATTCACCAAAACAAAAGTGTAAGACAGTCCAGTTTGACAGTAAGATGCGGCATTGCAGCCTACGTAACAGGCTGGTCACAGTTTGGTTCACGTACAGCTCTCGGCTTAGCAGTGTCAGTCTTTGTTCTAGCTTCCTTCATACCAGCTATGCCTCTAGCACCCGAAGGATTCCATTGCTTTAGGTGACAGTCTGCTTTTTTGGTTTTATTCTCTTGAATGCCTCTTTCCAACATTCCATTGCTTTAGGTGACGGTCTGCTTCTTTGGTTTTATTCTCTTGAATGTCTCTTTCCAGCATTTGAGATCGGGTTCTTTGATTTCACATGAATGTCTACCACACTGAGCAGAAGAGCAGAAATAATCCCGAAGGTGCGGGTGGGACCCAGAGAAGTATGTCCTCAACTGCCGAACAAACCAGCTGGGAGCAATCCTGCACCACCCTTGGAAGCCTGCGCTGTGTTCACATAGGGTGCAGGCACGCACAGGGCATTACATTAAGACGCCAAGGGACATAACTGCTCCCTGGCAGATGCCATTGCGTGATGGCCACTGGAAGTGACACGACAGAAGCTCCATCGGAGCGTTCCCATGGGTGTCCCAGCCCATATTTCATGACTGCAGAGCCCACCAGCAAAAACCGCCACCGCCAAGCAACTGCCGTGTGCATCCCGCAACCTCACTCGCTGTTCCGTTGACAGGGAGTGAGGCTTTGTCTGACGGGGGCTGGTACAGGACTGTAGGCAAAGTGACGTCACTGCATTCTCCATCGTCTCTCCGAACAGTCACGATTTAGTCCAGTGGCATATCCACAGCTATCAAGTGCGGTAGCTGAACATTGGTGGTCCCTTTTTTTCCGTCACTGTCGGGTCAGCTGTCTTACCGACCTGTTTGCGGTTCTACGATGCTTTCTGTTCTCATCTAACCATCTCTGTTGGTGCATGGTGCAGGCAGAATAATCCAAACCAAGT
>CM031599.1:101663897-101666397 GCA_018398815.1 Conus ventricosus
CTTATTAGAGAAACAGCTAGGTGCAGGAGGGTTTTTGTATCTTGAGCCCACGGTTGAATACAAATAATTTTCAATAAGTTTAAACGCTTCCTTGTTTTAGCTATCAAGCTTTCAATGTAAAAACGCCAGTTAAGTTTAGGGGTTAAATTTACACCCAGAAATTTTATGTTTTGTGAGTACTGCAATTCAGAACCATTCAATTTGAAGCTTGGCAAATACATTGGACTGTCTCCATTATTGAAAAACATTAATTGTGTTTTTTCACCTGAGAGAGTAAGCCCGTTATTTTCCATAAAGTTGTTTAATTTATCTATCTCTAACTGATATATCTTCTGTATATGATTCGTAATTCTCTTGCCAGTATGCTTTCGAATATTTGTATTTATCCACATAGCAATGTCATCAGCATATTGTACTAAACTCACACTTTTTGATAATATCTTTGGAAGATCATAAATAAGAATGTTAAACAACATGGGGGCTATAATAGAACCCTGTGGAATTCCGATATCAATGCTCTGAAAAGACGAGTAAACTTTCCCTATTCTTGTACATATTGATCTCTGCGATAAAAAAACTTTTAAAGTATTGAAACATCGTTCCATTAATTCCTATTTCTTTCAATTTATATACTAGTCTAGCGTGCCATATACTATCATACGCTTTTCTGATATCAAAAAAGGTGGTAAGTGTACTTTTCCGTCTAGCAAACTGCTTTTTAATTTGATTGGTAAGTTTCACCAAATGATCTATTGTACATCGACCTTTGCGAAATCCCGCTTGATTCACTGGGATTATACTTTCTTTTTCACAAAAGTATAAAAGACGTCTTTGGATAATCTTTTCTAACAACTTTCCAACGTGAGAGGTCAGTGCTATTGGCCTGTAGCTACCAATGTCTGACCTGGGCTTACCTTGTTTTGGAACTGGGACTACAACAGATCTCTTCCAGATACTAGGGAGAGTTCCATTAAACCAACATTTTTGGTAAAATGAATGCAGTAATCGTTTCCAATATGAAGGCAAGTGGTATAACAGTTGATAGGATATACCATCTAGGCCAACAGCACTTGAATTTGAAGAAAAAGATTCTAACGTCTCATAAAATTCATCATATGTAATAGGAGCGTTTAAATAATGGAAATGATTTGGTGGTGGATCCTGATAGATAGTTCGTTTTTCTTCCTCCTCTCTAAAACACCTGATAGATGGACTGAGACTAGACAGCAAGTTATTTTCTGAAAATATTTTGACGAATGCCTCAGCTTTCTCCTGTGAGGATGGAAGAGCATTATCATCTAACTTAATTGGGTATTGTTGCAAGCAATAACCATTTTTCAATTTTTTAACCGTTTTCCAGACCTTATGGATATCTTTTGATTCCGATATTTTGGATCTACAAAATTCTGAGAAATGTATTCTTTTCGCTCGGGCAACGACCCTGTTACTGTTATTTTTGGCATGTTTCATCGCTAGGAAATTTTCATCTGTTCTCACTTTCAGTGTGTGTGTGTGTGTGTGTGTGTGTGTGTGTGTGTGTGTGTGTGTGTGTGTGTGTGTGTGTGTGTGTGTGTGTGTGTGTGTGTGTGTGTGTGTGTGTGTTGGTGTGTGTGTGTCTGTGTCTGTGTGTGTGTGTGTGTGTGTGTGTGTGTGTGTGTGTGTGTGTGTGTCTGTGTCTGTGTGTCTGTGTCTGTGTGTGTGTGCGCGCGCGAGCCCGTGCACACATACACACACATTCTTTCAAATGCACTCTCGTATACCTATATGCCACAGTCTCCGCTCTCTTTCTCCAGGCCTCACTTTTCCTTCCTCTATCAGTCTGGAACCATCACCACCACCACCTTCCGCCCTCTACAGAAGAGTTGGGAAACTGTAGGTCATCAGTTCTAAAATCGTCCCGAAGGAGGAGCTGAGGGATATAGACGGTGGACAGAACAAACCCCACTTTCAGTCAAACTCCTTTTTATCGCCTTTTCCGGAATGAACCGTCTCCTCTTTTCTATTTTAACTCCCCTCTCTCCATTAGCCATACCCACCGCCAAACCTCTCTTTGCTTTGCACACAGAGACAGAGAGAATGGCAGAGAGACAGAGAGCGAGACAGAGAGAGAAGCAGACAGACAGACAAATAGACAGACACCCAGACAGACAGAGAGAAAGAGATACAGATAGACAGACGGACAGACAGACTGCGCCATCTCTAACTCTTTCATGACTTACAGACAGACTGTGCCATCTTTAAGTCTTTCATAACAGACAGACAGACAGTCGGACAGACAAACTGTGCCATCTCTATGCCCTTCATGAAGACATTTGTCAAATTCATGCATCGCATCGTTTATCGTTTACTCTTGTGCATCTGCAAGCAGCAGAAGAACCTCATTTGAATTAATGACTCATATTTATCAACAGCAGGGCAGTTTTGCAGAATGGTAAATAATAACAACCCTTCACGATCTTTCCAGCCATCCTCTCCATCAACATGTCACTAAACTGCAATG
>CM031599.1:101673897-101676397 GCA_018398815.1 Conus ventricosus
TACAACTCCAGAGACAACGTCACAGAGTGCCTCTATTAATTTATGTACGCATAACAGAGGGGATGATGTATATTCAAATAACAAAACAGATATAAAACATATTTCCTTCTTACATTGGAATATTAATGGTCTTCTTTCCAAACTTACTTGTCAAGATTTCCTTTCTTTTTTGTCTAAATTTGACTTTGTATGCTTGGTTGAGACATTCGTAGAACATGTGCAGTTGTGTGTTTTCACTGGATACACAGTATTCAGCAAACCTGCTATCAAATTTAGTAAGCAAGGCAGGCATTCAGGGGGAATAATTTGTCTAATAAAAAATGAATTTTTGTCATTTATCCGTGAAATCAAAGTGAACCATGCCAATATAATTGTATTTCTAATCGACAAATGTTTATTTGGTGTTACAGAAGATGTTTTGTATGTGTGTTCCTATGTGCCACCAGAAGGTTCACCTTACTATGTACACTTTGACATTGACAATGGTATTAACCCACTGGAAGAATGTATTTTTGATTGCATGCTTGAATATAACGATGCTTATATAATGATTTCTGGTGATCTGAACAGTAGAACAGCAAGTGTTTCGCCAGACATACTAAATGACAGTGATGATTATGGTGTCAATGTTGGTAGTCATTCGGAGTCTTCTACCAGAATATCAGCTGACAATGTGCTTAACAGTTATGGAAAACATTTGTTAAATATGTGTACTGCAATTGGTTTATATATTCTTAATGGTTTATGCGATGCAAATTTTGATGGAAGTTATACCTATATATCTGATTCAGGAAATAGTGTCAACGATTATTTTTTACTATCTAAGGATTTTTTTCCCTTCGTTGTCTCTTCTTGCAAACTGATAGTTTCAGAAAGATTAGAATCTGATCATTTTCCTGTTGAGCTACACTTCAACTTTGCTGAGGAAAATGCTAATTCTGAAGATACCGATAAAAGAGATGAGTTCATAGAAAAATATGTGTGGAACTGTGATCTGGAACAGTCATATGTAAGTGCACTTTATTCCGCAGAGGGGTTAGCATTGCTAGATCATGCTACTTATCTAATTAGTCATAACTGTACTTATGCCTTAAATGTGTTTAATGAGTATATAAAAAACTCTGGAGGCTGTATGAAAAAGAAAATATACTTAAATGCAACTGACAAAAACAGCGATTGGTACGATAAGGAATGTAAAGATAGTAAATCAGTTGCAAGGACATTACTGAAAATATGTCAAAATTCCAAAGTACGAGAAGATAGTGATGCCTATTGTAGAGCAAGACGAGAATACAAAAACCTATTAAGAAGAAAGGAAAAAGAATATAATGAGTCATTAACTGAAAAGCTAGTTGCCTCTGTGCACAATCAGAAAGAGTTCTGGGACAATGTTAAACAAATCTCCAATAAAAGAAACCAACCACGTAATAACCTAACAACTAGTGACTGGTTTAAACACTTCCAAAATTTGCTCGAAAGAGGAGACAATTGTTTAGCACAAAATGATGAAGAGATGCTTGATGATGAAAATGAACAGGATGAAGTACTTAATTCAATTAATCGACCTATATCAAAGGAAGAAGTTATATATAGCATTACGTAGATTAAAGAATAATAAGGCCGCTGGGCCAGATGGTATAGTTGGGCAAATGCAGAAAGTGTCTGGGAATCGTGTCATTGAATTTCTTGTGAAATTATTTAATACACTATTTGACAAAGGTATATATCCAGAGATGTGGACGGAGTCTATTGTAATCCCTCTTTTCAAAAAAGGTGATATAAATGACCCAGGTAACTACAGAGGTATCTCAATTTGTGACGCAAGTAGTAAGATCTACAGCACAGTTATTAACAATAGACTCCAAGAGTATATTGAAGAACATAATCTTACAGGCGAATACCAAGCAGGGTTTAAAAGAGGATATTCTACAACTGATCATATGTTTACATTATTAGCTATGGTACAGAAACAGTTCTCCTTTAATCGTAAATTATATGTTGCGTTTGTTGACTTTGAAAAGGCCTTTGATTCCATAGATAGAAATATATTATGGCCTATTCTAGTAAAAAAATGGAATTAAAGGCAAGCTATTTAGATGTCTTCATAGTATGTACACAAATGTAAAAGCTAGAATTCGGTGTGGAGCAAAATTGACAGACTATATCAGCTGCACTCGGGGGTAAAACAAGGTGATGTGACTAGCCCTGTGTTGTTTTCATTATTCATAAATGAGTTGGCCTTAGAAGTGATCAGAAAAGGGAGACATGGTGCTACATTTACCCATGATTATTTTGAATTATTTATTCTATTATTAGCAGATGATATAGCGTTAATAGCTGAAACTGTTATTGGTCTACAGACACAACTAGATAGTTTGTATAAGGCAGCATCAACACTACATTTGAATGTGAACATGAATAAAACTAATGTAGTTGTATTTAGAAAAGGCGGATACTTGGCAGCAAGAGAAATATGGACTTACAATGGGGCCGCACTATC
>CM031599.1:101683897-101688897 GCA_018398815.1 Conus ventricosus
ATAGAATGGTGCACTGAGTTCCATTGACTTCACTGTTGCCAGGAAAATAAGCTTTACAATATCAATAACACTTGAAACACACACACACACACACACACACACACACACACACACACACACACACACACACACACACACACACACACACACACACACACACATACACACACACACACACATACAAAGACAATGTTCAACTCTGTCTCAAAGTCGGACTACATACGCAGCATGTATTCACGGCGCGGGAAAATAAAAAGAAATGCACTGAATGACTGGATAACCGGGTAAACACAGAGGGCGGCAAAGAGAGACAGGGGATGGGGGACAGGATTTGATCAGGAAGAAGATGAGGTTCTAACCATTAGGGGACAGGTTTTGATCGGGAAGAAGACGAGGATCTGAACATTAGGGGACAGGTTTTGATCGGGAAGAAGACGAGGATCTGAACATTAGGAAACAGGTTTTGATCAGGAAGAAGACGAGGTTCTAAACATTAGGGGACAGGTTTTGATCAGGAAGAAGACGAGGATCTAAACATTTGGGGACAGGTTTTGATCAGCAAGAAGACGAGGTTCTAAACATTAGGGGGCAGGTTTTGATCAGGAAGAAGACGATAATCTAAACATTAGGGGACAGGTTTTGATCAGGAAGACGAGGATCTAAACATTAGTGGACAGGCATCTGGCGACGTCCTGTTTCCCTTTAGAGGCTCCAGTGTCTCCATCATTTGAACGCACCCCTCCCACAACCCTCCCACACCCCTCCCACACCCCTCCCACACCTCTTCACGGACTTCTGAACAGTCCCACCCTGTCCACACACAAGCACACAAGCACGCACGCATGCATGCATGCGCACACGCACACGCACGTACGCACGCACACGCGCGTGCGCACACGCACACACACGCACACACACACACACACACACACACACACACACACACACACACACACACACACACACACACACACACACACGCACACACTCACACACACACACACACACACACACACACACACACACACACACACACACACACACACACACACACTCAACAGTATCGCTCATTCACCCAGAGAGAGAGGGGGAGAGAGAGAGACAGAGAGAGGGAGAGAGAGAGAGAGAGAGGATGAGAGAGGTAGAAAGAGGGAGAGAGAGAGAGAGAGAGGGGTGTGTGTGTGTGTGTGTGTGTGTGTGTGTGTGTGTGTGTGTGTGTGTGTGTGTGTGTGTGTGTGTGTGTGTGTGTGGTGTGTGTGTGTGTGTGTGTGTGAATGAGTGAGTGAGAGAGAGAGAGAGAAGGGGATGAAGGAGTGGGCGATAAAGGGGAAGGGCAGTGGCAAAGTATTGCAGGGGTGGCTAATAGGGATCACGTTGATTTTGTGCATTAACCCTCAGGACTCGGACAGCCAAAGGCGATCAACAGGTGAGACAGCAGCCAATAAATTAAGACAACATCTGGCAGTGCAGACGCACACAATAAACTGCGAAAATGCAGACTCACAAACAAGCCCATGAATTACACCGCCCTGTCGCTTTCATTGAGGACACGGCCACACCGCTGATGCTGACCTCAGACAGGTAGGATTTAGGACATCGCGAACAGGAAAGGATCAGACAACAACAAAACCTCAACCCTGTCTTTGTCTATTGTGGACCCCGGGGTCTCTGATAACAACGGCTTTTTTTCCCCGCCAGACACATCTGAGCATACCTGGTGCACTTTTCGAACAAACAGATTTGTGATTTTGTAAACACTTGGCCTTCATTGTTGCACCTACCAAACAGCCAGCCAGACTGAACATTCCTGAGTTCAAATTGCCCACAAAATAAACCCCAAATGAAAATGACGTTGAGCATGGAACGCAATCCCTGTACGAGCTAATGTGTACGCTGCACAAATGAAGACCCCAACACTTGGCTGGCCTTGTTTTCACTGCTTGCTCAATGTTTGCTCTGATGTGCAATAATCTCTAGATATCAGCCTACAATCATTCAATGCTGACCCATTCTCACTTTTCGATACCAACCTACAGTCACTTTGAGATGATATGCAATCAATTCTAGAAACTGACCCACAACCACTTCAAGATGTTGACCTACCGTCACTATTGACCTCAATCCATTGAAGCAGATCTATAGTCACCATCAGGTACTGACCTACAGTCACTTCTGTGCACTGACCCATAATCAGTTCTACTAGCTCTCGGTAACTGACCTATAATCACTTCTACTAGCTCTCAGTACTGACCTATAATCACTTCTACTAGCTGTCAGTACTGACCTATAATCAGTTCTACTAGCTATCAGTACTGACCTATAATCAGTTCTACTAGCTGTCAGTACTGACCTATAATCACTTCTACTAGCTGTCACTACGGATCTATAATCACTTCTACTAGCTCTCAATACTGACCTATCATCACTTCTACTAGTTCTCAATACTGACCTATAATCACTTCTACTAGCTCTCATTACTGACCTATAATTCAGTTCTACTAGCTCTCAGTACTGACCTTTAATCAGTTCTACTAGCTCTCAGTACTGGACCTATAATCACTTCTACCAGCTCTCAGTACTGACCTATAATCAGTTCTACTAGCTGTCAGTACTGACCTATAATCAGTTCTACTAGCTGTCAGTACTGATCTATAATCACTTCTACTAGCTGTCAGTACTGACCTATAATCAGTTCTACTAGCTCTCAGTACTGACCTATAATCACTTCTACTAGCTCTCAGTACTGATCTATAATCAGTTCTACTAGCTGTCAGTACTGATCTATAATCACTTCTACTAGCTCTCAGTACTGACCTATAATCAGTTCTACTAGCTGTCAGTACTGACCTATAATCAGTTCTACTAGCTCTCAGTACTGACCTATAATCACTTCTACTAGCTCTCAGTACTGATCTATAATCACTTCTACTAGCTCTCATTACTGACCTATAATCACTTTACTAGCTCTCAGTATTGACCTAAAATTCAGTTCTACTAGCTCTCAGTACTGACCTATAATCAGTTCTACTAGCTGTCAGTACTGATCTATAATCACTTCTACTAGCTCTCATTACTGACCTATAATCACTTCTACTAGCTCTCAGTACTGACCTATAATCAGTTCTACTAGCTCTCAGTACTGACCTATAATCAGTTCTACTAGCTGTCAGTACTGACCTACTATAATCAGTTCTACTAGCTGTCAGTACTGATCTATAATCACTTCTACTAGCTGTCAGTACTGATCTATAATCACTTCTACTAGCTGTCAGTACTGATCTATAATCACTTCTACTAGCTCTCAGTACTGATATATAATCACTTTTGCATACCGACCTACAATCACTTCTGGATACCAACTAACAATCACTTCTGGATGTTGACTTACAATCGCTAGATGATGACTACAATTACTTTCATACACTAATCCACTGTCATTTCTAGATACCTTCTTCTCTCCTCTCCTTCTTCTTCTCCTTCTTCTTCTGCGTACGCAGGCTGATACTCCTGCGGACACTCTCTATATGGACAGACAAGTATTAATCCCATCTACACAACAAAGGGAGTGGAGTGTGCATGACCGTTTTTTGTCCCACCATTAAGGCAGCCATACTCCAAACTGCAATGATTTCTAGGCAAATGACTAACAGTCACTTCTAGCTAAAGAACTTCAATCATTTCTATGTACCGAGCACTACTCACGTCTGTATGTCAAACTGCGAATAGCGATGTTTAGATGGTAACCTATAATCACGTCTGGATATCCCCAATCTGTCGTGTCCAATTACTGATCTATGTTAATTCTAGATTCTGACAATCAAGCACTTTTAGATATTCATCTACAATCTGATGACAAATCTACACTCATTCCAGATTCTGGCGTGAAATCACTTCTAGATAACAACCTGCAATCTGTTTTCAAATGTTCATAACCCAGTGGATGACTGAGACCAAAGCAGACTTCAAAACAAGTTCAAATCGGAATTACATGCACATGTGTTACATGATATTCTGTCCTCACCAAACCGCAAACTGCTATCATGGAATCCCATCCTTAATGTCGGCATGAAATCAATGTATCCCTAAAATGTGGAAATATACGATTTGTTTAATGAATGAGTCCACCCTATTGAAATCCAGGCCACTTTTAACGAATGTTTGAGTTCCTGTTTTGTCTTGTAAACACATGAAATTCAATGCGCTTTACATCCTGTGTAGATTACATAGGGAACAATAGGCCAATCGTGTAAGTAAGGAAAAGAAAACCAGTTGGGGGGGGGGGGGGTGGAGTTTACCTTTTGACGAAAAAAGTGAACAATTTAAGAAAAAGGCTTCCCTTGCTAGTTTGGTCACGGCATGCAGCAACAAACAGCCTTGAAAACAAGATGAAGAGGGAGCCAGTGACAAAGGTCTGGCGATCTATAAAAGATAAAAAGAGGTGAAAACTGAAGAAGGAAGTCACATAAATTCACACGTATCACCTCTGTCATTGTACGAGGAAGAAGGAGAGGCTGAAGGGCGGGAGAGGTTACACTGCCGGAAGGCACAAACCTGCAAGAAAATAAAGACACGAAGGTAATTTTGACACCGCCCGTGGTAAACAGACTCCTGCTGACTCGGTGACTGGGGGGTAATAAGACGGGCAGCGAAAAGCATATTAGTCCGTCAGATAGGCAGAGAATCATCAAAGAGACAACGATGAAAATGTTCAGTTACATGGGAATGAGAGAGCAGATGTAAGTCCCTAGAGTGGCTGGAACTGAAGAAGAAGATCAAGGATCTCTCCTTGAAATCTTCTACTTTTTTTCCATGTCCGCCCAAGAAGGAGGGTGTGGAGAAAAAACACCACACGTACAGGAGACAGAAGGAACGAAACATGAATAAAAGGCACAAAGGGGGGAAAGAGGACACAAGAATTCGAAAATACATAAAGGAAATATTAGTGCTGTATACAACTACCACATCTCACGCAGTGTGCACGGCACATAGCCTTTCCATCA
>CM031599.1:101691397-101701397 GCA_018398815.1 Conus ventricosus
ACACTCCCAGCTTCAAATTACTCTGATGAGCAAGTGTTTCTGTTTCCCATTTGTGAATAAAAGAGCAAATCCTCACATTCAAATGGTATGTACATCATGTATGTTATTCATTCACATCTTCATTTGTCCGTCATAGATTGCTGGAGTTGGTGACAACATTTGAAAACAATGCAGTAGTCTGTGTGTTGGAGTTTATGATTATATCACAATGCAGTAGTCTGTGTGTTGGAGTGTATGATTATATCACAATGCAGTAGTCTGTGTGTTGGAGTTTATAATTATATCACAATGCAGTAGTCTGTGTGTTGGAGTTTATGATTATATCACAATGCAGTAGTCTGTGTGTTGGAGTGTGTAATTATATCACAGTGCAGTAGTCTGTGTGTTGGAGTGTATAATTATATCACAATGCAGTAGTCTGTGTGTTGGAGTGTATAATTATATCACAATGCAGTAGTCTGTGTGTTGGAGTGTATAATTATATCACAATGCAGTAGTCTGTGTGTTGGAGTGTATAATTATATCCTGTCAGACCTCCTTGTCTCTTTGTATCTGTCTGTCCTCAATCCTGCAAGAGTCAAGTCAGACTGGGTAGTTTCCTCTTGTCCCAAATGTCAAAGAACAAATTCAAGAACTCTCCTTGATGAACATGCTACACGCAATGAAACGTCCATCCCACTTGTCGTGGAACGCATTGTTATGAACAACAAATGGACGTGAATACTAGATTTTACAAGAACAAAAAAATATGGAACGCATCCCGTAACGATTAAAATCACATTTGACCTGTCAGGGTAACACTTGCTGGTTTCATGGGGAAAGGAGAGGCGAGGAGAATAAGGGAATAACACAAAGGACTGGAATGGGAGGGGAAAGGACTCGATTTTCAAACTTTAACAAAGAAAAAAAGAAGTATTAACGAATATCAAAGGGGGCAGGAGGCAAACAGAACACACTGAGTGAGAAAGAAACACTACAAGATGATTACGGCAGAAGTTCAGACTTTGTCCAAATGTGATTTACCTTTCAGTGGCCACAAAGGGCTCATGACCTCAAGACAGACTTTGTCCAAATGTGACTCACCCTTCAGTGGCCACAAAGGGCTCATTGACCTCAAGACATGTGATTTACCCTTCAGTAGCCACAAAGGGCTCATTGACCTCAAGACATGTGATTTACCTTTCAGTAGCTACAAAGGGCTCACTGACGTCAAGACATGTGATTTACCTTTCAGTAGCCACAAAGGGCTCATTGACCTCGAGACACACTTTGTCCAAATGTGATTCACCCTTCAGTGGCCACAAAGGGCTCATTGACCTCAAGACGTAGGTCTGAGGATCAAGGAGCTGAGTGGCGGACAACAGATCAGCCCCATCCACTGACCACATTTCTCTTGTCAGCTGATGCCTGATTTTGAACTGCAAACTGGAATCTTTTGGCGATAGAAATGTTTCCCCTGTGACTCTCCATCCCCATCTCCTGCTCCCTTCAACCAATCCGTAGCATTATGAGAATGATCTATGCAGTTAAAAATCAGTTAGCATCAAAATAATTAGATTTCTTGAAACAATAAAACAAAAAGGCATCAATTTGAGACAACACGTTTACGACAAAATTGCAAGAAAATATCATCCAGAACCATACAGAATAAACGTACAGAACTCTAAACAAAGACATTAATTCAACAGACTCACGTCAGCGTTCGCCACAAGTTAATTGAAAAGGGTAGATACAAGAACGCTACAAGAAAATACAGAAAATGTTCAGTATATGGTGTGTAAAGCGTGAAATCAATTTTCTGGACTGCAGCTCTAGATCTTAGCTGTTAAGACTGAAATTAACAAAGCGCCTGTGTAAGATACATCAGACCCATATTTGTATAAACTGTCAAAAAATATCATACGGTCTACAAAGCAATGTATGTCCATGCTTCCATGAATACGCAAAGGCACTTATATCTGGACATACATGTCCAGAACTACAACGGAATGGCCACGTAACAGGTCCAGTGAGTTTGGTGAAACCATCCTCTATGGAATTGTAGAGGAAGGGTACGCTGGGTGGGGGATTAGTGGGTGGTGGTGGTAGGGTAACAAAAAAACAACTAACAGACTGACGACATTGCAAAATGAACAAGAAAACCAGTGCGACCAGTGCCTTTGCCTATGAGTGACACAGATTGAAGAACCTGCTAAACAGTTCTTTAATGCAGTGCCTAAATGATTCTCCATAGAAAGAAGAAGAAGAAGAAGAAGAAGAAGAAGAAGAAGAAGAAGAAGAAGAAGAAGAAGAAGAAGAAGAAGAAGATGATGATGATGATGATGATGATGATGATGATGATGATGATGATTATGATGATGATGATGATTATGATGATGATGATGATGATGATAACGATGACGATGATACGGACTCAGAAAAATTATGTTACGACACAAATCATGGTTGTTCTGTATATCATTACTGTAGTGTTGTTCTGTATATCATTGCCATGTAGTGTTGTTCTGTATATCATTACTGTAGTGTTGTTCTGTATATCATTACCATGTAGTGTTGTTCTGTATATCATTACTGTAGTGTTGTTCTGTATATCATTACCATGTAGTGTTTGTTCTGTATATCATTACCATGTAGTGTTGTTCTGTATATCATCACCATGTAGTGTTGTTCTGTATATCATCACCATGTAGTGTTGTTCTGTATATCATCACCATGTAGTGTTGTTCTGTATATCATCACCACGTAGTGTTGTTCTGTATATCATTACCATGCAGTGTTGTTCTGTATACCATTACCATGTAGTGTTTGTTCTGTATATCATACCATGTAGTGTTGTTCTGTATATCATTACCATGTAGTGTTGTTCTGTATATCATCACCATGTAGTGTTGTTCTGTATATCATTACCATGTAGTGTTGTTCTGTATATCATTACCATGTGGTGTTGTTCTGTGTATCATTACCATGTAGTGTTGTTCTGTATATCATTACCATGTAGTGTCTAAAACCTTTTGGAAGGTCTCCTGACAGTGCTGAAATCTGATTCTCAACCATTATTATTATGACACTGATGACAACAGCAGGGAAGCACAAACAGAACGCTGTACACAACAACATTTCGCCATGCTACTCGAACTGAACGCAGCATCACACCGTATGACACACTGGCACAACATGAGGGGACTAGTACCCACACACCCTCTTCCCCTCGGTTAGCTCGAGTCGCTGGGCAGACAATACGGCCACGATTAACGGCGCGACCGTCGCTGGGTTTGAACGAGGCCCATGTCATCGACAGACGAGGTCTAGACAGGGTTTCCAAGCAGATTACCTGCGGAGCCCGGGATGGAGGGAGACAAGATGTTAATCCAATGAAGTGCAAAGCAACAGACTGGAGGGCAGGAGGACGGGGGGACCAGACTAACAGCTGGAGTGTCTGGAGGGCAGGAGGACGGGGGGACCAGACTAACAGCTGGAGTGTCTGGAGGGCAGGAGGACGGGGGGACCAGACTAACAGCTGGAGTGTCTGGAGGGCAGGCGGACGGGGTGGGGGGGACAGACTAACGCTGGGGTTCTGGAGGGGGGAGGGGCGGGGGACCCGATAACAGCGGATTCTGGGGGGCAGGGGGACGGGGTGGGGGGGGGGCCCGACTAACGCTGGAGGTCTGGAGGGCAGGGGGGGGGGGACCAGACTAACAGCTGGAGTGTCTGGAGGGCAGGGGGACGGGGGACCGACTAAAGCTGGAGTTTGGAGGGCAGGAGGCGGGGGGCCAACAACAGCTGGAGTGTCTGGGGGGCAGGAGGACGGGGGGGGGGGGGGGGGGGGGGGGGAACTAAAGCGGAGTGTCTGGAGGGCAAGGGGGCGGGGGCCAGACTAACAGCTGGAGTTCTGGGGGGCAGGAGGACGGGGGCGACCAGCTAACCGGGGGTGCTGGAGGCAGGACGGGGGACCAGATAACGCGGGGGTTCTGGAGGGCAGGAGGACGGGGGGGGGGAAACCAGACTAAAAGCTGGAGGTCTGGGGGCGGGGGGACGGGGGGAAACCCGATAAAGCGGGGTGTCTGGAGGGCGGAGGAGGGGGGAACCAGCTAAAACTGGGGTTTCTAGGGCGGAGGACGGGGGGACCAGACCAAAAGCTGGATTTTCGGAGGGGAGGAGGGGGGGACCAGACTAACAGCGGGGTGTCTGGAGGGCAGGAGGACGGGGGGGGGGGGGGGGAACCAGACTAACAGCTGGGGTTTGGAGGGCAGGGGAGGGGGGACCAGATAAAAGCTGGGTGTTGGGGGGGGGAGGTGGGGGGGGGGGGGGGGGGAAAAACTAAAAGCTGGAGTGTCTGGGGGGCAGGAGGGGGGGGCCAGACTAACAGCTGAGGTCTGGAGGCAGGGGGCGGGGGACCAGACAAAAACGGGGTTTGAAGGGCAGGAGGACGGGGGGGCCAGACAAAAACTGGAGTGCTAGGGCAGGAGGGCGGGGGGACCGACAACAGCGGAGTGCTGGAGGGCAGGAGGGCGGGGGGGGGGGCCAGACAAACAGCTGGAGGGGCGGAGGGCAGGAGGGGGGGGGGGGGGGGGGGGGGGGGACCAGACTAAACAGCTGGAGTTCTGAAGGGCAGGAGGACGGGGGGGGGGGGGGGGGACCAGACAAACAGCTGGGGGTGTCGAAGGGGGAGGGGAAGGCGGGGGGGGGGGGGGGCCAGAAACGCTGGAGTGTCTGGAGGGGGAGGAGGGGAAACGGGGGGGGGGACCCGACAAACCCTGGAGGCTGGAGGGGGGAGGAGGCCGGGGGGGGGGGGGGGGGGGGGGGGGGTTTGGGGGGGGGGGGGGGGGGGGGGGAGGGGGGGGGGGGGGGGGGGGGGGGGGGGGGCGGGGGGAGGGGGGGGGGGGGGGGGAAAGGGGGGGGGGGGGGGGGGGGGGGGGGGGGGGGGGGGGGGGGGTTGGGGGGGGGGGGGGGGGGGGGGGGGGGGGGGGGGGGGGGGGGGGGGGGGGGGGGGGGGGGGGGGGGGGGGGGGGGGGGGGGGGGGCGGGGGGGGGGGGGGGGGGGGGGGGGGGGGGGGGGGGGGGGGGGGGGGGGGGGGGGGGGAAAAAGGGGGGGGGGGGGGGGGGGGGGGGGGGGCGGGGGGGGGGGGGGGGGGGGGGGGGGGGGGGGGGGGGGGGGGGGGGGGGGGGGGGGGGGGGGGGGGGGGGGGGGGGGGGGGGGGGGGGGGGGGGGGGGGGGGGGGGGGGGGGGGGGGTGGGGGGGGGGGGGGGGGGGGGGGGGGGTTGGGGGGGGGGGGGGGGGGGGGGGGGGGGGGGGGGGGGGGGGGGGGGGGGGTTTTTTTTTTTTGGGGGGGGGGGGGGGGGGGGGGGGGGGGGGGGGGGGGGGGGGGGGGGGGGGGGGGGGGGGGGGGCAGACAACAGCGGGGTTGGGGGAGGGGATAAGGGGGGAGGGGGGGGGGGGGGGGGAAAACCCTAACACGGGAGTGTGGTAAAGAGTGTTGTGCCACCCCTGCCCGGGGATGTCTGACCTGCCCGGGAAATTTGATTGTGTGTGTGGGGTGGTTGTTGGTGTGTGTGTGTGGTGTGGTGGTGTGTGTGTGTGGTGTGTGTGTGTGGTGGTTGTGGTGTGGTGTTTGTGTGTGTTGTGTGGTGTGGGTTGGTGTGGTGGTGTGTGGTGTGTGTGTGTGTGTGTGATTTGGGTGTGTTTTGTGTGTGGTGGTGGGGTTTGTGGTGTGTGGTGTGTGGTGTGTGGTGGTTTTGGTGTGTTGTGTGTGTGTGTGTTGTGTGGTTGGGGTTTTGTGTTTGTTTGTTGATAGTAGATAAAAAGTAGATAGATAGATAATAGATAGATAGATAGATAGATGGAAAAATAGATAGACTAATAAAAATAGACGTTTAGACAAACAAAGAGAGGAGAGAGAGATAACAACCCATTATTCATCTTTCTTTTATCTATACATAAAAGGAAAGGCAGGGGGAGGGGGGGACAGACGGGCAGACGACAGAGAAGAGAGACAACAGAGTCGCAGAAAAAATAAAAGTGAGATAACAGGCAACAGACAAACGATAGACAAGAGAACCCGACGACAGACAGATAGACAGTATTTGAAAAAAAAACCACATTCCCCCAAAGGACTGCTTCAAAAACCCCGTGTCCTTACTGTCCCAAAAGAGGCGGCTTCTTTCCATAACCTTAACGTCTTGTAAAAAAGTAGGCGGAGAAAATGTGTGTTTTTGCAAAAGTCGAATACAGCACGCAAGCAATGCAGAATATTGCATAAAACATTTTTTTTACTGGCATTTTCTTGAAGGCATCCTGATATATTTCAGGAGCACACAGCCCCCTTTTCCCTGTCTCTCTGTTGTCATTTCTATCCCTCTCCCCCATTTCCCTGAACATTGTGGGCCCTGTGATGAGTTCACAGACAAGAAGAGCTATTTTGGTCAAGAATCAAGCTTCGTCTTGCATGCTCCACTTAGAGAAGAACCAGTTGAATTTTCATTTCCTTTTAATTTTCATTCAATTTGACTTTTTTTAAGCGAACTCCAACCAAAACATGATGGGGTTTTTCAGTTTCATGGGTATGGAATCGTTGAGAAGGACAAGGTGACAAATTGAAATTGTTGTTTAGAATTTAAATGCTTCAAGTGCCTTTTCCTTTTCTAGAATATTTTCATTTTAGTGCATAAACTATACGTATTCTGTTACAAATTAAAGAACGCCATACATGCAGAAACACATGCAAATGTATACATTCGTGCGTGCATTACACTGTGTCACATAGGTATGTAAAATCAAGCCAAAACAACAACACCAACAAACATACACCATATAGCAGATGTTATGACCTGAACACCCTTGACTGATGCATACATGTAAAACCCAAAGAACAAAATGTCATTATGGTTTAAACAAATAAGAAAAAAAACAGACTAAATTCCATACATGTTAGTGGCTAACATACAATCATCTGGCAAGCAACTGACCATGTGGATGTGCTCTGTTTGCCCGAGTATATATTTATCAGTCTTGATTCTCACAAGTACTTGGTCAAAAATACACTCACACATTTTTAGGATATGGTCATCTTTCTTAAAACGTAGCAGGCAACATAATGATATGAACATCTTTCACTGAGTTACACGTACGTGTGCTGCTGATAAAGACCGATACTATGCCTATTTCTATATTGTATCATTCTTAGTTTTGGATAAACCATATTTGGCAGCATTCACATTTTCTCGCATAGTCCATACATTTTGCACATTACATGCCCAGAATATGTGAAGTATGATTTCTGTTAT
Source organism: Conus ventricosus (assembly GCA_018398815.1). Classification (NCBI taxonomy): domain Eukaryota; kingdom Metazoa; phylum Mollusca; class Gastropoda; order Neogastropoda; family Conidae; genus Conus; species Conus ventricosus. The sequence continues at coordinate 101,698,678 of CM031599.1, forward strand.
CCTTCACCTAAGATATACTTTTAAATCATTAGCCACTTGTATTTTTTGTTAGATCTGTAACTGAATCTATTATCATGAACACTATCTTACTTTGTAATAACTATGACTTACCTCCCTTTGCTTTGTGCATTTTGTTTTAAGAAAATAAGCACAAACCTCTCCAGGCTAAGTTGCCTGCTACTTTTATCTAAAGCAACTGAAGCACATTTATAATGAATCAAAATATCTTGTAAGCAAATGCAGTTTGCTCTGTATCAATCAAACACGTGTGACGGCTGTCAATCAAACAAAATGCAGTTTGCTCTATATCAATCAAACACGTGTGACAGCCGTCAATCAAACAAAATGCAGTTTGCTCTGTATCAATCAAACACGAGTGACAGCCGTCAATCAACAAAATGCAGTTTGCTCTGTATCAAACAAACACGAGTGACAGCCGTCAATCAAACAAAATGCAGTTTGCTCTGTATCAATCAAACACGAGTGACAGCCGTCAATCAAACAAAATGCAGTTTGCTCTGTATCAATCAAACACGAGTGACAGCCGTCAATCAAACAGCTGTGTTTCAGAGAGCCACCGTTCAGACCATCGTGATTCAGACTATAGTGACTCTCCAGCCGTTCAGACCATTGTGATTCAGACTATAGTGACTCTCCAGCCGTTCAGACCATTGTGATTCAGACTATAGTGACTCTCCAGCCGTTCAGACCATTGTGATTCAGACTATAGTGACTCTCCAGCCGTTCAGACCATCGTGATTCAGACTATAGTGACTCTCCAGCCGTTCAGACCATTGTGATTCAGACTATAGTGACTCTCCAGCCGTTCAGACCATCGTGATTCAGACTATAGTGACTCTCCAGCCGTTCAGACCATTGTGATTCAGACTATAGTGACTCTCCAGCCGTTCAGACCATTGTGATTCAGACTATAGTGACTCTCCAGCCGTTCAGACCATTGTGATTCAGACTATAGTGACTCTCCAGCCGTTCAGACCATTGTGATTCAGACTATAGTGACTCTCCAGCCGTTCAGACCATTGTGATTCAGACTATAGTGACTCTCCAGCCGTTCAGACCACCGTGATTCAGACTATAGTGACTCTCCAGCCGTTCAGACCATCGTGATTCAGACTATAGTGACTCTCCAGCCGTTCAGACCATCGTGATTCAGACTATAGTGACTCTCCAGCCGTTCAGACCATCGTGATTCAGACTATAGTGACTCTCCAGCCGTTCAGACCATTGTGATTCAGACTATAGTGACTCTCCAGCCGTTCAGACCATTGTGATTCAGACTATAGTGACTCTCCAGCCGTTCAGACCATTGTGATTCAGACTATAGTGACTCTCCAGCCGTTCAGACCATTGTGATTCAGACTATAGTGACTCTCCAGCCGTTCAGACCATTGTGATTCAGACTATAGTGACTCTCCAGCCGTTCAGACCATTGTGATTCAGACTATAGTGACTCTCCAGCCGTTCAGACCATTGTGATTCAGACTATAGTGACTCTCCAGCCGTTCAGACCATTGTGATTCAGACTATAGTGACTCTCCAGCCGTTCAGACCATTGTGATTCAGACTATAGTGACTCTCCAGCCGCGTTCAGATCATCGTGATTCAGACTATAGTGACTCTCCAGCCGTTCAACCATCGTGATTCAGACTATAGTGACTCTCCAGCCGTTCAACCATCGTGATTCAGACTATAGTGACTCTCCAGCCGTTCAGACCATTGTGATTCAGACTATAGTGACTCTCCAGCCGTTCAGACCATTGTGATTCAGACTATAGTGACTCTCCAGCCGTTCAGACCATGTGATTCAGACTATAGTGACTCTCCAGCCGTTCAGACCATCGTGATTCAGACTATAGTGACTCTCCAGCCGTTCAGACCATCGTGATTCAGACTATAGTGACTCTCCAGCCGTTCAGACATTGTGATTCAGACAATAGTGACTCTCCAGCCGTTCAGACCATCGTGATTCAGACTATAGTGACTCTCCAGCCGTTCAGACCATCGTGATTCAGACTATAGTGACTCTCCAGCCGTTCAGACCATCGTGATTCAGACTATAGTGACTCTCCAGCCGCTCAGACCATCGTGATTCAGACTATAGTGACTCTCCAGCCGTTCAGACCATTGTGATTCAGACTATAGTGACTCTCCAGCCGTTCAGACCATCGTGATTCAGACTATAGTGACTCTCCAGCCGTTCATACCATCGTGATTCAGTATAGTGACTCTCAAGCCGTTCAGACCATCGTGATCAGACTATAGTGACTCTCCAGCCGTTCAGACCATTGTGATTCAGACTATAGTGACTCTCCAGCCGTTCAGACCATTGTGATTCAGACTATAGTGACTCTCCAGCCGTTCAGACCATCGTGATTCAGACTATAGTGACTCTCCAGCCGTTCAGACCATCGTGATTCAGACTATAGTGACTCTCCAGCCGTTCAGACCATCGTGATTCAGACTATAGTGATCTCCTCCACAAGTATTAGCGCAAACAAAACATCGAGGGTTTAACCCACTTTTGTAATCGAACGAGGAGACTGTCTGGGCTCCGTTTCCACCCGTCTCTTCTGTTCCTTACCTTCACTACACACAAACAATGCCCCTACCGCCCGTCCAATGACATGAGCCCCCATTCACAACACTGCAGCGGCATGGTCAGGACACACGCCTTAACTTTCAGCGTGGAGCTTTACTGT
>CM031599.1:101706397-101713897 GCA_018398815.1 Conus ventricosus
GGACAGACAGGCCATCATCTGGAACCAGCGTCCATTTTGACGAAGGGCAGACAGGCCATCATCTGAAACCAGTGTCCATTTTGGCGAAGGGCAGACAGGCCATCATCTGAAACCAGTGTCCATTTTGACCAAGGGCAGACAGGCCATCATCTGAAACCAGTGTCCATTTTGACCAAGGGCAGACAGGCCATCATCTGAAACCAGTGTCCATTTTGGCGAAGGGCAGACAGGCCATCATCTGAAACCAGTGTCCATTTTGACGAAGGGCAGACAGGCCATCTGAAACCAGTGTCCATTTTGACGAAGGGCAGACAGGCCATCATCTGAAACCAGTGTCCATTTTGACGAAGGACAGACAGGCCATCCGAAACCAGTGTCCATTTTGACGAAGGACAGACAGGCCATCATCTGAAACCAGTGTCCATTTTGACGAAGGGCAGACAGGCCATCATCTGAAACCAGTGTCCATTTTGACGAAGGAGAGACAGGCCATCCGAAACCAGTGCCCATTTTGACGAAGGACAGACAGACCATCATCTGAAACCAGTGTCCATTTTGACGAAGGGCAGACAGGCCATCATCTGAAACCAGTGTCCATTTTGACGAAGGGCAGACAGGCCATCATCTGAAACCAGTGTCCATTTTGACGAAGGGCAGACAGGCCATCATCTGAAACCAGTGTCCATTTTGACCAAGGGCAGACAGGCCATCATCTGAAACCAGTGTCCATTTTGACGAAGGACAGACAGGCCATCCGAAACCAGTGTCCATTTTGACGAAGGACAGACAGGCCATCATCTGAAACCAGTGTCCATTTTGACGAAGGGCAGACAGGCCATCATCTGAAACCAGTGTCCATTTTGACGAAGGGCAGACAGGCCATCATCTGAAACCAGTGTCCATTTTGACGAAGGGCAGACAGGCCATCATCTGAAACCAGTGTCCATTTTGACGAAGGGCAGACAGGCCATTCTTAAGTCAACTTATGTCTTTTACTGAAAAAGTGTTCTGAAAATTTGCGTGTCATGGCAAACATACTTTTTACTGCTCACGAAAGGATTCATGCCATATTACATCAACATTTTCTCTGCAGACGATTTCTCGAAGGCTTAATGACATCCTTTCCAAGTCCATACCTTCTCCTCCATCCTCTGCTGCCCCTCCCCCCCCCCCCCCCACCCCTCCCCTATTTCCCTCAAAATTATTCCCCCATGCTCAGTTCACATACAACAAGAGCAATTTTCTGCGCTACTCGACATTCGCCTTGCTCCATTTTCATCCATTTCATTTTTTTAACAATCTCCCATAAAAACAAAACATAGCCTTTTAATTTCATGGGGTATGGAATAGCTGAAATGAAACAGAATGACAAGTTAGAAATAATGTTCTGAATGTAAACGTTGGAAGTGTGTAGTATTTTTATCTAGAAGGATTTTTTTTTCAAAATGTACATAACGCGTAATCTGACATTACCATGGAGGAAACAACAGTCTCACGAAGGAAAGAACGGCATACATACAGAAATACGTGCAAGCATACATCTATATCTGCATTACATAACACGTGTCTGTACAACCAACCCAAAACAACAAAACTAAAAAACATACGCCGTGTCACAAACATCATGACCTGAACAGCCTTGCTTGCTGCATATATGAAACAATCCAGAGAACAAAATGTCATACACAATATGGTTAAAACAACTGAGACAAAAACAAGAATATAATCAATAAATTCAATGATTTACAATGCAGTCATCTGGCAAACAACCGAACATATGGATGTGCTCTGTCTGCCAAGGTCTGTATTCCTCTTCCTCCATTCTCACACGTACTTGAACAAAAAGTTCATTTACAGGTGGATAATAATTATAATCATCTTGCCTCTGTACATGTCGAAGTGAGCAAGTAACATATTGAAATCAAAAACGTTTGCTGATTCACGCATGAACGTGTTACTGAGAAATACTGATTCTATGTTTGCTTTTACATTGTGTGCATTATCACTTTTGGATAAAACATATTTACAACAAAAGGTTTTTTTCGAGCATAGTCCAAACTTTATGCACATGGACAAACAACATTCAAGACAATGAAAACGAAGAACGAGCAATCCCTTATCTCCTCAAATTGATTGCAAACTGGATGTGGAATTGTTTGTCTTTTTCGTTCGGTGGAACGGTATCATCTTGTTTCAGTTTGTTTTATTTTTTTTCATTTGTGCGTTTCATTAAAATATACAAAAATGTCTGCAGTCCAAGTTTTTTTTTTTAATAGGCACACATAAAGAAAGTATTTCACTGGACAACAGCGACATTATTTACAAACATCAAACAAAGTCATGTAACATGTCACATAGTGTCCTCATAAATACATCATGACATTTAGAGAAAATACGTTACATAATCATATTTCAGTCTTATTGTTCCATTTGATGCCCAAGGTCACGGACAACACGCAAAAAAGGGAAATTATATTCTATGCATTATTAACATTATTCTTGTATTAATGGTATGTAAGGAAACCATTTTGTCCCGTATTCTGCATAATTCATCTCCATCGAGTACATGTGTTTCTCAATTTTATGTCTATAGCATAATTCCTTTAGAAACATTATTAGGTTGGGTTTCATCTTATCAATTCTACATTTGTATATGAAATGTTTTCCCATTAAAATGATTAAGTCTAACATATCATCTGTTTTTGTTTTCTCATCAGTGCCAAACAATATAAGCTCTACATTAAATGACAATCTTTCACAGTGTGAACACTTACTTTTTAGAGTATTTTCAAGTTGTTTCTAGAAAGTATGTGCAAATTCACATTCCCACAAGTAGTGACTAATCGAATCTTTCTCTCTATTACAGAAGTTACACATGTCACTATCCACAACCTGCATTCTTTTCAAAATACTGTTTGTTACTAAAATTCTGTGACATATTTTAAGCTGGAACCATTTCAGTTTTATTTCTTTTATTTTCTTAATTCTTTTTAGTACGTCTGTCCAATTAATAGGTATATTAAGGCGCTGTTCCCATTTCATAAAAGAGCTGATGTTTAAAACTTCAATGTCTTCTATCGTAATATCATAGTGAATGCGTGCCCCTTTAGTGGCGCTACAAATTTTTTGTAACGCTAATGTTCTGTCATTACTGGTATTACTGTCGAGTTTTATTGACATTTTCTTCGCATAGTCTTTTATTGATTGTACGCAACTTATGTAATTTAGAAAATTGACCTCAGATCCCAGCTTCTCTGACAGTGTGTGACGGCTTATAAAGTTACCATTGTCGTCAAGTAAATGTTTAACCAAAAATATATTGTTCTTCATCCATTTCTTGTAAAAGAACGGTTTATTTCCCACTTTGAACTTTTCGTTACAAAAAATAGGTTCAATAGCTAGATCTGTGTTATTTTTTAATTCTGCACGGTTGCAAAAAAAATTATATGCCTGAAAAACATCTCTCCAAAAATTATTTATTTTGCTTTGTACAAATCTATCTGGTCCATATGAATCAAGGGCATCGATTTCAGGACACAATGAATGTAGTACTGTTTTCCATTTACAATTTTGCACGTATACTTTCCTAATCCAGGCGATTTTTAAGGCTTGGATATATATCTTAAGATTAGGTATACCTAGCCCTCCTTTCCAAATATTTTGCACAGAATATTTTCTTTTAATTTTATCATTTTTGTTGTTCCAAACAAACTTGAAACACATATTTTGCAACATATCAATCTGAGAGTCTGGAGGGTTGGGCAGGAGGATCCACAAATATACAAGTTTTGATAGCACTAATGATTTTAGCACTGCTATTCTGCCTAGAGGTGTAATTACTCTTTTTGACCATATTTTAAATAGATTTTTTTTAACTTCTAAAAATTTATCTGTCACATTGATTTGAGTCATATTTGTCAGATTATTCGTAAACCACACCCCTAGGGTTTTAAATTTTAAAGTGTTCCATTCCATTTTATATAAGGGTAAGTACGTGTTCGACGAATTCTTTTTTTATCCCTAACCAAACATTAAACGTTTTTTCATAGTTTAATTTAAGCCCAGATATTTGCTCAAATTCATAGAGATCTGTGAACAACTTTTCATATGATTTCTTATCTCCTTCCCGTGTGAAGGTGGTGTCATCTGCAAACTGATTTGTCTGCAGTCCAAGTTGCCACATATCTCTTTTCATCAGGAAAAAACATTTGACATTTATTCATAAACATCTTATAATATGCAATTTGGTCTAAACCAATAAAGGTGTGTGACAGTATACGTCAGAAAGGATCTGGACCATGTTCTGGTTTAGTATATTTGTACTTGTCATCATCTTATTTTATTTGTAAAATTGGCAAGAAAAACACAAGCAAACAAACCAACCAAAAATAAAGCCATGCAGGCAATGTTACTCTCTTTTATATGAGTTGCTCTATGTTTTATGGGCCTAAATGTCTCTTTTGCAAAGGGAACATACAAATAAAAATCAAACAAAGGAAAAAAACAACCGTCTCAGGTGTCAATCAAAAGTGATATTTTTTAACATCTTTCCATTTGCCGCTTCTCTTTATCCTCATCTCGAAAGTGTCATTGTGATACGTTTTTGTGTGGGTCTAGCAAAAGTGCACATCTCTCTCTCTCTCTCTCTCTCTCTCTCTCTCTCTCTCTCTCTCTCTCTCTCTCTCTCTCTCTCTCTCTCTCTCTCTCTCTCTCTCTCTCTCTCTCTCTCTTATGTGTATGTATGTGTGCATGCTTGCGTGGGTGCCTACGAACATCTATATATCTATGTATCTATCTATCGATCGTTCGATCTATCTGTCTACCTGCCTATCTACCTATCTATCTATCTATCAATCTATCTACCTGCGTGCGTGCGTGCGTGGGTGCGCATGCGCGCGCACATGAGTGTGTGTGTGCGTAGGAGGGGGAGGGGGTGCGCGCGCGCGCGTGTGTGTGTGGTCCTAGCAAACATTTCATGTTTCCATAAGCATTTTTCCCACAAATTCATTATCATGATCGGGGGTATCTTCATCAGACTGAGATTCTGCTATCTACACCAGTTGTAAAGCTGTGTCTATTTTTGGCAGAACAACCACGATGTACTGCAAGTATCGTTGTACAGACAATTACGATCCTTACAAATAAAATCCATTATGGCATCCAAGGAATGGATAAAAACTTAACAATCAATGAACATCTCTATAAAGCCAGCGTTCACTAGTCAGTGGTATCAAACATTTTGTAAGCTTTGGACATTATTTTGCGTGTGGCTGTCTCTCGGGTGGTTAGAATTCGTTTTTGACTGCAAAGCAATGATTTCCAATAAAATCAGCTGGCTCGTTTGTTTGTTTGTTTGTTTTTTGTTTGTTTGTTTGTTTGTTGTTGTTTTTGTGGAACTTTGAGTGCCGCCTTTGCCTTGTTTGTTTGTTAAAGCAAAAATACGAAATTTGTTCGGCTAAAATAATATTCTCAGCTCAAGAACGTTGCCACTGGCGCAGAAAGCTGAATGCAAGCAATGTCACAAATTCGTGATAAAACAAATAATTTAAAATGATTTATGTATACTAGAGTATGCTCGAGCGCTCTCTCTCTCTCCCTCTGTCTGTCTGTCTGTCTGCCTCACTCTCATTCTCTCTTCACAGGAGACACACTTGTGTGCATGCACAAGCATTGACTAACCGAGCGAATCCACTTCATTCTTTTAATTAAACTTTACGTGTACTGATATTTGACACAGACTTTCATTTCATGAAAAAGAATGAACCGGCAAAGGAAAAAAATGTTCAACTCACTCAACATCTAATAGAATGTGAATCATGATAAATTATGCGCACGCACACACACACACACACACACACACACCACACACACACACACACACACACACACACACATACACACACATATATATATATATATATATATATATATATATATATATATATATATATATATATATATATATATATATATATTATATATATATATATATGTATATATATATAAAATTAGAGTCAAAAGACCACTCAGAAGTCTAAAACATCTTGCACACACGTAAAATCCCATCACCAACTTTCGGAAGAGTAGGCCAGTTTGGCCGTTGGTATGGATGACAACACATAGCATGCACCCTGCGTGAGAAATGGAAAGAATGAAGGAAATAAGGAAAATGAGTGATCGATATTGAACGATACTGAATGGATGACACGGGAAACGACTGAATGAAGCGCCAGCTGGCAGCTCTTCAGTCGGCACTACCCAGGTAGGCAGCCCGTTGTGTAAACGAGTGTCGCTTGTAAAGCGCTTAGAGCTTGGCCTCTAGCTGAGAATAGGCGCTATATAAGTATTCATTATTATTATTATTATTATTATTATTATTATTAAAAATGTATATATATGTTCCCCCCATTTTCTTCATCTTCAATTTTTTTTTTATAAGTTCAAATCTTTGCCAAGTCATTACTATAACGACTGAAGAATTGTTAACCTGCACTTGTTTTCCCCCACTACTTAATTGTTCAGCATGTTATTGTTTGGTCAATCAGTGGGAGATTGCATCTCTTGGGAGATCCAAGTGAGGGTTGTTCTGTACAATTCTTAGCCACTCACAATGCTTGGGTTATTGAACAGCAGAGCTGACCACTCAGACTGTTCCACATCTTTTGATCTCCTTTGCATCCTTAAATGGATCCTCAAGCATAGGCTCAAAGATTGTCCCCTACATTTTATACTGTTTGAATAATGCTCTTAGTTTTTCAGCAACTTTTTTCCTCTCCACACTTTTATTTTATTCCATTTACTACCCTTCGCTGGCTGCTTTGGGGGGTGCTGTTGGATTCTTTTTTTTTAACCCTTGGTGGTGAGAACACCACAGAATTATGGACTGTGGTGTGTCTCTATTTGACACCAAGAGCACAGACACAATCAGCCTTGTCTCCCTGATGAGTCCGATCCAGCGGACGAAAGGCCTAGGAGCAGGCAATACAAATAAATGTGCCTTCAGGAGGGATTACGATGGTTCCCTCAGGCAGCTAGCAAAGGGCTTTTCATATTTATAATATATTCCCCCCATTTTCTTCATCTTCAATTTTTTTTAATGTTCAAATCTTTGCCAAGTCATTACTATAACGACTCAAGAATTGTTAATCTGCACTTGTTTACCCCACTACTTAATTGTTCAGCATATATATATATATATATATATAATATATATATATATATATATATATATATATATATATATATATATATATATATATATATATATATGCGCCTTCGCGTGCACGCACTGGTATGTACAGATACTGACAGGTGGCCTATTTCATGGAAAGTTTCTATTTCACTAACGCTTTCCCAGACGTCTGAGACCGATCTTATCTACGATCGAAGTTTCCCCGAATTAGTCGTTAAGCATCTCTCTCTCTCACACTCCACCCCACAGTTCCTAGCCCCAAGCCACCCACCACTCCCTTATCTCTTCAGCCCTGCCCGCCCTTTGTC
>CM031599.1:101716397-101720958 GCA_018398815.1 Conus ventricosus
CTCTCACATCACGGTGAAATGGCTTGGGTTTCTGAGGACGGAATAAGTTTAACGTCTGAAATTCGGAAGAGAGTATACCGTGTTAATATTGACCAGTCTGGCATCAAAAGTTCATAGAGGGAGTAATAGCAGAGGCGGATCAGGCCAGGGGTATAGAGCTGATGACTTGCTATTAATAGAATGCAAGGTTGATGTCCGTAACTCGATGTTGCAAACAAAAGTTAAGAGCCCCATGGACCTTACTCATAAGGCTTCGCCCACCGGTACACATGCAGTGTTGTGACTGCGGCAGTTATGTTGAAAGTAAGAGCATTGGCCTATAGTCTGCTTATAAACTTTGTCTCAGTGCGTCCTCTCTCTCTCTCTCTCTCTCTCCTCTCTCTCTCTCTCTCTCTCTCCTCTCTCTCTCTCTCTCTCTCTTCTCTCTCTCTCTCTCTCTCTCTCTCTCTGTGTGCTTTGGTTCGTCTTTGCTGATGTATTTTTTTTAGAATAGTATCTGAGTCTATGTACACAATCTTTTTCTGCGTGTGCACACGCTTGCATGAATGTTTGTTTGCACGGATGGACCTTTCCAATTTCTGGTTATTGAATGTTTGTGTATCTGCACAGTGGCTGTGTGTTACAGTACAGTTGAGGTTGCTTGCCAGACGTGACATACTGGTCCAAACGTTTTGTCTATGCCCCTCCCTTGCTTGTTCCTTGTTCCCCCTTCCCATTCCTCCACTTTCTCGTTACCTTCTCTCCGATACACGATATTTTTATTTGTCCTTATAGAATACAAGGAAAATTTGTTTGTGGTGCCATCATCAAAATTCACATATTACAACAAATTATAAACATGTATATCATTAGAAATATTCCACTCTTTCCCCTGTGCTTGGTCATTCCTTGTCAATTCATTTATCCATCTTGTGTCAGTCTGTACATTATATAAATATTAACACATGCACGCACACATCCAACCACCCTCTCCCACCACCCCAGATACACACACACCACACTAATACAGAATCACACGCACCCCCCCCCCCCCCCGCCAAAATAAAGTCACACACACACACACACACACACACACACACACACACACACACACACACACACACACACACACACACACACACATACACACACACACACACACACACACACACACACACACACACACACACACACACACAACATGCAGAGGCGCGCACATCACTACCACAAACCACAATCACGTTTGCAATACTAACACCACACTTAAATAAACACTCCAACTGTAAAGCAGAACGCTCCAAGATAAGCTCAAAGTTAATTAAAAAAACAACAACCAAAAACAAAAAAACAATAGCACCATTCAAAAGATCGATGATATTGCAAAATGTATAATTACTTAAACTGTAAAAGCAACCTGCAGAGTTAAATACAAATCAGGAATAAGAGTTACTGCTAAGTAAGTTATTTGAAGTAGGGGTGAGAGAGAGAGAGAGAGAGAGAGAGAGAGAGAGAGAGAGAGAGAGAGAGAGAGAGAGAGACTGAAGGGAGATAATTCATAGGGATGTGAAAATTGGAAACAGACTTGCATGAACATTTTAGCTATAAAAACAGGACATTCCCTATTAAACCAAGTACGGAATAAAAGAGCACAACATTAATTTCAATGCCAAGAAATTACATCACAAAAAGTATGATTGTTTAAACAGTAAAAAGAAGACAAGTGGGGGACAGAATGCCCAATGAGGGAGTATTCAGTAATATCGTTGAGGAGGCAGACATGATGTGTGCCCGGGTGTGTGTGTGTGTGTGTGTGTGTGTGTGTGTGTGTGTGTGTGTGTGTGTGTGTGTGTGTGTGTGTGTGTGTGTGTGTGTGTGTGTGTGTGTGTGTGTGTATGTGTGTGTGTGTGTGTGTGTGTGTGTGTGTGTGTGTGTGTTGACGTGACGTCTACGTTTAGCTTAGAGGCAAACAGACTATCAGGGCTCTGTGTGTGTGTGTGTGTGTGTGTGTGTGTGTGTGTGTGTGTGTGTGTGTGTGTGTGTGTGTGTGTGTGTGTGTGTGTGTGTGTGTGTGTGTGTGTGTGTGTGACTCTATTTTGGCGGGGGGGGGGGGGGGGGGGGTGCGTGTGATTCTGTATTAGTGTGGTGTGTGTGTATCTGGGGTGGTGGGGGTTGGAGAGGGGTGGTTGGATGTGTGCGTGCATGTGTTAATATCTATATAATGTACAGACTGACACAAGATGGATAAACGAATTGACAAGGAATGACCAAGCACAGGGGGAAGAGTGGAATATTTCTAATGATATACATGTTTATAATTTGTTGTAATATGTGAATTTTGATGATGGCACCACAAACAAATTTTCCTTGTATTCTATAAGGACAAATAAAAATATCGTGTATCGGAGAGAAGGTAACGAGAAAGTGGAGGAATGGGAAGGGGGAACAAGGAAAAAGCAAGGGAGGGGCATAGACAAAACGTTTGGACCAGTATGTCACGTCTGGCAAGCAACCTCAACTGTACTGTAACACACAGCCACTGTGCAGATACACAAACATTCAATAACCAGAAATTGGAAAGGTCCATCCGTGCAAACAAACATTCATGCAAGCGTGTGCACACACAGAAAAAAGTGTGTACATAGACTCAGATACTATTCTAAAAAAAAATACATCAGCAAAGACGAACCAAAGCACACAAGAGAGAGAGAGAGAGAGAGAGAGAGAGAGAGAGAGAGAGAGAGAGAGAGAGAGAGAGAGAGAGAGAAGAGAGAGAGAGAGAGAGAGACGCACTGAGACAAAGTTTATAAGCAGACTATAGGCCAATGCTCTTACTTTCAACATAACTGCCGCAGTCACAACACTGCATGTGTACCGGTGGGCGAAGCCTTATGAGTAAGGTCCATGGGGCTCTTAACTTTTGTTTGCAACATCGAGTTACGGACATCAACCTTGCATTCTATTAATAGCAAGTCATTAGCTCTATACCCTGGCCTGATCCGCCTCTGCTATTACTCCCTCTATGAACTTTTGATGCCAGACTGGTCAATATTAACACGGTATACTCTCTTCCGAATTTCAGACGTTAAACTTATTCCGTCCTCAGAAGCCCAAGCCATTTCACCGTGATGTGAGAGGAACTATTAAATAGTGTTTGACTTCAGAACTTAGACCATTCGTCATTGTTTACACAGACGGGTTACAAAGCGCTCATACGTAGGGCTGTCTTAAAGTTGCAAGCATTTTCTCAGTCTGATGCTCTGGATAAAGTCGGATGTCCATCTCGCGCGTACTCTCTCTCTCTCTCTCTCTCTCTCTCTCTCTCTCTCTCTCTCTCTCTTCTCTTCTCTCTCTCTCTCTCTTCTCTCTCTTGATTGGGGCTTCAGGTGTCCTTATTTATATTGGAACTATTTTTGTCTGTATCCCACATTTGTATTTTTCTGCTCACACCAACCGCGAACTTTTTGCATGTGACTGAAATTGACTGTTGTTTATTAGATGTCATGTCTACCTGACTGAAACTGACTGTTGTTTATTAGATGTCATGTCCACCTGACTGAAACTGACTGTTTGTTTTATTAGATGTATGTCCACCTGACTGAAACTGACTGTTGTTTATTAGATGTCATGTCCACCTGACTGAAATTGACTGTTGTTTATTAGATGTCATGTCCACCTGACTGAAACTGACTGTTGTTTATTAGATGTCATGTCCACCTAGTCTTGGGCAGATATGACGATTGCTTTGAACTGTCAGGTCGGGAGTGTAGTCATTTGTCAAGCGCCCTTCGTTATCGCTGTTCAGGCACACTTCCGGCCACATGCATTAAAGTGTCTCCCTTGTATCCTTAGAACACACTTTAGGCAAAAGCCTGTTAAAATTTTTTCCAGTTCTTACAGTTTGATGAAAAATATATAATCTTACTTAGCATCTGAGTAACAAAGGTAATAATCAAAAAAAAGTTAACGTGTGCAAAGAGAGAACGAAGACGGCATACTGGCATCACACACAACCACAGATATAGAAAGGCACAGCTCTCATATAACCCAAGTATAACCAAACCACGAGAAAAATAAAATTCGTTCCTCTCGTCCATGCCCTTAGTGAGTCACGATCAAAATTATCAGTAATGGCAAGTTCATGGGGCCTGTCGTTAGATGGACTAAACAGTACCCTTCACATGGGAGATGGACTAAACAGCACCCTTTACATGGGAGATGGACTAAACAGTACCCTTCACATGGGAGATGGACTAAACAGTACCCTTTACATGGGAGATGGACTAAACAGTACCCTTTACATGGGAGATGGACTAAACAGTACCCTTTACATGGGAGATGGACTAAACAGTACCCTTTACATGGGGACGCACACTCCTGCCAGCTCCATCGCCAGGTAATAGACATCAGCAGTAGGGTGGGGTGGGGGAGGGTTACTGAGTGGTGTCCTGCGTTTGCTAGATCAGAACGCGCGCGACAGAACACCACCGAAGTGACTGGTCAGAACTGCGGTGTCTTTGGTGAGTGATCTCATGATGGCTTGATGGTGCCTGCTGTCTGTGCTGTGCTGGCGCTGTGGGCTGCG
>CM031599.1:101730739-101760739 GCA_018398815.1 Conus ventricosus
AGTGTCTGGCACGGCCAGTGTGTGGGATCCCTCCCGCCCTGACATATGAGATGGCCAATAAAGTGTCTGACACGACCAGTGTGTGGGATTCCTCCCGCCCTGACACACGTGATGGCCAATAAAGTGTCTGGCACGGCTAGTGTGTGGGATCCCTCCCGCCCTGACACACGTGATGACCAATAAAGTGTCTGGCACGGCCAGTGTGTGGGATCCCTCCCGCCCTGACACACGTGATGGCCAATAAAGTGTCTGGCACGGCCAGTGTGTGGGATCCCTCCCGCCCTGACACACGTGATGACCAATAAAGTGTCTGGCACGGCCAGTGTGTGGGATCCCTCCCGCCCTGACACACGTGATGGCCAATACAGTGTCTGGCACGGCCAGTGTGTGGGATCCCTCCCGCCCTGACACACGTGATGGCCAATACAGTGTCTGGGCCTGTTCCTTCACAGACTGACACTGACAGCTCATCAACTGCCCCCCTTTCAGATGGATTCCACCACCCTGGCTTCATCTCGGCCCCGTCCATCTTTTTTTCAATACAGGGCTACACACACACACACACACACACACACACACACACACACACACACACACACACACACACACACACACACACACACACGCGCGCACGCACGCACGCACGCACGCACGCACACATACACACACACACACACACATTCACATTCACACGCACACACACACACACACACACACACACACACACACACACACACACACACACACACACACACACCTGTGCCCAGGATAAAATGAAGTATGTAGACATAAAGAAACATGTGGGCAAAACGACGATTTTCAAAAGAATTCAATTGTATAAGAGATAGATTACATGGTTTGAATTATTGCCAACCTTATAACATTGAAACCTGAATTGCCAACGTAAGAACGTGCCATTGCATCAGCATGCTTGTCGTTCTCTGTGTGCGTGTGCGTGTGTGCCTGCGTGCGTGCGTGCGCGTGCGTGTCCTTGTGTGTGTGTGTGTGTGTGTGTGTGTGTGTGTGTGTGTGTGTGTGTGTGTGTGCGTGCGTGCGTGCGTGTGCGTGTGTGTGTGTGTGTGTGTGTGTGTGTGTGTGTGTGTGTGTCTCTCTCTCTCTCTCTCTCTCTCTCTCTCTCTCTCTCTCTCTCTCTCTCTCTCTCTCTCTCTTGCTGTCTCGTTCTCTCTCTCTCTCAAATAATAATTGCCTCCACCTGGAAAAGAAATGAGTAAGATGATTATGTTTTTTTTTTGGACAGGAATGGGAATGGGTGGGTGTGGTGTAAGAAGAAAGGAATGGTGAAAATAAAAAGTAAAGACTCTGTTGAACAACTCCGATTTTGTTACTGTATATGAGAGCGCACACGCACACACACACACACACACACACACACACACACACACACACACACACACACACACACACACACACACACACACACACGAAAGAAGCGAAGATATGCACTCTGAATTATACAACACATCTGGTAGTTTTTTAAAGAGTAAAAACTCATGAGAAGAAAAAAAAAAGATGGGGGTGCTAACACGAATGGGGTGGATAATTAATATATTGATCCTGCAACATGTGAAACAAATCACGTTATCTCAGCTTGGGAAAGAAAAGGCGGTCATCGCACAGTGAGGCCAAAGTCCTCTCAAGACGGTCAACAGCCATCATGTATTCCAACATCCATCCCATAGCTGGAGTCTGTGTTTGTCTACAATGTGAAGACGGCACCACGACACAGGGGAATGGCTGTATGGCGTCCTGAATGTGGAATGGCACCACGACACAGGGAATGGCTGTGTGGTGTGCTGAATGTGGAATGGCACCATGACACAGGGGAATGGCTGTGTGGTGTGCTGAATGTGGAATTGCAGCACGACACAGGGGAATGGCTGTGTGGTGTGCTGAATGTGGAATGGCACCACGACATAGGGGAATGGCTGTGTGGTGTGCTGAATGTGGAATGGCACCACGACACAGGGGAATGGCTGTGTGGTGTGCTGAATGTGGAATGGCAGCCGACACTGGGTGGGAATGGCAGTGAAAGGGAGACAACCTGATGGGAAAGCTTACAGAGGGCGTGGGAGAGGCAATCACATGTTTGCTGTGGACAATCAAAAACGGTCTTTTTGACAGGATTGGACGTGAATAGAAAAGGGGAACGTGGAAGAGCTTATACTTCGTGTGTGTGTGTGTGTGTGTGTGTGTGTGTGTGTGTGTGTGTGTGTGTAGTGAGGGAAGGGAGGTGGAAAGGGGACGTGGTGATTCAGTTCGATCATACAGGGAGGAAGAATGAGAGGTGGGTAGAGTGGAACTGTTGCAAGACTAGGAAGAAAAAGACGGCCAGTGGCTGCGTTTCCAACAGATCACAGTGATTATGACTGGGCTAGACTGCCATATTCCCTTTTCTTCCCTTCGTTTTCTAGCTTTCCGTGCACTGTTATTGGTCCATTTAACTCATGGTTGTTTTGCTAACTGTAACTTTACAGTTTCGTCCACTCTAGTCTGTACGTTTTTTCTTCAGCCTTTTCATGCAGTTCTATAGGATGTTTGTTCATACACAACTTGCTGTTTTGTTCTCATGTTTTGTTATTTTTTTCTTTCACTGTTCTACAAGAATAATCAGTTTAGTACGTAGCCTTTTTTCAGCTGTCCATGCTTTACTGTGTACAACACTGATCCATTCAGTACGTTTCCTTCTTTGCTTTTCATGTGTCGCTGATTAGTTCTCGTCTGTTCCTTTCATCCCCTCCCACGCATTGGTCTGCAACCCTAAGTCTTTTCAGTTGTATGTTCCCTCTTCTGAAATGCTGTTCTTTTAATCCTTTTTTTCTCAGCTTTCCACAGACTTCTTGGCAACGCTGGCCTGTAATGACCTTTGTTTGCTCTCCTTTGTGAAACGGGTCCATTTTAGTCTGTTTGGCGTCGTGTACCTTCCTTCAAACCATAATCCATTTTGACTTGACGCTTCATCTCCTCATGCCATGGATTAAATAGTGTCAGCATCCAGTCTCATAGCAGTCATCCAGATGATCTCTGGAGAGTTGTTCCATTCTAATAGTGTCAGTATCCAGTATCATAGCAGTCATCCTGATGATCTCTGGAGAGTTGTCCAGTCTCATAGCAGTCATTCTGATGATCTCTGGAGAGTTGTTCAGTCTCATAGCAGTCATCCTGATGATCTCTGGAGAGTTGTCCAGTCTCATAGCAGTCATTCTGATGATCTCTGGAGAGTTGTCCAGTCTCATAGCAGTCATTCCGATGATCTCTGGAGCGTTGTCCAGTCTCATAGCAGTCATCCTGATGATCTCTGGAGAGTTGTTCAGTCTCATAGCAGTCATCCTGATGATCTCTGGAGAGTTGTTCAGTCTCATAGCAGTCATCCTGATGATCTCTGGAGCGTTGTCCAGTCTCATAGCAGTCACCCTGATGATCTCTGGAGAGTTGTCCAGTCTCATAGTAGTCATCCTGATGATCTCTGGAGAGTTGTCCAGTCTCATAGCAGTCATCCTGATGATCTCTGGAGAGTTGTTCCATTCTGGAAGGTCTGCTGTGCATTCCCTGTCATTCACTCCATCCAGTGAACCCTGCGTTCATGCTCTGGAAATTACAGCTGTTCCAGACTGTGCCTCCGTGTGTACCTTCCCTGGGTTAGCTCTGTTTTGTATCAGCTCAGGACATGTTCCATTCTTTGTTTGCCGTGACAGAGTGGACACATTTGTTTGCCGTGACAGAGTGGACACATTTGTTTGCCGTGACAGAGTGGACACATACGATCATCTGATCTGGTCTATAACAAATCTGCAGATTGTTGAGCGGAGTGGCTGACAGTTGACAATCTGCTTTCTTCACAGGACAGGCCAGTGTTTCTCAACATGACAGTTTTCTCGCGTAAACGTATGAGAACTGATTGACGTTCACGTTGAGGCAAACGCGATTCCATATTGGATTGATCCGACCGAATTTCGCCATGATCAAGACTGTCTCGCCTTTTCTGAACTCCCTTATGCGCTTTAAGTAAGTAGGTAAGGCCTGGACACAGTCGTTGAGCGAAACACGGTATTGTACTCCCAGTTGAGCGTGAAAATGAAGGCAGAGTCGTCTTGATGTATTGACCATTGTGGAATGGGGTCTTGGTTTATCGAACTTAGTGTAATGATCAAGGATAAAACTGGATGAAGGAGGTCGAACACTTGTTTCACCCCTGGCTGCACCGCCCCCTCCTCATGCTCTCTTCTCCATATTGCCATATCTCTTCAGGCAGAAAGAAATTGAAGTTCAGTTTTTCTGGTCAGGCTACTTACGTCATGTTGCATCTCTGGGAGGAGAGAGAGAGAGAGAGAGAGAGAGAGAGAGAGAGGAGAGAGAGAGAGAGAGAGAGAGAGAGAGAGAGAGACAGAGAGACAGTGAGAGAGAGAGAGAGAGAGAGAGAGAGAGAGCGAGAGAGCGAGAGAAAAGAGAGAGAGAGAGAGAGAGAGAGCGGCACAGAGAGAGAGAGAGAGAGAGAGAGAGAGAGAGAGAGAGAGAGAGAGAGAGAGAGAGAGAGAGGATGGTGGCGGTGGTGAGGAATACAGATGATCAAGCATGAATTCCAACAGACATACAGACACTGAACGAAGACACTGAACAAAAACAGTAGGACGATAGAGGCTACAGGCATGACTAAGCTACAACCAGCTTTGAAGCCTGCTTTCTTTTAAGGAAAGGCAGCATGACCAGCACTGAGTATGCCATGGTGCCAGTCTCAGTTATACTACATTGGCTTCAACTGTGAGAAGAGCGATCTTCAAAGGGTAGCAGTTTCTTTGTTCCTCGCCCATATATCTAGGCAATCCGTTTTTCCTTGTTGGGGGTCTTCGGTCTTCCCCGGGAATTGGAAAGGAAAATGGGTAAGTGAGGTTCGGAAATGAGTTAGCAGGGAAGGTGGAACTGACAAGCAGATGCCATAATGCGCTTTGTGTCGGCTTTGCGTGGGTAGAGCTTTCCTTCCTTTGAGGTGGGGGGGGGGGGGGGGGGGGGGGGGGGGGGGGGGGGGGGGGGACAAATTGAAGAAAGAACATAGCCACCTGTATTCAGTTTTTGACAGTGTCTATCTTCCGGGGGTGGGTTTTAGAGGGGATGGTAGATGGATGGCTTTTGTCGGTGTTGGTACAACTGGCGCTCTGTCTGTCTGTCTGTCTGTCTGTCTGTCTCTCTCTCTCTCTCCCCTCTCTCTGCTCTCGTCTCTCTCTCTCTCCTTCTCGTCTCTCTCTCTCTCTCTCTCTCTCTCTCTCTCTCTCTCTCTCTCTCTCTCTCTGTGGGTATCATGCTGGTACAGCCATGTTGGAGTGACTTATTGGCCTAACTGTTCTTTTTGATATTTTTTTTTTCATTTAAAATCGGTTAGTTCTGCTTGACCAACTGGCCGAAAGGTGTAATGAGTGACAGTGGATCAATCGTAGCAGCGGCCACACCATCTTAATGACTATTGCAGTGAAACTGCACATACACACAGCTGCAGTCTGGCTAGACGCATGTCCCAAGAACAATGCGAGAATCTGGGGAAAACAGAACTGCGTGATACCTAGGTTACACCTCTTCGCCACCCAGTTGCCGGTCAAGTCTGCAGGTATGACAAACGTGCATGTCAGTATCCCACCTCCATCACCATGATCCCCTTTACCTCTCTCGAACTCATTCACCCATCTCCATTTCCTCCTCTTTTGACGCTTCTTCGCGTCTCTCTCTCTCTCTCTCTCTCTCTCTCTCTCTCTCTTCTCTCTCTCTCTCTCTCTCTCTCTCTCACACACACACACACACACACACACACACACACACACACACACACACACACACACACACACACACACACACACAAACATGCACGTGCGCGCGCGCGCGCGCGATGCTTACATTGCGCATGGAGCTTGAACGTCATGACAACTGAACAATTGTGAAGTTAACGCCAAATATCAGCAGCCTGTTGTTAAAAACGCGTTGCAGTGAAGCGAAAAGTTACACAGCCTTGCCTTCTTCGTCTTGTTTCTTTTTCTAAGAATCGGGATGGGTTCCATTGACGGACGTCAGAGCCCTAGGCAAGTTCTTCTGACCTCCAAGTCAAGTCTGAATGGGTAGAACATTTTGAGAGACGTGTTTAGGTACCTGGTAAACTGCCACACATTGTACTACTTTGTTGCGTGGAGTTCCAGGATGTGCTGGTGGATTTAAACACCCAGTGCACGACAGAATGCCAAAGAGAACTGAAGCGAAGCAGCATCATACATGTGCGTAAGCTTGAGTATCAGGACCAAAACCTGACTCAGCTTCATAACAAGAGCGTCTCAACCCACACATCAGTACGAGTTGGGAAAAGAGAGTAGTTTACAGAAAACAGAAATAAAAAAAATCAACAGTCTGAAGCTGAGAGGAAAGTCCGTAACACAAACTTCACCGGAGTGACCTACCTGTATGTGGCAGTGCGCAAGCGCACACACATCATTTTGTCCAATACTTAACAATGGCGATCAGATCATACCCCCGCCCCCGCCCCCACCCACTAAAAAAGGGAAAAATATGAAAAATGAATTTAAAGAGATCAATACGAAGAGTTATTTTGGTCTAGTTTGTTTGTACTTTAAATCTAAACAATGTTGGTCAATACAAAGATCAATACGAAGAGTTATTTTGGTCTAGTTTGTTTGTACTTTAAATGTAAACAATGTTGGTCAATACAAAGCTAACATTGGAGCTTCACTGTACTTGATGTATCTGTTAGAAAAGCAAGAGCAGTACATGGCGTTTCTTATCACACGCAGTTGTGGTCACTACCAACGTACCATCTAGAAGGGCATTCTGGAAAGCGACTGGGAGAGAGCAGACCTTCACCACGCTCAAACAAATCTTGGCGATCCACTGTTGCAGTCAATGTATGAGTGAAAACATTTTTTTCCCACCAGGAAAAGTAAGAGGCTGAAAGGACTGATGGAGGCACTTCCCGTCAACTTTGAAGAACATTAACAGGTTCATGAATATCACTGTTTGCGTCAGTCAAGTATTTTGATAATGCATGAGCAACATCGAAGATATTGGAAGATAGTTATTGGCTCGTGATAGTAAATTCACAGTGTTCATGTACAGTTAAAAATGTGCAATAATCTGATCAGTAATGTGATCATCATGGTTTGTCCGACTGATCCGGATCCGTATTATGAATCCGAATCAAAAGTTAGTGGCTTTGTGCTCGGGCCAAGTTTCATCTCACCGTGAAGTTTTCTTAAAATCCGTTTGCATTTTATGCACAATAAACTTTTCATGACAATGTTGCTGAGCAATCATGAATCAACTGGTTATTCCAAATCTGCATCAAAGATCCAAATACATCATTTACCAAAGATCCAAATACATCATTTACCAAAGATCCATATACATAATTTACCAAAGATCCATATACATCATTGACCAAAGATCCATATACATCATTTACCAAAGATCCACATACATCATTTCATGAGTTCCTTCATGGGCCACTGTCTATGTTTTGACGACGTTTGGCTCATAGCCGTTCAGTGGTTTTTACGTGACCCTATCACCATACAACACAGACGGACGTGGCTATGAAGACGCTCGTAGGCGAAAGTTATAAAGACTTTTCAAAGAAAGTCATTTACGAAACACACTGAGACATGATTATCCTGGGGTTGAAAATCAGTTGTAAGTTCATTATCTATCAAGACTAGAATATGACCAAGAGTGATTCTATCAGCTGATGATGACGACGACTTTTAAAAAAAGTTTTCTGTACAGTGTGATGTCAGCTCTATAAAGGCCATGTTGCTTTTGGTTCACATGGCATTTACATTGCAAATGCCCATCTATCTAAAAAAAAAAAATCGGAAATGAAATGAGGTAGGGAACAGTAAACGATAAACAGTAAAAACAGTGGGGTATGTTTTGCTCCCATAAGGAAACCTAACACAGAGTAACTTTTATTCAAGACTGGCACAGCCTTTTAAACTTGAATAAAGTCAGACAAACACATAGACGAACAATCTAACAGTGGGGAAAAACAAGCGCAGGCCAACAACTGAACTGTCCTCACAGCAATGACCCGGCAAATCAGTTGTTGGCCTGCGCTTGTTTTTCCCCCACTGATAGATTGTTCGTCTATGTGTTTGTCTGACTTTAGTCAAGTTTAAAAGGCTGTGCCAGTCTTGAATAAAAGTTACTCTGTGTTAGGTTTCCTTATGGGAGCAAAACATACCCCACTTGTTTACTGTTTATCCAAAAAAAAAAAAAAATCATTCCACACGAAGGGTCTAGAGAGTCAGCAATCAACAGATTCAAAATTTCAATTCATGAACTATAGAATGTTTTTATCAGCAGTCCAGTTCATAATGTCATTTTAATGTCAAATTCCTGTTGCCGAATGACATACTAATCTCTTCCCTTCACCCCTTACCCGTTCCCCTGCACCCCCATCATTCCTTTCCCATACTATTCGTTCCCTCCCTTGCTCTTCTCCACGGATACGACTCGCGCGTGCCGGGTGTACGCAGTCCTGATCGTGACTGTGTTATGGTTACGATACAAATTGAAAGTCACAAGTCATGCCGTTTAGAGTCCAGCAGCTACATACATTCTCTCTCTCTCTCTCTCTCTCTCTCTCTCTCTCTGGAGACGACCTTTCATCTGTCTGTATCTGATTCAATGAGAGATCAGAACCAACCCTAACTACTCATTTTATTCAGCACCCCATACCCACTGGAGTGTCTTTCATTAACACCAAAGTGTGAGTCTTTATCGTTAAGATGCTTGTCCTTTGACTTAAAAAGAAAAAAAAACCTCATTGGCCGCAGAAAATAAACTAATGTTCCTCACAAGTGACTTTGAGAGGGCAATAGATTTGACATTCCCTTGAATGTGCTGCTAACATAGTCTCAGAATATTCAGACCTTTCATGAGTGGCAGGAGCCGGCATGAATAGTAAAAGCAATACTCTCTAAGTCTCTCTCTTCCATCCTTCTCTCTCTCTCTCTCTCTCTCTCTCTCTCTCTCTCTCCTCCCCGTCTGTCTGAATATATTGTTACGTAAAAGTGGAGTGAACAGCAAAGTTTACAAAGCCCGTACGGGTGCGTTTGATTCAGTGCATGCACATGCGCCTGATAACAGTGCATATACTGACTTTTTCTCGTGTTCTCATCCAGTGAAGCAGAGTCTTCTGTCGAGCCCAAGGATGTTTCCTCGCTTTCTAACCCATTCACAGTGTAGTTAGCAAGAGAAAGAAAACAAGGTAACAAAATAATCCAAAAAGTGGTCGAAGTATTTTATTAGTATTGGCTGACAGCGTCATTCTACTGTCGGACACCTACTCTGGACTGCAAAACCAATAAGATTTAAAAGAAAAAAAGGGGTTTATGGTCAATCTTAAAAAAAAATTCTAATGTTTTGTATGGGAGGTCATCTATCTGTCTTAAAGATATGGTTCTATGAACATGTTGACGTCAGAGACGTGGGATCTTATAAGTACATAGCAGTATTGTTTATCTGTAAATACATAGCAGTATTGTTTATCTGTAAATACATAGCACTATTGTTTTTCTGTAAATACATAGCACTATTGTTTCTCTGTAAATACATAGCAGTATTGTTTATCTGTAAATACATAGCACTATTGTTTATCTGTAAATACATAGCACTATTGTTTATCTGTAAATACATAGCACTATTGTTTATCTGTAAATACACAGCACTATTGTTTATCTGTAAATTAAGCCTTCATTAGGATGAGATGAAATATGTCATATCAATACTCGAGACAGAAAGCAGATTTGTTTTGACAGTAGTAGTATTCCATAGCATGTTTGATTTACAGGTTGAACCGCTACATACATATGGCACTGAAAATTGGGGAGGCATAAAGTACACAGATGGAAAGGGTATATATTGATCATATCATTTTTTTTTCATTTTTCCAATGGAGTCATACTTCTGAAATTGCATGCGGGGAAGAAGGACAATATCCCCTGCATATGGTATTTGATCACAAACGCATTAAGTACTGATCAAAACTGGAGAACTGCTACAAATAAGAATTTGCAACCAAGCAGATGGTAGGATGCTCAGTCAGATGAATTGGGCTAAGAAATATGAATAGCATTTGGTTTGTCAGAAAACAGTTTTAAGTATTTGTCGGTATAGCAAGCTGTCGATCAAAGCTACACTTTTTCTCAGAATGTAAACCCGGTTTAATTGATACTTTTGAACAAAATCAGTACTCCAACATGAAGACCAGAGAAAGAATTGTTTTCTTTTTATTTCAAAATGTGTTTCAAGCTGAAAGCTTTTTTTTGTGTTTTAACAAACAAATGGCACCAAACTAATCATCTCGATTTGAATTACAAACATTTACTTTTAACGCGAACAAAGAGTTATTTCGGACAAACGCATTAACAGAAGATCCTTGGCCTTTGCGTAATTCTCATATTGATGATGGCACTCAATCTGGTTTTGATTGCAAAAACTTTTACGCTGGCAGAAACAGGTGCAGGCCGACAGCAGTTGAGAACATATTGCAGTAAGAAGATATCTAATCACCTTGTTTTCCTGTCTTAAATTACCAGGAGACGTCGATGGGGAAATTCATTTCCTAAGCTTGAGGCGTAAGATAGAAAATGCTCTTTCAGAGGTTAACATGTGCACTGATTTTTAACAATTACAATAGCTGTTTTGCTTTGGATGGCCAAACATTCTATGCTTTTTCTCTGTCTGTCTGTCTGTCTGTCCGTGTGTGTTTGTGTGTGTGTGTGTGTGTGTGTGTGTGTGTGTGTGTGTGTGTGTGTGTGTGTGTGTGTGTGTGCTTGTGAGTGAATGTGTTTGTGCAAGCATACGAGTGTGTGTGTGTGTGTGTGTGTGTGTGTGTGTGTGTGTGTGTGTGTGTGTGTGTGTGAGAGAGAGAGAGAGAGAGAGAGAGAGAGAGAGAGAGAGAGAGAGAGAGAGAGAATATTAATACTATCTCAATTTCTTTGAAATGTGTATTTTCATTCCCTGCTTTGTATGTTTGGCAACCACCACAAAAATGTCACAGGCCCCTCTCACCTTCCGCCCGTTCCAATGACGTAGTAATCCGTTTGATATTCATCCAAGTCGCCGCTCTCTCCTGAGTGTCTCCACCCTCTCCCCTCTCTCCGCTCTTCTTTCCCCGACATCTACTGCACTCTCCTCCCCACCCTTTCCTCGACCTGTTACATAGGGTAACTCTTGGTCCCACGATGAAAAGTAATTACAGGCTCTGTGTTGTCATTTCTGCTAGACAATTTGGTGTCGTTAGCAGCATACGTTTGCTCTGTGTTGTCATTTCTGCTAGACAATTTGGTATGGCTAGCAGCATACGTTTGCTCTGTGTTGTCATTTCTGCTAGACAATTTGGTGTGGTTAGCAGCATACGTTTGCTCTGTGTTGTCATTTCTGCTGGACAATGTGGTGTGGTTAGCAGCATACGTTTAGAGTTATGGGCCTGGAATTAATTTCCATCTCATGAGTTACCCTGCTTGTTTGTGATTCACTATATATTATTTCCTGTTGTGTTTTAGATTTCCTTTGTTGTAGGTGATTAGCGTGAAGAATTATGTTCTCCCAGGAATAGGGAGGGTTCAGTAATAGTGTGGGTGATATAAAGAGTAGGGTGTCATGGTGTGTATGTTCGAGCGTGCGTCTGCATGTGCATCCGTGGACAAAACCTGACCGGTGTGACAATGGCAGATTCTCACGGAATATCCAAGACCCGAAGAGCATTTTGTGTTGATGTCTGTCTATGAAAGTCTCTTCCCATTAAAACATCTTAAGGTGATTCTGCAGATTTCCATTCTGGTCTGAGACTGCATGACAGACTGTACACTATGATTAATTTAATAAAAATTCCCGGCGTCACCAAGGTGCGAGAGATACAGACACCTCCAGTGATGGTCAAGATATTTGAGTAACACTCTATTGAATTCTTAAGATCTTGTTACTACTTTTTGTTTTCATTTATCTGGTCTGCTGTGTGTAGGAACTGAGTTCCTATCACCTTTTGGGTGTAGTTTAATGGGAACCTCTCCGTTCCATCAACTACTAAATACAGACAGATTCCGTTCCATAAGAATCGTGCATCACTATCATCTTGGGCAGTAATCAGTTGACAGCACAGGTAACCTCCAGACAGAGCCAATTTCATTTCAAGGGGAGAGCACCTTGTGATCTATCCAGGCTAGCTTAGACTTCAGCAAAATTATAGAATGACACACGCGAACTGCTCGTGACATGGTTTCATGAAAATGAAGTGCGTATTTGCCAGACAGCTTCAAAGTGAGTGGACGTCAGTACATTCTTTTATGTAAAGTGAGGAGAACGGGAAAACAGCTGTGGCTTGCAACAAGGTGTACATATGTAATAAAGGAACAAAAGACATCTTGACAAAATGGTGACATATTCATATTCTCTTGAATCTTTGTCGATCAGCAATCTCAAGACAATAAGTAAGAAACCGTTCTCATTGTCTCTTTAAAGATTTTTGAATGACAGTGAGATCTTCTCAGGTAACCATTATCCAGTACGGCAAGCTTTAGGATACATCCATCTCATGTTGATAAATGTATGTTTTTTTTTTCAGATTCTTTGGTAATAGCAAACAAACTTACTTGATCTCATGCCACAGAACAAGGAACTCAGGTTATTTTTTTGTGTTTGGTGTATTTCAAGGTTAATAGTTTTCAACGGTTTTCACTGGCTCGTCCTGCTGCCATGGTAACAGTAAGTCTCTCCTACCCCACACTCTCTACACCTCCTCCCCGTCCCCTCCACCATCACTCCCTCACTTGGCTTCAGCCTTTGCTTAACGAAGACAAACAAGCCACCTGTGGCTAATTCTCTCTCTCCCCCCCCCCCCCCCCCCCCCATGGGGACACCACCTTTTGACATTTGAAAGGAGATGACGCCCCCCTCGGGCGCCGCAGGGATGAAGTGATTTCCCCTGGGATGACCAAGATACATTGGCGGCGGCTGATGCTGGAGATGTCGTCACCATGGTGATACTCTTCAGGCACGGAGCTGTGTCAATGCTTTAAAGGTTAAAAAGAAAATTGCACGGCAACTAACTGAGGCAGGCTTTATTGGATCAAGAAAATCGAAAGACTTCTGGACAAGAGAAAGGATGACAAAAGACGTTTGACCGTAAATCCTTTTTAGGAGTACAGTCTAGACATGCAGTAAAGTCTAAAATGCTCAGCAAAAATACCTATGTTGTTTTAACCACTGGCGGAGAGAGTGTGCACGGGGGAGGAGAGGGAATCTATCTGAAACACTTATGTTTTGAACTAAATTTAGACATAACGCATTACTATGTTTACCTATGATTTAGTTCTGGCATTTGAAGTTTGACTCTTATGTTTATAACAAAGCAGATTCAGGCGAGGCTCCTCTAATCAGATGAAGACCATGGTCGTCTTGGGAAGCTGAAGTTGCTACATAACTGGGAAGAAATAGACGTGAAGATTTCTGAGAAAGCTGGCCGGTTCTGGCCAGATCATGTTTTCAAGATATTGAAACCAAACAGCCACCATCATCTGTATCTTCCATTGTTTTGAAAAGTGTACAGCAAAAGTCCTCTTTCTCTTTCTTTTTCCTTTCCTCCTTGTCTTCTCACTTTTATGAACTGTGCCCAGTCCTCACCCACTCGTCACCCGTGCCAACATCACCTCTCCCATCCACTGTTATTTTCTGTCTGTTGGTCCTGTCTCTCTGCCTCTGTCCTTTCTCTGTGAGCATTCATGATATGTGTACGTGTGTGTGTGTGTGTGTGTGTGTGTGTGTTGTGTGTGTGTGTGTGTGGGGTGTGGTGGGGTTGGGGGTGTTTGTTGAATGTGCGTGTGCTTGTGTGTGTTGTGTGTGGTGTGTGTGTGTGTGTGTGTGTGTGGTGTGTGTGTGTGTGTGTACATGCGTTTTAGTGTGTCTGTGTGTATGTATGTGTGTAAGAGAGAGAGAGAGAGAGAGAGAGAGAGAGAGAGGAGAGAGAGAGAGAGAGAGAGAAAAATCAATGATTTATTCAAAAAGGGCCCAAAAAGCCCTTAGAATGGGGTTTATACATTGTGATTCATGTCGTATATTGACACTAGTCTCATCATTTTACATAAACACTTCGCATCTGGAAACCTTTATGTGGGTAAATAGCAAATTTTTTTAATAGTATTTCATTAGATGATGACTTTAAAACAAGACCAATTTGAAAAGAAGAGAATGTAAATATGGGTTCCGACCACCCATCTTTTTTTTGCACGAAAACCTACCTTTTTACATACAAATCACCGCCCATCTCATGTCATTTTGACCAAAATTAACACCTGTTTCACAAAAAATTAACATCCCAAAACCTCTAAAAATTGACGTAATCAGTAATTTTAAAATGGATTTTCGCCCCAAATAGGTTTTGGGTGATCGTGACCCCATATTTACATTCTCTCCAGCGCTATTAACGTCCACGGGACTGAGCCCTCCACTTTTCTAATATTATCTTCTACCCCAGCACTATTAATAAATCAGAACAAATAACGGGCTTTCCAAACTTGATTAGTTTTTTTACATCCAATGAATTTATAGACCCCTCAATTAATTCTTTAAATTGGCTGTTTCCGCCAAACTCAAAAAACTGATAATCGCAAAACCCTGCCTTAATTGATTGCAGCGCTCGTAGAACTGTAGATGGATAGCCATTAAACAAATTAGTATCTGTTTTTAACTGTTTGCAAATAAACTACAACATCGGTGCGCGAGAAAAATCGACTGGTCATATTACCTAAATACTAAAAAAATGCCCATTCTACAAGGCCGTGTGTGGCGAAAGCTATATGTTTCGCCACTATAATAAAAACCCAAAATTCGAGCAAGGCTTCTAGGAAAAACATACTCCCTTTTTTCTTGAAGTTCTGGAAAATCATAGTAATTATAAGATTTGCCTCATTAATTTTTAACAAATATGCCAAATTCGCTAAATACTTCTCTAAAGAACAAAAGTTGTAGTAGCCATCGGGTATTTTTAAATGTTTTGATAGATTGCCCTGTTCGTCCTTAACATCCACCCAGTTATTCCATCTTTTCAGATATGTTAATCCATTTTACTTTAAAAAGCCAATTTCTTTAAGAGCATCCTACAACTCCCGCGCCTATTGTCAATTTCATGCTTTAAGAAACACACGTTCGTTTTGCTTGGTTATATAGTTTGTACATCTTTTTAAAACTATTTTAAAAACCATTAAAAAAAATGGACCCTTTTTAAATATAACGAAAGTGTCACTTACAATGTAGGAGCGTTTAAAACCCCCAAATCTTTGGACTTCAGCAATTTAACCATTGCAGTAGATGAATCATAATGGCTTCCAATTCAGACTTGTAAACCCACTAACTGATATTTAAATCCGCCAATAAAGAGTGATAGAGTACAATCAGCATGGTCATCCCGTCCTAATGGCTTTTTTCCAGAATCATTTAAAATTTTTTGCCATTTACTGCGCAACAACTGGCTGGGGGTTTTCATATGCAAACCATTTAAACCACCCTAATCTTTTAGTAAGGGCAGTATAATAACTTTCATGTTTATTACCAGTACAGACGAATACTAACTGAACTACAAGTGCTCCTTCCCAGCGACAACGCGTTAATCCATTTTACAAGCCCAAGGGACATTAATGCATATGAAAGAATCTGCAATGAATTTAACATTAATCCTTAAACTGCCCTTTAGACAAAAGTTAGACCGAAAATCATGGTTAGTACATTGTATTTGTTGGTGCAAAAAGAGAATATAATTATGACTACGGGCCTGGCCACACCTCTTTTCAACCAGGTAAACAAGTTCGGTAGGATCCATAGAACAAAAACACCCTAATGCTTGGGCAAACATTTCTTAGATGAAAGTGAAGGCCTAAAAATGCCGGGAGTGCAAAGACTCAATGACTCCATACGGGCATACGTTTGGTGTCTTTTAAAGGAGCAAAAGCACAGACAAAGTCTAGCATAGTGGACCCAATCTACGGGCTTTGATGCTAGAAAACAATTTCTAGCCAATTTGAAGATCTATTAACTCGGCTGTTTGATTTGCCCTCCCAGCATACAAAGTATCAAGACGTTCTTGCACATGCTAGGTCAAAGGTTGACTTTGTTGTGGGCCATGGATTATACATCTACCCTCTGACCTTAGACTACAGATTGGCATGATACAGAATTATAACAATGAAATCCTCATAGCTGGAACGGTCAAACTTAGGGCACAATCAAGGCTTAAACACAAGACCTGCACCATCCATTTAAAAAAAGTACCTAACCTTGAAGAAAGCGATCCCGTTATAAGCGCCCCACAGCCAGAAAGCAGTCCAGAAAGCACCCCACCTGTTGATCTGCCTGCACTGACAGTCAAACTAGCGAAAAGACAGCCCTCATTGTTTTTTTTAAACGTTACTGATTAGCCATACTTTTTTCACTAAAAATTAATCCAGCAGCTAGCACTCCCAACGTCCACAGATGGTCAGCCATATAACCAGCAACTTTGCCTATAGTAGACAAAACCCAACTAACAACACTGCCTATTATGCCAGGCAGAGCATCAAGCGCTTTGGCTGCTTCTTTAATAAATTTGCTAATGATGCAATTGTTTTCTAATCCAACTTTTACCCGGGCTGAGGCGTTGGGGTGCTACGGGCCCTTTGGCGCACTGCCGGTTAAAGCATAAACGAGTGTAATATAGCAAACCCAACGCTGTTAATATGCTAACTATTGTAACCCCTTGTTCTCTTGAACAGAGTCCTTATTCTTTCAGCTAGCGTAGTGTTTTCATAAAGTATTCTGTTTATTTTTTTCTCTTATTCTGCTTGTTTGTGATGCTAGCTGCGTCCTGTTAGTAAACACACTTCTAACCTAGCCGCCCTTTGTAGCCTTAAATCCTGTATTTTCTGTTGTATTTTAGCCTTTTCTTCTCGCCCTAAATTGTTATCACTGCATCAGCGAGTTTATGTTTTTCTTCTTCTATCTCTCTATCCACCACCAATTTTTTGCAAATTGTTTGTTAGTTCACCCCTTATTGTCCGTAGAGCCTAAATTTAACCCCAAGGATTTCACGCATAGGCAAGGGAGAATCTTCAATTGTTTTAACTGTGTCTCCTCATTAAAACGTTTTCAATTTCTGCTATTAGTTCATCTGCTGTTCGATTTAATTCTTGAAGAGTATGTTTTGTATTTCAGATTGTGTTGGCAAATCTTGCCCCAAGTTCTGTAAAAGACTAACAGCCTCAGTCCTTAAACCGCCAATAAAGTTTAATTCCCTTTTTGTCAACAACAGGGAGATCTCTAAGAATTGTGGCCCTGTTTAAAAAACTGGGTTGGGTCCGGCTTTGCAGTAAGCCGCACACTCTTCCTTTAAACCGGTTCTTACATAAAAATGATTATTTTTATCTGTTGAAAAATCTGAAACCCTAAGTGTTTCTGGCTGCCTCGGCCCATATGGCTTATAATGATTCAATTCTATCTAGCAATCGTATTTGGCTTAACCCTACTCCTTGGCCTGCTGCTGCCCCTCAACCCTTTTTCTTGCAATGAGGGCCTAGTTCTTCATCTTCTTCTTCCTCACCAACAGAATCAATTTGCGTCAAAATCTTCACCCATATTTTTTATTTATATTCTTTTTTGTTTTATAAAAAATGAACTCATATGGTTGTGAACCTCGATCCATACGGAAAGAGAAGGAACCCCATGGTGTAAAAGGCATAAGGCAGACTGTAATTAGTTTAAATACTCCATCAACAGTTGAGCCTGGCAAGATTTATTAGTTAAGTTCCCGATCTTGGCGCTAAACGATGTTATAATGCAAGGCACTGCTAAACTATCATTCAAAATAAATATTACATCGACAGATCCTAATGCTACTGTTGTTGCTAATTTGGGCAGGGCTATCGTTTAACATATAACAATTAAACTGGAGGGCACAGAAGCCTTTATACTAGGCAGGCAGACATTTTTTGCCCTCTATTCTGATCTATGGCTGCCAAAAAAAAGAAAGAAAAGAGAAAGTTTATCGGGGAAATACAAAGCCCAAACGGCCTCAAGCACAGGCTTAAAGCGGAGATGCAAGGATGATTTTAAAGATGGGGCAGTAGCAAAGCATTTGGCAACAGATTCTGCATCCCTCTAGATTTTGAACTGTTAAAGAGGGAAATATGCCATATTACCAAGGCGCACTAAAAGAAAAACTTACTTATAGACTGACTTTTTAATCCTAGCGATTCTGTTGTTCTGTCTGAAGACCCTTTAGCTAAATACACAGTTAGTGACATCCTCTTGAGTTTGTTGTTGTTACTAACCCTGAACTGGCCAGAACAATTTTAAAACCCGGTTTTAAAAGTAAAACGGTTATTTATTATGAAAGAGTTATACACTCCACTACAAAAAATAGAAAAAACGAGCACTCTTTGGAACATACATCTAAATCAGTCTTTAAAGTCTTTAAAAGGAATTTTTTTTCTTATTTACTGAAGAAACAACTCCTTTTCAGAGAGAATCAGAAGCGTTTTATAATTCAAAAATTGAGAAGGTTACTGTGCAATAAAGGGCAAGTCTGATCGTTTGTATTGGGGGTGGGGATTTTTACCTCACCAACACTTCGATGAAATAAGAAAGTTGTTTGCTGGGGGCAGGCAAAAGGATCCTACAGTTGATCGTTAATGAAAAAAACCCTCGCCTTTATGATTTTAAGACTTGGAGACTACTTCAAAGTAAATATGGGCTGGGGCTGGTTTTTAAAGATCTACATTTGATAATAGTTGTTTGGAAGTGGAAAAAGGGTAGGACAAGATGGTATAAAATAAATATTCGAAAGAAAGCAGAGGGAAAAACCCCAATAAAAATGCATATTTTTAGGGTTTGTGATCCCCAGTTAAACATTTAAGAAAACAGGCTAAAAACGTGGCTTTTTAAAATGCAGAAGAAATATTCTAATAAAAACAGATGGATAGCTAAAGTTTCTGCCAAAAGATCCGCACTGTTCTCTTATCGCGGTATTACTTGGTGTGGGAAAACTGTCCTTCGTACTTGATTTGTTACAAAAAATATACAGGTTTCATTACAGGCCCATTTTATATTCTGCACAACCATTAAGCACAACAAGTCTTACAAAGAAAGAGGTTTATTTGGACGGACGAGAATATATTTCTAGTTGATCCTAGCGACAAACTGAGCGACTGTTAGAACATTACTATAGACTATTTGGGGAACTGAAACTTGTATATTATTGAAGACTGTTCAGCTGAACGAGACATTTTTAAAAAAAAGAAAAGCTCTGTCAAAGCTAGCCTTTATTGGCCGCCACGCCTTAGTTTTCTGTTTTGGCTTTTAAACCCAAAAAAATACAATGCTGTCTTAAAAGACTTAGATCGCAGTTAAAATCGGTTGTTTTATTTTACACTAAGGACAAAGATGTTTTGAAGAATGTTTAAGTGAAAATTATATAATAAGGGACAAAGATGAGCTAAAAAAAATAAAAGAGCATTTTAAAAAATCTAAGCACCAAAGCTATGCTTACGGACTGCCCCCCCCGTCAATACGTTTGTTTATTGTAGATTGTTTATTATTGATTGCTTATAACAATTTTTTTATTATAATTTTAATTTTAAAAAAGAATGTCTCGCGGGCCAAATCAAAGCGAAAGCTACTCCTAAATGCACTGCAGTAGGCTAAAAGACCTAGCAGACACAACTCAGTTTGATCTAATAGGAGTGCCAGGAAATGTTTTAGGGATTTAAATACACAGATGACGGGTTTACAAACAAACAGAAATTGAAGACAAAAAACACAGAATTATCCTACCCTAGAAGAGATAAAAATTTAAGAGAAAACGAAATGTTTATGGATTTGAATACACAGATGACGGGGTTTACAAACGAACAAAAAATTGAAGACAAAAAACGACAGAAGTATCCTACCCTAGAAGAGATAAAAAAATTAAAGCAAACGATTTTGGGCAAACATGATACAAACTTCATAAAAGAGAGAATGCTTGGGCGTTGCTTCCTGAAATTGCTTGGATTTAAAGTTTGAACTACGAACCCAATGTAAAACAATGATAAGAACAACAATTTTAGAAAGGCTTTAAATGCTGGCCCCTTTCTTGTTAGCCTATTTCCAGGAACACAACTGAAAACAGATTGAAATAACAGGCGGGGTTTTCTGAATATATGCTACAGAAAAAAAAGGTCCTTAGCTAAGTGGGGAGACACCTTTTGGCTTTAGAATTTACCCCCACGCTACAGTCACTACCTAGGCAAATGACGATGCTTTTTTCGCTTATTTTTACTCCGAGAGAGGACATCCTAGTTGCCAGAACATACGTTAATCAGGGGGTGTACAAATAAAGTCTGAAAACTTGGATGCCCCTCTAAAGCTCGCTATTGCAATTACTAAAACGGAGATAAAATAAACACCCTTGTATCATCTGACAAGGTTACTGTGATGATTGACAAAGAAAAAAACAAACAGTACCGACTTTATTTTCATTAAGTATGTTGATTTTATTGCTTTTTAAACTCTGTTGTTTGAAGTGCTGCCAGAAGGATAATAAGAAGATATGAAATAAGTTTAATTTAAAAAATAATCTTATTTAAAAAAATGGAGGTTCAACAGTTTAGGTTAGAGCAAATAACCAAATTTAAAAAGGGAAATAGAAAGCGACTTGGATAATAGAGTTACTAGAAAGAAAAAATGCTAAAGCGTTTAAATACTCTTTCTTATGTAAATTACTAGTTCATCGCTGTAGCTAGCTTTAAGTGCTGGGTCTAGTGTTGCTGTTTTAGCTATTTGGGGTTGGAACGCCAGCCTCTTTAGCATTAGGGAGTCTTAGTTTAGGTTTAGGGCT
The DNA here is from genome assembly GCA_018398815.1 of Conus ventricosus. Lineage (NCBI taxonomy): Eukaryota > Metazoa > Mollusca > Gastropoda > Neogastropoda > Conidae > Conus > Conus ventricosus. The sequence continues at coordinate 101,751,648 of CM031599.1, forward strand.
GTGTCTATGATTGAAAATCTGTTTTAAAAAATTTAACTCCTAAATTAACAAAAGCACACTGCCATTGTTGCCCTAGCATCAGCAAAACTTTGTTCAAAAATTTTAAGAATAAGTAAATCATTACAGATGAAACATTACGGACGAAGAATTTCAGAAGTTTAATGGCCGACGTGAGGATTAAGATGACAAAAAATTAAAACTTCAAAAGGAGTGGAGAAAGACGTTTACTTCACGACAGGTAGACACTGATGCAATTAAACAGAACATTGAAAAACAAACAAATGATCAGTTAAAACCCAAAATAAGGCCAAAAAAATAAGTTTAGCAAAAAATAAATACTATTTTTTTTTGTTTTGTTAACTCACTGTGTTTGGCGGACAACTTGTAGCTCTTCACGAACAAACGATCTTTTAGGGGCAGGCTTTTTAGACGTATAGCACCGCTAAAGAGAGAGTTTCTCTTAAAAATACACGGGAGGGGATTTTTTCAGATTCTTTCAACTTCATATACATCTACGCTCCATATGGGGTCTGTGGCTCTAATTCTAACATCACCTTCTCCCTCTCCAGGAGCATGCAAGTATCTTACGTTTTAGTCCAAACGGCAAGAGGTTTGAGTCCCCTGCACATCTTCAGTAATGCTAATTTTTTAAATTTGATTGCGTTTACTGGTTTAAGGCCTGTTGCTTTAAATTCTTCGTTGTTCATGGCACTAAGACTGCCGGCAATCTTCTAACCAATTCTTGTTGCGTTCTCTGTAGTTCGTAGTGCCATAATTTTTTCCTTGTGATATTGATATTTTAACAGGGGTTCAGCTAGATTTTTATTAAAGTTTTCTACAAGGGCTTGTGATCGAGGGTTGCCTGGGATCCCTCTCTTAACTGTAACATGATGTTTTAAAAACAGCTGGTTTACAGAACCTTTAAAACTCTTTTCCATCATCACTTGAATCATCCTAGGATACTTTAATGGGCCTCCCCATGTATATTTGTTGTAAAGCCACAGCCACAGCGTGAGCTTTTATCTTTTAAAAGGGTTCAGCGTCTTTGTATCTTGAAGCCAGTCAAAACAACTGTCAGAGCATACGTAAACTTTTTTCTTCTAATTTTGTCATGGAAGATACAGCAAGTCCATCTGGTGGGTGTCATTGGAACTGAGTTAACAAATCTAGGCCTTATTATTCTTTTTGGGGCGGGCAGATATATTTGCCAAATTGCCTTTTTTTGAAAGCCAGTCTTTCGCATCTGATTCAGACACTCTAGCACTTTCCCTCAGTTTTTCAATAGCATCTTTTCCTTTCCAATACCCTTTAGGATAATAATATATTTGTACTTCGTATTGTCCAAAAGAAGAACTGTATTTTAATTGTATTTTTAATTTTTTTTTTTTAGATTGTTTGTGCAAGAATATAGATTGCCCCCAAAGCACCCAAAATAAAACCAATTTCTGCTATTTTCTGTTCTTCTGATGGTTCATAAAAGTCAGACATTCTGGCGGGGCGATGTTAGAAACTTCTTTCCTGTCACTAAGTAATACTCATTCATTGCCTCACAACGTCTGTAAATGGTGCTCGCTTTACCCTGTTCTCTTAACTTTTATTAATAAAGTCTAAGTGAGCAATTCGTCTTTCTCATAAGCGTCTCTTGCCTTAGCTAAATCTTCTATTGCCTTTTTTATGACTTTCTCGTCCCTTCGTCGGACCGCAATTTACTAAACATATAATTGCTTCCAAGAAGGCCAAGGCATTAACAATAGCTCCTCCTACCATCAGAACCAATCCAGACATCTTTTATAAATCATATTTTCTAGTTTAATCTTTCTATGTACAAAAATTTTTCGGGAATAATTCCTTGCGTAATAAGAAAGTCTTTGAAGCAATCCCTGCAGTAATTACAACTATAACCTTAACAACATCCTCAATGTCTAACCTTCCTAGGGCAGCCGGCCTCATTTTAAACATGTTTTTTGCTACACACTATAGCCTATAAAATAAGACCGCTAATTACAGCAGAGTGGTAAATCGTATTGATAAATCTTTTTTTCACTCATCTTTTTATTAACTAAAAAAATAATTAAAATAATCATAATACAAAGGCTGTCTATGTCTTTTTAATCAGATAATCTTTTGTTGTTAAAGCTAAAAATAAGGTTGCAACTAGTTTTGGCGAATCTTCTATCTTTCCCATGTTGGGCGGTTTTATTCCTAACAAACATTTTTCAAAGGGTTGAATAGACTATAACGCCAACGATAGCACTGCATAATTAACCAACTTTAAACTCATGGTTTTAAAAGTATTATATTTTTTTTTTTATTGTTTTTTAAAATGGATTGTGACGAACATTAAAGTGTGAGGGGCAAGCAGACTACTCCGTAGACCATGCCATAAAGAAAGATTATACTCTCTGGCTGCGGTGGAAAAACTAGACAGTATTTAGGCACTGAAAATAAGTATTGAACAGATTCAGCAATTGTCTACATCAGACATTGAAAAGTACTACCTATACGAAGCACAGCTGGGGCAAAAATGGGTTTGATCGGTGGGTCAGACAATGATTAGTTTTATATGCTAGTTAGTAAGTAAATGGCGCCGGTTGATTTAGAAAAGATTTAAAATATGACCCTTTTCAACAAGATCCGGTTTTAAACAAGTCGCTAGAAACTCTTGCATGTGACATGTATTACAGATTTGGGACTATGTATGCCCATTCATAATGGGATTAATTACTTTTAATCATATTAATTTTGATCATATTAAATTTAATCGCAAATAAAAAAAAAGAGCGATCAGGAGAAGAAGATTTTCAACTCCACAGGACAGTCCGCAGGGGCAGAATGTACCAAGTGAATGCACCACAAATAAATGTACCACAAGTGAGTAATGTTTCTAAGTCTAAAAGTCCTGGGCGTATTGAGGCCGGGCTTTAAAATAGCTGAATGAACAACTGCAAAAAACAAACCAATCAGCAAAACAAAAATTGTTTTAAAAATAATACAACAACGCCGCCGCCAACAACAGCCCAATTAACAACAACCAATTAAACACAATCACAATCACAATCAAACGATAAGATGTATTATTATGTATTTGCTGCTGTTGTTGCTGGGGTGGTTTTTTAGCAAACAAATCCTAACACCATACCTAGCAACAAAGTCACAACCCCCACAGTAAAGAAGAAGAGCCAGCTTCTGCAAAAAAATGCAACCTCCTGCTGTAGACCCAATTTCTATGGAATAGTTTTTAATGAAATAAATAAAGAACTAGATAAGTAAAAAGTTTAACTACAAGTTAAGTTAGTTATAGAAAGTACTTTTGAAGTTTAAGTGCAAGTAAAAATTTCAAGTTAATGTAAGTAAATTATAAGTCCTTGTTAAGTACTAGTTAGGTTCTTAAGTTAAGTACTAGTTAGGTTCTTGTTAAGTTATTGTTAGGTTCTTTAAATAAGTCTAGTTAAGTTCTTTAAATTAAGTACAAGTTAAAGTCATCAAGTTTAATCTTTAAAAGTTCTCCAATGCCCACAGCATATGAAAACTCCCGGACGACGTAAGTTCTCTTGTTATTGTTTGAGACTATGATTTTTTGTTAGCAAACATTTGTGTTTACGTGATGAAGAGTAGAGCGCAGATTAACATTTGTGTGATGAAATACTTTGTTTTTTAAAGAGCTTGCTTGTTTGTTGTCGTGAGTTAATTTTTTTGACAACTTCTTTACTTATGCCCTTAGCCTTCTTCATTACAGAAGTCTGGCTAGCAACGCTATACATCTTTGAACCGCAAACCAACATATTCTTTTATAACTGTCCCATTAAGTTCATCCTTCATCTTTCCCAAACACTTTCTTGTTTACAGTTGAATGTAAAGGACTGTCTTTTTTGGGTAGTCACATGTGTCGTACCAACCCATCAACTCTTTAGCCACTTCTTTTCTAAATCTTTGTAAAAGTCTTCTGTGGGACGTCTAGAATAAAACTAAACAGTGTCTGTGTAAAGGGCCTTGCTTTTGGTACCACGGTTTAAAGTTTGTCGTACAGAAATTCTAAAATCAATAAAATTTGACAACTCTAATACGGTAAAGCCGATAAACACCGGTTGTCTAGCGTAACATCCTTTTTTTTCATCATAATGCAACCAGGCTGTCGCTAAATCTTTTTTAAAGTCTTGATATTAGGTTTAGAGACCATCTTAACTGCTTGTTTTTCTTTTGTAACTAATTTCACATCTTTACGTTTGTGTGGATATTTCCATCTGTACCAAAACAGCTGTTGTTCATCAGTTTAAAGAAGTCTTTTTCTGAAGCGTCAGTGGCTTGGGTTCTAAATCAGTATTCTTCTTATGTATGGCCTCATAAAGGGGTCTTGATCACAGATAATTATTTTGTGAACAGCTCTTTGTTTTAGTCCGTGTTTTAAGTAAAACTGTAGGAGCTGTAATGGCACACATATTTAGTTTTATGTTAAGATTAGGCACAAGTTTTGGAGGTTCGATGGGACTCATCTTTAATCTTTCTGCGGCTAGTGGGTAATCGTTGTGGAGATCGTGTAATTCTTTAGGATATTCTAAGTCTACTTCCAAGATTAGTCCTGCTGGGTTATCAGGCGTAAGCTGTGACAACATAAACCCAACACAGTGTTAACATCATGGGGCCCCCCGCACATCTTAAAGTTTCTCAGTGGGGAAACGCTGACTCATGCCCACCCATACAGATTGTTAGCGTCTAAGTACATTAGATAGTTGGATGGTTTTGTAGGATCATAATAATCTAAATACTTGTTGTTGGCTTTGCAGTAAGGATGTGAGGCCATGCAAATACCTCCTCTTAAACCCTCTTCAATCATCTGAATGTGGGCGATGAGATATTAAGTCAATCTTGATGTTTGTAGACTTCAAGAAAGCATCCCAAGAAAGGCCAGGCGCAGAGATGTAATGTGATGAGTCTAGACATAGTGTTTCATGCATGTAGATCTGTAATTCTGAAAGACGTCTGCCAATAAACACACGTCGGGCCCTCAAGTAGTGATCGTGATAATCGCCCATTGTTTTGGCAGTGTAATTCGTCCAGCTTTCTGAGCGTATTTTATAGTCAGAGCAGTTATGTCTTTTGCCTCTAAGACTAGAAAAGAAAAACCCCTTTAGGAGGAAGCGAGTCTTCGTCAAACCTTTCCCACGAGTTCATGTATTCATAAGGATAAACACCTTTACGCACTAAAGATGGGTCAAAGTATTGTTTAGTGATTGAAAGTCTTGCAGAGACCCCGCTAACTATCTAAACTAGCCATCAGTTTGTTGGGCTGAGTCAAAAAGGATAAGCATCAACAGTAAAGGTCATGTACTTTTCTGAAGACTGTGCAATGCAAGTAACCCTCTTATATTCAGAAGTCACTGCTTGCATGATAAAATGAGAATCTTAGCCCCGTAGGTTAAAGAAAGAAGATAGGCATTTCCATTTTTTGGGGGCAACCTTAAGTTGAAGATTACAATTGTTTTGGCGCGACCCTCTGAACTTTCCAGTAATGGTGATCGGGTCTCTTACTGTCGTGTCTTTACTGTTAGGTGTTAGCTCTAAGCCGCAAATCCAACAGTGTGTAAGATGAGTCATAACGTTCTTGGGCTTCAGAGGGCATAACAATGTCTGAAAGATTTAGTTGGTTTTGGAAAACTGATTGCGAAGTTGTTTTAAACTGCTCTAAAAATCTACTAGCTGCGTTGGGCCTCTGTAAATCTCTGGTGTCGTGTGTGCCCCATCTGACCTAACAAAAATAACCCATAAGAACAGATCTGATGGTGGGTTAATAAGGTTGTTTTTTGTTCTTGCTGTTGTGGGTCATAGTACTGCGGCAAGATTGATTCAAAGTCAACATAAACCACGTACGGGCTCATCTGCATTTTGTGTACATTCTTAAAACTAACTTTAGACCCTGGCTTTTGGTGTGAGGAGTTTGGTTTCACAGTCTACAAAACTTTTACAATGAGTTCTATGACTAGCAGCTGCTTCTATAGTTGGGGTTCTGACCCGGCACCTTCTACAAATCTTGTTTAGATTTATGCTTTGATGTATATTCTAACAGTCTGCTTATTGTTCTGATTAATACATAATGGCTCTTTGTACTATCTTTAAACAGGATCAAGTCTACATGCTTGTTAAGCCTAAAGTGGGACGTTGGGAGAAACCCTTAGAGGCACTATATCAGCTTCTACAGACCATGTGTATACGTTTACAGTGATTGGTTTGTTTTTGTTCTTCAAACTGAGATATATTGTTTATACTTACTGGAAAGTTATGTTTTTCAAAGTTCAGCTCTTGTTTGTATTGTTCATAATTAGAAACTCTGTTTGCATGATTTTTGACAGGATGTAAATGCCCCTAAAACACACCACATAAAAACACATGTTGTCAGAATTATGTATAGGGGGCCGGATAGCTCGTTGGTAGAGCGCCTGACTCGTGATCCTGGGGGTTTCGGGTTCGAATTTCGGTTATAGGGGAATTTTTTTCCCTCGGAGTTAACATTGGTTCTGACTCCATTTTCCCCATATAGTCCTTCGAATGAGACTATAAACCGAGGTTCCGGTGTGAACGCACGCATAACATCTTTTCACACACGTAAAATCCCATCACCAACTTTCGGAAGAGAAGCCAGTTTGGCTGTTGTATGGATGACACTGACACATTTGCATGCACCTTCCCCGAAGATGGAGTATGGCTGCCTTAATGGCAGGGTAAAAAGGGTATACCACAAAACTCCACTGCCTGGCTATACAGGGAGTGTCCGCAGGAGTATCAGCCTGCGTACGCAGAAAGAAAAGAAAAAAGAAGAATTATGTATGTTTAAGACTGCTCGTTTTAACTCTAGCTCTTTGGAAGAGGAAGGTAAGAATTGCCGACTATAGGATAGAACTTTGTTTGCCTCAATTTTGATTTCAAGACAGTCCCTCAGACCAGCCAGAACCTCTTAACTTAGGGCCCCCTCACTTGCATGGTTAAACTGTGTAAGCATGTAATCACCCAGCCAGAATTAAAGTCGCGATAATTTAAAAACTTCTTTTTGTTTTTTTGAAACCCAGACTTCCATGTTACTATCATCAGGCGTTTAAAATAATCAATCAGAACGGCCAACAAACACTTTACTGGCGGCTCGTGTTGAAGAGACTCTGGGATTTTAGAGATAGCGTGTGCCATGCTTTCAAGAGCGTTTGTGGGGTTAATAATGGCCATGTCTACTTTACTAAACATAAATTTCTTATTGTTTGTTGCTGCTAAATATTTCTTCCATCGTATATAGTTTTCCGTCCTCGAATTTACTTTTGGTTGCCATTTTTAAGGCCACAATATTTTCGTAAATCAAAAAAATTAATGTAAATAAAAGTAAGTAAAAACGCGCTTTTTATTCTTCGCCCAAGCGTTGCCAACACTTCAAGCCACGTTAACCTTACAATAAAAGCCTGCAATATTTTAGCTTTTTCTGAATCACTACAGTCAATGTTTATTCGCTTTGATTGCTTTGTTAAATAGTTCACTATGATCTTTTATTATATTGTTTTATTTATTCTCAAACCCCGATTCACTAAAATCAATGTTTAATACTTTCATTGTTTCGTCAAATAGTTCATTACAATTCTTTAAATCAGATTCACTGAGTTTTTGGCAGCCATTTCAAATCTAAAATAAATAAAAAAATAATTGTAAATTCAGTTATTATTCATAGTCTATTTCTAATCGTAAAAACTGATCAGGTTTAAAGGTAACAGCTACTCCTTCAAGGTCATCAGACACATGCAGGTCAGCATCTTCGGGGGCAATTTTTATCAGTAAAATAGCAAAAACTTTATAACTGGTTTAGGCCAAGACTTTGGGATTTTACTAACGGCTTTCAATACGCTTTCCTCGCATAGTTAAGCTTTCAAAAAGTTCTGTTATAAATTCTTCAAACATGTCCTTAACCCCCTTCTTTATCAACTCCAGCATTAATCGCCCACCCAAAATCATCAAATATTTCTGTAACTTTATAACTACCTGGGGGGGTTTATTTTAAAACCAGATTAAAATCATTTAAAATTAAAAAATTAAGTAATCAGTTTCTCTTGTTTTGTGCAAGAATCAAAGAAGGGATATGTGCGTGCGTGAGTGGGCGTGGACGTGTGTGGGTTAATTATCTAGGTCAATCAATCCCAATCCTTTTGACTTAGTTTACTGCACTGCGTTGTTGGTCAAACGTGAGTGGGCATGTGTGCGTGGGGTGGGGGTGGGCGTGTGTGTGTGGTGTGTGTTGGGGGGGGGTGTGCGTGCGTGGGGTTGGGGTGGGGCGAGTGCGTGCGTGGGGGTGTGCGTGCGTGGGGTTGGGGTGGGGGCGAGTGTGTGGGGGGGTGCAGGAGTTACCTCCCTTAGTATTATTTTCGGGCCCCGTTGAGGGCCTTTCCCGTGTCAAGCGGCGGTTTTCACCGAATGACATAGTTCTGACATATTTTTAGCCTTTAGCTGGGCTGGCCAGTATTGATTTTTTCCAAGCAGTTAGTCAGAAGGCCTGCGTTTAGTCACTCCTCTGCCAAACTCGCGAAAGTCAACGTCGCTTTTTCATATAATTTAAAATGAGCTTTTTTTTTTCTCATACAAGGGGTGGATAGAAATTCCGAGATTGTGGAACTTTGGATAGTAAAAAAACAAAATGATAATTCCATCAGTTTTCTGCACAGCGTTGGGTTCCATCAGAATTTCAGTTTTCAAATAAAATTTTCCCCGGACGCTTTTGGGGTTTGATTTTTTAAAAACAGTTTTGTTCTTTCAAACCAATGGCCTAAAAGCAAAAATTGTCGAAGGGGTTTTACAATTTTCAGCTTTGATCTCAAAACCAGCCTTCGCAAAACAGGCGTAATTTCGTCATGTTTTTCAGCTTCATAAAGAACCTTCGTCAATCGGCTCATAATCAAGTTTCTCTACAAAACAATTACGTAAAAAATCATCTAGTTCACTTACTGTCATTTCCCGTTTTCCTTGCTTAGTTTCCAAAAGATTTAAACTCCAGACTTGACTCAGCCATTTTGTTCAGAGAGATAACACGCACGTCTAGACGCTTAAGCAGTCCTGATGTTACAATGCCAGCA
>CM031599.1:101769473-101776973 GCA_018398815.1 Conus ventricosus
ACACATTAACATCTACACTTATCATTCGTTTGGCTTTCCCCCAAAGCAGTTATGGAATTGGGTCTGATTAGGCTGTCCTTAAACATATCGTAGTAGTCAGGATTCCAAACAAGTTTTTGTACACATAAACTGTCTTTTCTTTCTATCTTTCCATAACCATTACACCTCAAGGTTAAAACAATGGGCATATGTTGAGAATCAATTCTTTCATCAACGAGCATGTCTTGTATGGTATACGTAAGTGATGTGGAGATGACAAAATAATCTATCACACTGCAACCATTATTTGAGATGAACGTAAATTTACCCGACCTATCCCCTTTGGTTGTGCCATTTACAATAAATAGATTAAACGACAGACAGACAGAGAGACAGAGAGAGAGAGAGAGACACAGAGAGACAGAGAGACAGAGAGAGACAGAGAGAGAGAAGGACAGAGAGAGAGAGACAGAGAGAGACAGAGACAGAGAGAGAGAGACAGAGAGAGAGAGAGAGAGAGAGAGAGAGAGAGAGAGAGAGAGAGAGAGAGACCGAGACCGAGAGAGAGAGAGAGAGAGAGAGAGAGAGAGAGAGAGAGAGACAGACAGAGAGAACAGAGAGAGAGAGAGAGAGAGAGAGAGAGAGAGAGAGAGAGAGAGAGAGAGAGAGAGAGAGAGAGAGAGAGAGAGAGAGAGAGAGAGAGGTTGTGTTTTTTTTTTTTTGCCAGAAGTTACTGTCGTCTTTCATGATATCAATCCTTCCTTTCCACTTTCGGCCCTGATACATTACGTACTAGAGAAACAATTACCATTTGAGAAAAGGAAAATGAATGTATAAAATGCTTGGTTATTGAGAGGGGCAGGTAGATAGCACAACCATTCAGCACATTCTGTCTCTCTCTCTCTCTCTCCTCCTCTCTCTTCACTCTCTCTCTCTCTCTCTCTCTCTCTCCTCTCTCCTCTCTCTCTCTCTCTTCTCTCTCTCTCTCTTTCTCTCACCTGCTTACCCTTGCATGCCTGTAATAGAAAGTAAAGAATGACATGGACAGGAGAAGTAGAGGGAAGAAAACGACTGAATGGGAATAACTGAATGAGAATTCTCTCCATGACAGAAACCTCATGCCAGAAGTTAAATTCAAAATTGGTGAAATTTCTTTAATTTTTTTTTTTTGATCTGTCGACCAGTGTAGTGATCGATTTCAACATTGGTCTCTTCCCCAAAATTGATATTTTTGGTCTTAATTTTCTTCAGAAAGAAATCCTTCAAACCGTTCTTTATGAAAAATGTTACAATATGTTTCATCCTTCGTGCTTTAGGGCGCAAAATGTCAAATTTGTTAACATGTTTGGCTCATTGTGCTATGTGTATATTTCCCGTTTCTGATAACGCCCCCCAAAAAAGACAACTTTTAAAGCCGTGTTCAGTCCCGGTACTTTTTCTTTTGTGTGAGGTTTCCCCTTACAAAAAGAAAAAACCAGCATCCCCCGGGGGGTTTAACGCCTGCTAGAAAGGGAAAAAGCCCAGTAAAATAACAGACTCAGATTTTTTAACTCCTCTCATTAAAAAAACCCACCGCACACCGGGGAAAAACCCATTGCAGAAAAAACCCCAGAAAGGCCTGTTAAGGTCACTGAGAAGCCTTTTCTCTCTCTCTCCTCTCCCTCTCTCACTCCCCTTCTCCTCCTCCTCTCCCCTCTCTCTCTCTCTCTCTCTCTCCCTCTTTTAGCCTTTTCCCAGGTATCAGAGGAGAGAGAGGAGAGAGAGAGAGAGAGAGAGAGAGAAGAGAAAAGAAAAGAAAGAGAGTTATTTTTTTTTTTTTTTAAAAAGAAATTACACGTCTTCAAGACAAACCTAAACCCCCAAAAAATTTGTTTTTTTAATGTACTGCAAACCACTTCCCCTTTTAAAAGAAAGAATATCAAGGCATAAATCCTTAGTTTTTTGAGAGGGCACGGATCAAAACCCCACACAACACCCCACACACACACACACACACACACACCCCAACACCCACACACACACACACACACACGCCGCACGCACGAAACGCACGCACGCACGCACGCCCCCACGCACGCACGCACGCACGCCACACACACACACAACACACACACACAACAGGGGCGCGCACGCACACACACACATCCCCTTGCGTGGGGGTGAAAGTATGAAAAAAGAACAGAGGACAAAGACGAAGGAGGAAGGGAACAACTGAAGGGAAAAATTTAACTGACTTAAAATTCGCTCTGGGGCCAGAAATCCATCGTCAAACTTTTTTAAATTTAAAAAACTGATAAAATTTCCCTTTTGTTTTTTTTTTTTTTTCCCCAGTCTTTTCATCCGGATATTTTACTACTTTTCCCACGCTGGGGCCACCCTATAGGAAAATTTTTTTTTCTTCTTTTTTTACGTAACAGAAATCTTATGAAGGATTCTCCATTAAGAGAAAAAAGAATTTGTTGCATCCTTTGTGTTTTAAAGCAAAAGAATGTTAAAATTTCTTGCATTTTTAAATCTGATTCTGCATTGCGCGTATTTTTGTTTCATGGAGATTGCTCGCCCAAAGGGAAACATTTTTCCCAAATTTTGTCGGGTCACGGGGTAAAAATTTCTTTGTATCAGTGTTCCTTTACAAAAGGGAAAAGCCATTTTCCCGCCCCGGGTTGACTCCTCCCTAGAAAGCAAACCGCGATGGAATAGCGGGACTCTGAAAAATTTTCCTCTCTTAAAAACGCAACCCCAAAACCAAAACAAACAAAAAAGGCGCCCTTCAGAAAAAACGAACTTGGGCCCAAATTGATCCCGGGGCCTGAAAAAGGTCACTGTGAAATCCCCTTCTCTCTCTCTCTCTCCCCTCCCTCCCTCCTCTCTCTCTCCCCCTCTCACTACTGTTTTTCCTATCCCGTCTCTGTCCTTCTCTCCCCTCTCTCTCTCTCTTCCCCTTCTCTCCCCTCTCTCTCTCTGTCCATTTTACAATCTGTCTCTCCGTCGGGTTCCTTCTGTGTGTCTCTGCCTATCTGCCCTTCCCCTTCAGCTCCTCTCTCTCTCTCTCTCCCCCTTTTCCCTCTCCTCTCTCCTCCTCTCTCTCTCTCTCTTTTCCATATATCTGTCTCTTACTTCTCTCAGCACACACACACACACACACGCACACACACACGCACGAAACCGAAAACCCCCACGCACGAAACGCAAAAACGCCCCACACCCACACACAAAACACCACACACACAAAAAAGGCGGCGAAAAAAGCCCCAACCACTAGGTTAAAGGCGGGCCTGTTTAATTTAAAAAAAATCCGGGAAAACATGACTAAAAGCCAAGAGCAACAACCTAATAGGAAGAGGGGCTAAAGAACATTCGGAGAGAAAAAAAAACAACAACCACCCCCCAGAAGGACAGTCTTCCTCTACGGGGAAAAGGGTTTCTTTTTCCAGCCCGGCAACGACCGTTTGGACGGGCCCGAAAAAACAAGCAAACTGAGCAATGGGCGAGGCAAAAAAGAAGAAAATGAAAAAGGGCCGTAAGTAAAAAATTAGTTCCTTAAAACAAACCCTTTTCGATACTGAATGAAAAAGTATAAAAGGGCAAAGAAACACAATTAAAGTCGCAAACAGAACTGAAAAAAAAATTTTTTAAATTTTTTGGGGAAAAAAAAAGTATCTTTTACAAAACCGGAAACGCAAAACTGAAACCAAAAAAAACGCGCATCTTATGCCAAAGCCCCCAAGGCGGGGACTTTTGTTATCGCCCCTACCCAGCCCCCCCCTTTTAACCACCCCATGAACAGCAGCAAAACAAAATCCACAGAGAAAAGGGAAAAAAATTGCGATGAAAGTAGAAAAAAGACTGAAAAAAAAGGGAAAACCTGATGACGCAAAAGCAAAGACCGACCACTTAGGGTCTGGGGAAAAATTTTTTAAAGAAAAAAAAAACCTTCCAAAAAGCGAAAAAATCAATCCCAGGGTTTTTTGTTTCTAAAAACGATTCCATACCCAACAAAACGATCCCAAGGGGTTTGGGGAAAATTTCGTACTGCTTCAAGCAACACCCAAAAAAGGGCGATGTAAAAAAAGGGGAAATTTTTCCAAAAAGGTTCAAGGCGAAATTGTTTTCCAAACAAAACCCATGAATATGACGCTCTAGCCAATCCACACAGCAATAAATAACCTGAAAAAGAAGTCCCTGAAGACTGCTGTAGAGACTTTTTTTGAAAACCATTAAAAAAATTTTAAGAGTCATCCTGATCCAAAGAAAGGGGGTCACAAAGGTGCCCTATCAGAAAAAAAGGGTTTTAAAACATCAAAGCAAAAAGGGGTTCAATGAACCTTCCGGCATGCACACTAGCGGATTTCAAAAACACCCTTTTCGGGGGGTTTTTCCAACTACCAACCACCCGCCCCAATCTTCGGGATGGTTTTCACCCAACCCTTTCCCTGGGAAAAACCAGTAAAAAGGGCAAAAAAACATCGGGCCCCCCGGGTGAGAGCCCTTTTTTCCAAAGGGAACCCCAAGAAAGAAAACCAGGTTCCAGCCCCAAACCCCACCAAAACCCTTTCCCCCAGGGTACTACGACGCCCCGGGGGTTTCGCCCCCCCTTTTTCATGGAAAAACCCGTTTGCTGTGTTTAGTGATTTTTGATCCTTTTTCCCTGGGGATTTCTTTCTGAAGAGGGGGAATTTTTTTTTTTTGCAAAATACCAGCACCTTTTTGACTGTTAGTTTTTTTTTTAAAAACAAGGTGCCATTTTGGAATCTCATCACTTTGTAATTAACCTCTTTAATCATAAAAATAACCCAAAAATTTAATTCTTTATTCCCTGCGAATCCCAAAGTATTTTTAGTTTGCAAATTAAACACAGTTTGTTATCTTTTTTTTTTGCTATTTTAAAATTATCATAAAAATTTTGCTTTTTTTCTTTTTAGGACAATACATTTTTCATTCTTCAGTGGGGCATGACAAATATTTCAAATTTTGAAAATTTTGCAAGGGAACTGCAGATCAATATCAAAAAATATTCACGAACTGATTCAACGTCTCTCAATCAAAACGAAATCAAGTGTTAATATTACAGTTTTTTTAAATGCAACTGAAAAAAAAATTTCCCCAAAATTACAAAATTCAATTACCCTCCAATTTTCCCAAAAAATAACAACGAAACAAGGAGGGTTTAAATACTGCACTATATATTCAAGAAAAGGTTTTAATCCTTTTAAAAAAAACCCCCCATTTTTTAAAGAATGTTAAAACCATTAATGGGATGGGCAGCAAAATTGAAACCAAGGGGGAAATTTCTTTACATTAAAAATTGTTTCCATTTTTTTTGCCAAAAGGGCCGACAAAGAAAACACAGAATGGCTTCGCGGGTTTTAAAAACCCGGGCCAAACAAGAAAAAAGGGTTTAAAAGCAGGTGATTTTAAAAAAACATCCCCCTTTTGGGATAATTAATGCGGGAAAAAGTAAAAACACAATCTTTTTTTTTTGGAACAAAAGTAGAACCATTCCTTGAGTCTGTTAAATGATTGGGAGTGTAAAAAGAATACCTGACATTTTTACACCATCGACAAAAGCAATTTATTTTTAAAACATATCCCCCCTGCCCTAGCTCCCAAAACTGTGAAATGGGACCCTTTAAAGACCCTTTGGGAGTGATCATTTTTCCAATAAATTTTTACCAAATTTGGGGGAAACAAACCGTTCAAAAAAACCCCGCTAAAGATTTAAAATCCCAAAAAAATAATTATAATTTAAAACTGTTTGGGGGTAAATTTTAAAAATACCCTCTACTTACAATTTTTGAAGAGATAATGTCCCTTTTAAAAAATTGACACAAGCTAAAGCGAATTTGTTGATATTGTTTTACATGCGCTGACCCCCTCAATACCAAGGGGCCATTTTTGACGCCCTCAAACAAATATTCAGGCAATTTTAAAGGTGGAAAGCTACTTGTGAAGAAACAAGAGAAAAAAAGAAGAAGGGCCTATAAAAAAAATTTTTAAAAAAAAAGAAAGAACCTGACAAAATTGCTGAAAAGGGAAAAAGGGAAAAAATCACAGTAAAAAGTAATTTGGGAAAAAATCAAGGACAATATTGGGTCAAATTTCTGTGAAAGTGAATTTCATGACCACAAAGATCTCAGAAAACAGGAAAAAATTGAAAGAAAATAAAAAAGGGAATCAATCCCCTTTCCCGAAAAATCCCATAACCCTTGAAAATAATGATTTTTCCCTTTAAAATTTGAAAAGGCTAAGGGATTTGCAAATATTTTTTCAAAAAGTTTGCAAAAGGGGAGGGCCTGACAAAAAAAACAAAAAATATACATAGAGAAAAATTTGGGGGATAAGGAAATGGGATGAAAAAAGTCCCATTAACATCACTACACAAAAAGCCCCCTTTTAAATTTTAAGAAGTAAAAAGGGTGCAAAATTTTTTTCTAATTTGGGTTTGAAAAGAAAATCAGTGGGACCAGATGCATTTTCCCAAAGAAAAGATAAAGCATTTGCCAGTTAATTTCACAAAAGTTTCTGAACTTATTTTTTTTTAGAAATGTTGGTTCCCAAAGGGGCTTCAACCATCTTTGTGGAAAAAAAACAAATTTTTTAAACCCCCAACCCTAAAAGGGGGAATTTAAAATCAACCCAAAAAAAACTACAGGCCCCAAATTTCCCACTTCCCCATTTTTGGGAAAAAATATGGAAAGGAAAAATTCTAAAAAGATTGAACATCCTTGTGAAAAAAAATGGTATAATCCAATAAACAGGGTGGCTTTTTGAAAGGGTAGATCAAAAGTTGACCATCTTGTAAAAATTACAAAACCGGGTTTAAAAATCATTCGCACTAGGAAAAATGTACTTTTGCCCCCTTTTTTTACATTAGAAAGGCAAAAAGACCAAGTCGGCATTTAAAAATTCTGAACAAATTTTAAATTAATAGGTCTCTCGGGGGGTAAATTTAAAATTTCTTAAAAACCTTTTTAAGTGGTAAACAATCCGCCAAGGGGAGGAAATATAATTCTAATGAAAGGGCATATCCCAAAGGGAATCCCACAAGGAGCGTGATAGCTCCTAACCTGTTTAATTTTTTGATCCATGATCTTTCCCAAACATTAACAAAAAATGTTGAACTATTTCAATATGGGGAAGATATCTTATATGGAAAGAAAGTTACTTTAAAAAAAAGGCACACACCAGTTTTGAAACAATCAACTAAACTAAAAAAATATAACAAAATGAACCCAATAAAATTAGTAAGGTACATGACGAAAAAGGGTTGTCCCCTTTTCACTGAAAAAAATCGCCCTATTGGGTTTTGTTCAAAACCCGGGTTTGAAACCTAATCCCCCTGGGCCCTTTATTTCAAATTGAAAGGATTTTTGCCTTGAATTAAAAAAGTCGTAAAAAAATTTTTTGGAGTAAAAATTTTAAATTCTAAATTGAGCTGGAATTTTTCACATACAAACAATTTTAACAAAAGCTAAGAAAACTTTAAATTTTTTTTTTAAAATGGTGGTCCCAAAAATCATG
>CM031599.1:101789623-101808534 GCA_018398815.1 Conus ventricosus
GAGCGCAAACTCCATTACGGTCAACCGAATGTAGATCGATGCTCTTCAAGTAACTACATAAGCGAAAACAAAGTCATACTTCCACCAGGGAAGTAAGAGCGTGTGCAAACTGAAAAGGTTACTTATATAGTACGCACTGTTTAACAGCGCATGAAAACACGAAGTGTTTCTGTTTCTTTCAGTGGAGTGAGAGTTACCAGCTTGTAACAGCAAATTGACAGTATGACTGTTCGGTGAAAATTTTGTGGTAATTGTGTTTGTCATTTGGCAGTCATGGATCCACCTTTTGATCCAAAACCACTTTACAGATCCCTAACATATAAATCTCTTTACGCACGGGCGCGCGCGCGTGCACACACACGCACACACACACACACACACACACACACGCACACACGCACGGACGCACACACGCGCACGCACGCACGCACGCACGCACGCACGCACGCACGCGCGCGCACGCACGCACGCACGCACGCACACACGCACACACACACACACACACATATATATATATATATATTTTTTTTTTCACAGGTAAAATTATCACTAAAACTCACACCGCGCCTCAACAAAACGACGTCAACAGGATGATTTGAACAAAATGAATACTAAAACAAGTTGAACGTCTTTTCCCACAGGAACAGCTTTGATATTCATATTATATATATAATCAGTGTATTTAAAATGCCTAAAACAATCTTTTAAGTGCTCAACCCCTTGGGGAGCAACATTACTTAAAACAAGTTAAAAGAGGAATCTTAAAACTATCTACAAATTTGTTTCAAGCGTGTTGCGCTGTCATCAGGATGGTTTTTGGTTTGCCCACCGCCGATGTTATATAGCGTGTGGGCTCCAGTTTGAGGTTGTTTGCACGTGCGGGTTGGCTGCACGTGTTTTTGGGGGGCTTTCAGGTTTTGTTTACGTCGAATGTTGAGTTTCTGGGATCATATGATGGCGCAGAAACATGTGAACTGGTCGGACTATTCATGCTGTCCAACATCAAGAAAAAACTCGGAAAACAAGTCGGACTATACAGAGACGATGGCCTTGCTGCACTAACCAACAATCCAAGAACCATCGAAAACAAGAAGAAAGAACTATGCAAAATCTTCCAAAACCACAACTTAAAGATTACCATTGAAGCAAACAAAAAGGTAGTGAACTACTTAGATATAACACTGGATCTCAACAATCACATATATAAATCATACAAGAAACCCAACGATACACCTCTTTATGTACACACCAAAAGTAACCATCCACCATCTATATTAAAGACCATACCCCATGGCATAAACAAGAGACTATCAAACCTGTCATGCAGTGAGAGAGTGTTCAACAATGCAGCTGTAGAATACCAGGAGGCACTACAAACAAGTGGATACAATTACAAATTACAATACAACCCAGACAACAACACAAATAAAAGCAAGAAAAATAGGGGAAAAATCATATGGTATAACCCCCCATACGACGGGAAACTCAAAACAAACATAGGGAAAGAATTCTTCAAAATCCTAACAACTTCATTTCCAAAAGAACACAAACTGTCCAAAATATTTAACAAAAACACTGTCAAACTATCGTACTCATGTATGCCCAACCTCAAAAACCTAATTGACGCATCCCACAAAATGAAAATCAACACAGCAAAGAAGGGTGAAGAAAAGAAATCTTGCAATTGCACAAGAAAGGAGCAGTGCCCACTAAACAATAAATGTCTTCACAACAACGATTGTATTCCAGCTACTGTGACACAAAAAATGAAAAAGAAACATACATAGGGATCCTGAAAACACTTCAAAACCAGATAGCCAACCACAAACAGTCCTTTAATAAAAAAAATATAAAAAAACCAAACAGAACTGAGCAAACTATATCTGGAAACTAAAGAACAAAACAACTACAATATATCCTGGAAAATCATAAAAGAGCATCACCATAACAGCAATGTTTCAAAAAGGTGCAACCTATGTTTAACTGAAAAATGGTTAATACTATGCAAACCACACTAGCAACTTTTAAACACCAAAACAGAAATAGTAACCACTGCAGGCATAAATGAAATCGTTGTTAGTGAACACACCCAAAACAAAAACCTGAAAGGCCCCCAAAAAACATGTTGGCAGCAACCCCGCACGTGCAAAACAACCCCAAACGGGAGCCCACACGCGTTTTAACATCGGCGGTGGCAAACCAAAAACGCATCCGATGACAGCGCAACACGCATTAAACAAATTTGTAGATAGTTTTTAAAGATTCCGCTTTTAACTTGTTTTAACGAATATATATATTATATAAATATATAAATATATATATATAGATATATATAGTTATATATATCAATGTGATTAAAATACCTAAAACGATTTTTAGAGTGCTCAACCCCTTGAGAGCAACATTTGTTTAAAATAAGGTAATTACAAATGATCAATCTTACAAATTTGTTTCGAGCGCGTTGCGCTGTCATCAGGGATGTTTTTGTTTGTCGATTCTGTGCCTCCTCATATCTTCAGCGAAGATTGGCCTTCCGTAGTTTATGAATAGTCCCGACAGTATACATGTTGGGTTTGTATTGTAATATATTCCGGGTCGCACTGATTGGAGAAATAAAGAGAGGCAAACGAGAGCAATACTCGTCAGATTAAAAAAAAACTGAAATGCAAATAATCGTGACCCCCTCAAGAAAACGCAGACAAACGAATCACAAGACAAAACACGACGCTTTTCGACCGCTTAGGTCTTCGTTATGCAAGATACAAACTCTAAGAAAATGAAACGAGCAATCACTTATCTTCATTCACTTTAGCGCAAATGGACGTTGAAATGAAAACGAGGCAGTTAAGGAGAAAATGTGTGAGTCATCTTGTAATGGCAGTTATATACTCCCTGATAGGAATAACGATATCGTGTTATTGTCTTGTGATCGTTTGTCTACGTTTGCTGGCGGTTCGCCATTAATTACATTTTAAAATTGGGGGGTTGGGCCGCCTGCAGTCATTATTTTGCAACTAGATCGTCAATTAATTTCAAGAAAGCATAAGCATGAAATAATACAGACAGAAGAAAAACTCAGAACGCAACGTCGAAGATCATAATCGTGAAGACCTACCAAAGAGAGCTACATTTATTCCACCAGTTTTCAAGACTCCTGAAACACTACAAACTAAACTTCGGAAGGCCAAATCTTCCTGAAGATATGAAGATGCACAGAATCCGACAATGCGACGCACCTCAACAAACTCTTGACGCCACTATCCCGGACAGATTTCCGGTTTTAACGACGACAGCGCCACCACAACTCGACAACAAGACAGCGGGCAGACTACTCAGAAACTCGAGCTGAACGGCGGACAACGCCACCAGCAGACCACAACAGACCAGTGGGCAGACATCTGGACCCTCGAATTCCACGACGGACAGAGACCCCATCACTGCTGTGAACGTTTGACGGCGAGATCCACTACAGAGCAACCCTACTCGCCCACAGTGTAATAGAACGTTTTGATTTTAATGCACTGTGACACAGAGGGAGAGAACTGATAAATCCAATCCTAGGCCAAGCTGCTCCTCAACCAGTCTTCGAGCCAGCTGGCCCTAGGATTGGCATTTGATCAGTGCTCTCATACTCATGGACTTGATTCCACTGGGCAAGCGCAGTAACGAGGTAAAACCGACCGCATTTACACAGTTTCAACCAGCTCGCCGGTTGCTCTAGAAAGCGCATATTACGTTCTCGAACAGTAAGACTTCATAAAACCAAAAAAATAACAACCCTACAAACAAACATACTGTGAGGTTTATCCTTTATCACTACTTATTTACTAAAGTTTTTCATTAGAGTAACGTAGGGGAAAGTAGCCGTGGCTGAACATAACCCATAGAGTAACGTAGGGAAAAGCAGTCGTGGCTGAACGCCCCAATATACAAATGGTGGGGGCAGGTAAGCCTTTTAAGTTGCTAGTTGCCGGCCTACCTAAGGACTTTGCACATATCCGATTACTTACCGCGTGACTGGCCAGGCGATTTGAACCAACGCCAGTCATATTAAATTAAGTGCAGGGCTTCAACCGCAGCTCTGCCTCTCATTTCCATTGCTGTTTGATTGTGAAGTGGTATGGTTTTCTGGAGACATTAAAACTTGGTTTGGATTAGGACGAACTGTAGTGGTGACATATTTTTGCTGTGTGCGTGATATATTTGATATTTTTTTGGAAAAAAATAATGGCAGCACGCTACAAGACATATATATGTAGATAAATAAAAATACAATTTTTTTAACATAAGAAAAAAAAAAAATAGCAAAAACCCCCCTCCCTGACATGGCCGACTGTTTGATTAATTTTTATTTGCAGGCGTCACTTTGTGTCGACCAGCCCCTTCAGGGGGAAACCCCAGAGTATGTTTTGCCCCTGGGGTTTTTTGGGTGGTGGTGGCTGGCCTCTGGTCTGGAATGCTGACACCGTCTTCATTCTGGATGGGTGACTGACCCCAAGACTCTGGTCTCACTCGAAACTCGAAACTGTGTGACCAACTATGAGAAGTGCAGCCCGAACTCAGCAACTCCCAAACTCCGAAAAGTGTGACGCCTGCGGTGCCAACCGACCACCAATAGCGAGTAGTTAATCATATATTTAAGCTTACTTTTGTGGTGGTGCAATCCACGTGTATCAGGGAGACCACTCCATACACTTTTCGTGATGCATCGATAAAGCTGCGTGAGGCGGACCTCTAGAAGGTGGCGTGTGTGCGGCGCAAATCTGTGGTGTCTGTTTAGGCCAGGCTGGGCGCGTAGATGAGTGTGTGAGTGGTGGTTGTGTAAGTGTGAGCGTGTGTGCGTGTGTGTGCACGCGCGCGCGTGATGTGTGTGTTGTGCGCACAGCGTACGTATGTGTGTGTGTGTGTCACACGTCCAAGGCCTAACCGCTCAACCTGCTACTGTCCGGGCTGTTTTGATCTGCTTAAAAACTGAAAACACCAACACGGTACGATCAGCCCAAAAGGTAAAGGCCTGATAACACACCCACACACAATACACACCGCGTTCGCTTCGCCGCTTGCCGTGTAATTATATGCTCCCTGTCAAAACTACCGCCTCATTCTCACCTGTCTTTTCATCTTTCTCTCTCTCTTTTCTGCGTGTGTGTGTGGGTCTGCTCTGGCTGGCCCCCATATTAGTAATCATAGTGCGTAGTCCTATCACATGAACCGCCCCGGGGCCGCCGTACATGTTACATGTGGGCATGTGTGTGTGTGTGTGTGTAAGGTGTGCGCGCAAATGCGCGTGTGTTCTGTTTACAGGCTGGCGCGTAAGTATGTGTGTGTGTGTGTGTGCATGCGCGCACCGTGTGTGTGTTGTTTGTTTCTTTGAATTTAAACGTCTTTTCCACTTTAAAGGATATTAGACAGTGTAACGCGTGGGTGTGTATGTGTGTGTGTTGCGTGTGTATGACACACAGTCACCCATCGCGACAAAACACAGGGCTACACAAAATGAGACCAGCAAGTTCATCAATAGGCACTGAAAGTAACTCGTTCTAACATCCCCAAGACTAAGTTACAGCGCTTATTTCCCTTGACCTATTTTGATGGAAGTGTATCCTGTTACCCACTTTTGAACGACTAGGTTGGTAAAGGTTAATTAGTAACCTTTAAGTTCTTATTAAGTTACCTCTAAGGTGAAGAGATTTTAAGAAGCCAACCCCCATGTGAGGTTGGTTGTCTTAACCCCAAGGCACTTCCAAGTTTTTAATTAAGTTCACTCTAAATTCTTAATTAGTCATCCTTAAGAACTTAATTAAGTTTTAATTAAGTACTTCAAGTTCTTAAGAAGTTCTTGATTAAGTTTTTTAATAAGTTCTGATTAAGTACCTCATGAAGTTGTATTTAAGTCGTCCTATAAGACATCCAAGTTCTTATTCAAGGTATCTTATAATATCAAAAAAATACAATCGATGTTTTTTATTTTAAATAGTAATTTTCTAAATATAGTTCACACACGCCTCAAAAAACGCGTCATCACGGAAATATCTTGGGCTCGGCGTTCACTGCGCGAGATCGGTCAGCATAGATCTTATGAAGTTCTTAACATCCTAAGCAACCGCATTGATTACAATTCTGGTCTATGGAAATGTCTTTTTATATACTCCATGTCTTTATTTATGACTGCAGATTTCATTTTATATACGCCCATGATCGATAGTTTATATTAAAAATTTAAAATTAAGTTCTTAAAAATTATTCCAATCTGAAATGATCTTAATGATCTTTTGTTGTTGACGTTCTGGCGTGCTGTTGCTTCTGTATTTAGCGTCAGATTTTTTGATTGCTTTTGTTTCTGCGGGCCATTGTGTATATATTTTAAAACATAATAACTGCACCCCACAGCACAAGGGCCTCAAAATTGGGCAACAGTTTTAAGTTTCAATATACCATGAAACTTTGGTGCTGTAGGCCTTGAATCACATGGAGTTATTTATAGCTGGCATTGAATCAACTTGTTCTGGCGTTGGCGTGTTTATGTTTTCATTATGAGTAATATTCTGTAACATTAATTTTTTTTGTCTGTCCACTCTGCTAATTTTTCTCCGCTTTAACACGCCCAGGATGATGGTGCTTTTCACCTGGTCACCACAATTCAGTGTTTCTGCTGATTTTCGGGCTTGGTTTACTTCTCCACCTAGTCATGTTTCTGATTCTGCTGATTTTCTGGCTCGTCATTTTGAAAGGAAATAAAATCTAATGATTAAAAGTTATTAATCCATGATTAATGCGATAACAATGTTCCAAATCTAAAGTATAAATCACATCCTAGAGACTCTAATGACCGTTGTAAAACTGGATCTTGCGTTAAATCATACGTAAGATCCTTGTTCAGAACTATGGGAGCAAATCTTACTGACTAGTTTTAGTGTACAAACCTAAAACCGTTTGGCCCAACGCTTTTACCATTCTCGACCCCAACTGCGCCTCAAACCTGTTATGATACTTTATAATGTACTTGTGGCGACATCTGTTGAATCCTGTTTACAATGCTGAATGCGTTCCGAGAACTGTTTGTTTCCCACACGCTGCCAAGAATACAACCTCTCCTTTTTGGGCCATAATAGCTTGGTCATCAACTTGGTCATTCATAAGTTCAGGAAATATAGGCGCCTGTAGCTGTAGTAGATCATCACTGTTCATGGTTTTTTATAATGATAATATTTATATTTCTAAAAATGAGCACCGAAAAAACTTTTGCTAACCTTGTATACCATTCTGCTGTTATTGGAGGTCTAAGTGTAGGAAACCTCAATGCGTGGGTAAAAAGCTTGTTAAAATTAAAACCAGCAGCTCTTGGCCACTAGACATTGAGGATTCAGCAAGCTGAATTGCCTATTATTGCACTTCGTTAGCCACAAAAGCGATTTTCCTATCACGCAGGAAAAATAATCCAGACAGTTAAAATATGTAAATAAAAAATACATTTATAAAAAAAGGCTTCCACTCGTAATGAAATATAGGCGCGCTAGTGGTTAATGCTCGCTTTTAGTGGAAGTAATTACGCATTTAGTAAACTGCGAGATAAGGCGAAGAAAAAGACATAACAAAGCTGTGGAGCAACTAGCGCAGCACAAGATCGCTATGAAAAGCCGAGAATAAGCAGTTAGATTTTATTTAATAACACACTGAAAAAACAGGGCATGCAGCTTACACATTTTAAGGATGTTATCCAAGCAATAAAACAAATTATCTTGTAACAGGCAAACACAATCGAACATTGCCCCCACCAAAATTCATGACTTTTATCACCATCAGAAAACAAAAGATGCAAGAAATCGGTTTATTGTCTTTGTATGACCGTTGTGTATTTGTTGCACATAATATTTTGGCTGAGTAAAAATGAACAAAAAACTATTATCGCCAAAAGGATATTGGAAGGGAATAACACAATTACAAAGCTAAGCCAAGCCGCTGGGAGTCAGTGACCAAACACAAAGAATGTTATCTAAACAAGCGATTTGGCAAATTTATTTTACCAGCTCCTAGACGAATACAGAACACACTTGTCAATACAACGCCAAACGACACCCATCAAATGGATCTTCTATATTTACCCTCTGATACGATTAGACGAAAAAGATTTAAGTACGCACTCACATTATTGACATAGCTTCAAGATACAAAGATGCGGAACCATTAACACAAAGAGTGCTTCTGCTTTGCTGATTGCCAAACAACAGATATATCAACTGAGGCCCTTTAACTTATCCCGCATGATTCAAGTCGAATGATGGAAAAGAATTTAAAGGGCATGTGAATCAATTATTGTTGAAACATAGATTTTCCATTAAAAGAGAGGCAATCCAGGAGTTCACAGATCACAGGCTTTAGTTGAAAACTTTAACAAACAGTTAGCCAAAAGACTTTTCTCCTACCAGTATCACAGAAGCTGATTGACAATTCCTCGCAACACAGAATGGTTAGAAGACTGCCCTCAGTTTTGCGCGCAAAGAATAATGAAGAATTTAAAGGGCTAAAACCAGTACAAGCAATCAAAAGAAAAACAATAAAATGTTGCTGAAGACTCCATACACCCAGCAAACTATTACCTTTGGTTTAAAATTAAGGTACCTTTATTTACAGGGGGAAGCAGAAGGGGACACCCGCATCAGGCAACAGATCCAGTTGGAGTGTTGACCCAATGAAATAAAAAATTGAAAAAGATGAATTCCGCCCGTGAATTATTTACGAGAAACGACACAACAAAACAACTCAGCTCCCAAAGATACTTTTTGAAGGAAGAACTGCACAAGAAACCCCCCAGACACAGTTCCGCTTTAATTAATTTATGTAACATATTTTGGTTTAAAATAAGGCCAGAAAGAAGCGCAGAACGAAACAAGATGGGTAAAGGGAAAGACCTTGAAAATGATACGGAACATTTCATGCGTGTAATGCTATTAAGGAAACATTTTCGGGATTAATCAATGCATGCTAAATCATCCAAGCACCACAACTCAAACCCTCAAAATGGGAAAAAGAATACTTGATATAATAAAAACAATTCGAACGCATCAACAACATGATGAAAAGATTTAAATGAATTGGATGAGCTATGATTGATCCTTATAACAAAAGTTGATGAAAAATATAAACCCCCCTGTTTATGCCGTCCTCCAGTGCCCGATTGGCATATTAAAACTCTGGATTAACAAATACTCGTTTTTGTGTTTTGTTCTATCTAACACTTCTTTGTTACAACCGTTGTGTTGATCTCAGTAATTAGATCGCGTTTTATCTTGTCCATGATGAAAAGTCTGATTGCCAAACAATGCTTCCCTTTTGTAGTTTGTCATGTGATTAAGATTGACACTGCACACGCCTGCGAGATATTCCCTTTGCTTTCTAATGATTTTCTCCTGGCGTCAAATACTGTACATTTTTTTACCTAAACAACAAACTCCTTGATCACCTTTCCAGACTAATTCATCCTTTCATCTTTCCTAAAACCTTCTATATAGTAATGTGAATGCCAAGCGAATCTTTAGGATAATCGGAAGTGTCATACCAGCCTGCACGCCCTTAGCTAATTCTAATTCCATTCCTTTATAGATGTCTTCAGTAGGGATATCTATAACAAACTGCTGTACTGTGTAAAGTAACTCTGAACTCAGATACAGGGCTTAAAGTAGTCATAAAGATACTCTAATAATCAAAAGCCTTGATAATTCTAAAACAGTATACATACTTGTTTGTCAGGTTTGTCTAATTTGACTGTCTTTTTTTTTCATCATTATGCCAAAAGCGGATCAATGAATTCTTCTAAGTCCTGAATATTAGGTTTTTGAAGCAGCTTAATATGCTTCAGTACTCTTGTGACTAATCTGACATCTTTACGCTTGTGCGGATTCTTCTCCATAGTCCTTTCAAAACAGCTGTTGTTCATCAGCTTGAAAAAGCTTTTTCTGAAGCATCTGTGGGATTTAGATCTGAGATCAGTGTACTTCATGATGTATGGTTTTCATGAACTGTTCTTGATAAAAGCAATTATGCGATGAACTGCTGTCAACTTCAACCCATGTCTTAAATAAAATTGCAGAAGTCTGTAATGAAGACATATTTGTTTTGCTCGAAGATTAGGCACAATTTAGGTGGTTCTCTTGATCCAATTGCCAATTGTTTGGCTGTTTTTTAGACACTTTAATATGGTAAGGGGGCATCTCCAGGTGGGGGGTGGAAATAGTAACATTATTGGTTTGTGTTTTGTTCTTTCAAACTGATCAATTTGATCTACACTAACAGGAAAGAAATTCCCATTGATGTTAAAGCTTGTGTATGCCGATAGTTAGTCACTCTCTCTGCGTGTTTCACTGATGCAGCTTCAAAAAACACCAACATTGAAACATTTTCGTCTGAAATCTTTATGTGAAAACGGCCTCTTTGGAGAACAAACCTCGAGGTAGCGGAATGTAGCATGCCCTACAATCGGTGCATACGTACCTTTTTTAATCGAATCTCTAAGACTTCGCCCTCTGACCAACCAGAGCTCTCATTTCAGCGCCACATCAACTGGTGTAAGCGTTCGTCGCACACCCGGTGTTTAAGTCGATATGAGAAAGAATAGTCTGCCTGTTTAGGTTGAGACCCAGACTTCCTAGATTTTCTTCCATTATTTTAGATAGTCATTAAAACCAGCTAACTTACTTTAACTGGCGGGTCTATTGTTAGTTTACTTGAGAACTTAGAAATTGCATGTACAACGCTTGCCCTCACGTTTTCTGGATAATAACTTCTAAAACAATATCATTCAGTGCTCTTGACAAACGCTCTTTCTCGACATTCCTTCATACAATTCATCTGGCCTTCAGATATCTTAGCCAGCTGTCTTTCATTTCTAAACCCAACAATTTATTTAAATTAAAAAAATACAACGGGCTTAATCAAATCAATATCAACGGTCTTTTTGTGCTTGGACTCATAAACTAAAGAATAAACACCTTCGATGTGGTTTTACTGTGACTGTTAAACAGAGGGTAATGGTCTCGTTTACTTTTTTTAAGCATTCCTTTTTTTATCTGCTCGGCGACTGGGCTGTTTGAGAAAAAGTTGTCCTCGCCTTTCTTTGAAGATCAAACTTTGTCTTTTTTGTAGTCATCAAAATCGGCCGTTAACGATTAAATTCTCATCCGTGATTGTTTAGTCAGCGTATGCTTATTATATTGTCAGTTTTTGAAACCGAACTAAGTTAGGCCGTTATTATTGAACCATAGCTGTGTCTTTTGGAGTTTAGTTTTAATTTTTTGCCAGCCGCCTTACAGCTAATGGAACACAGTCCGAGAGCTAAAGACAAACCTCCTGAGGTAAGCGGCGGGTGCGCCTATCCCTGCTAAGAGACAACACTCTTCCTCTGATAGAGCACTTATAGTCGATGTTCCAGTATTAACATATGTAACAGCAATAAAGCACAGAATACCTCGTTTGGTTTGCTGTATTTTGAAAGGTCCCTTGCTCTAGACTTGCTGCATTTGCGTAATGTTTTTAATCTGAAGTTTTATGTTAGGGGTTTTCTACTATCTCTTCTTTTGCGGCGCTGTAGGCACTTTTGGATAACTTGAAACAACATGCTTTTTTATAAAATAAATAAATTAGTATTGATATATCTTTAATCTGTTATTTTCATATTCAGCTGCCGCATCATATTTAAAATCAAATGTACATTAACGTTTATCGGCTTTCTTCTTCTTTATCTATTTGATGTTTATTACGTCCGCCTCACATTTCTCCCATTCCATGCAACCAGATTATCCTCTGTTTGACCTTAGGTCATCCATAAAACCGTAATTCCGTTTGTATAATAATCATCAGCCTAACATTGTGAAGATGTAAATCTTCTAGACACAAGGTCAACTGTGGATTCTACACCGCCCGCCTCCAAACATTTTCTTATTTCATCAAAATGCTGATAAGGTTTAAGCCCGCTAGCGTAAGATTTGGTTAGGAACTACCCTCAATCGAACATTGTACTTTTCGTTATTTTAGGATAAATAAACTTTTCACTTCCTCTTTACGAACGGTTCTTCATCTCACACAGCATAAAATACTTTTAAGCGATCTATGGCTAGCGACATCAAAAACTAAAATTCATATAGTGTCGGCCCTGCTCGGGTAGGTTGTATGATGAATAACTCTTTCGGTATATAGATTGCTAATTTTGACTGATATTGTTGCCAATCAGCCTGCTTAAATTAGGGTTGCAAACAACGTCAAACTCTAACTTGATGTCAGAATCTGACTTTGCTCCGGTGTCTGATGTTTGATAACCCGTTTGTATTCCATTAAAAGTTAGTTATATGACAACTCTGTCTTTTAATCTCCTTGAAAGTATGTGCATGCGCTCTTAACAACTCAAAATCTAAGGAATGGAAAGCGATTTCCTAACGCAAATTTCAGCTTCAGGCCTTTTGCCGTCTGTAGCATCCCACGCCTATTCTATGTTTAGTGCTTCTCCATTTCGATTCCTTGAAAACGCAAGATCAGCCCTTTCATTCCCAGTTCGCCATAGATCAAATAGTTTAAAAATATTCTGCATGTGAAAGAAAATATTTCTTGCCCCTCAATTTTTATAGAAATTTCTTAACGATGCCCGCCCCCAAATTCTGTACAACTGTCCTGTTTGGTCTGTTGTTGAAGCCGATACATTTTGAAAGTAAGACTGCGCAGAGCCGGCACAATAGCACTTCATCCGCTCCTAGGTCCTGGAAATTTAACAGTAAAATGTGATCCGCATCAATAGTAATGGATTATTTGGAACAGTAATATTCCGCTATTCCCTTCACGCCAAAGGCTCTTTCAGTCCTTCTATGCGGTCGGAAACGCGCCATAGCTTGTGACATTTTTTTTATAAAACAAAATAAAAAAGTTAATTATTAAAGAAACAAGGCAGGCATTGAAGATGAAGAATTTTATGATGTTTTTGAGCCTGGAACGAACATAGTGAAATGAATCCCTTTGACACCGCATCGCTCAGCGCTCTCATTGCGGCGTGAATTAACAGAAAGTAAGGTTAGATCATTATACCAAGTTTAGGCCAAGAACCTCCCGAATTTATAGAACCTAATGAGGTTGAAGTAAAAGATGACCATTTGTTTTGTGAGGAGCGACCAAGAGAATCTGTTCGGCTTACAACAAAACCAACTCATCAAAGTTTTTAGCCATGGGGACAATAGACAAAAGCTCAGTGTGAGCGATCAATCGCCTTGAGGCATTGCTAAACCAAAATTAGATAGGGATGCAGTTGCTAAAACTTCAAACACACTGCAAGAACTTCCAACATCTAAACCAAATACAAAACATAAATTAAAGAATTTAAATCAATCGCAGAATGAACTAATAAATTCAATAGAGTCGAAACCATTTTTCAGAGAAAACAGCATTAAAGACTATACACGACTCACCGCTACCCATGCGAGAAATAGCACCCTTGATCATGCTTTAAGAACCATTAGAGGCGAATTAACAACAATTTATGCAAAACTGGTGAAATAGATGAGCATATAAAAGAGAAAAAGAAAAACTCGTTGAGGCGGATGACGCCAACTAGGGTCTAATATTAAAGAAAGAATAATCCAAAGACTAAAAGATCTTGAACAAGAAAGAATCAGCAAGACTAAAGCGTTGTCTACAACCGAGAACATTACAAACACAGTGAGCAGAATAAGAGAAACTATCCAAGAATTTTTATATGAAGTACACAACGCTAGCAGAAAGAATAAGAACACTGTTTAAGAGCAAGGATCACAATAGCAAGCGTTATAACGGCTTAGGATTTGCAATAAGTACACTGGTGTTGGCTATTACAGCAGCAGTGTCAAAGCCCAGTGCCTCCACCACCATCGCCTCCAACGGCCGCCCTGATACATCATGGTAAAAAAACACTTGATCACTTGCGGTTTATTAAAAAAATGAGCCGTAAAGCTATAGACTCTTACCAGTATATAAGGGGGTGTTGTTATCTGGTTTTGTCTACGCAAGCAAATGTAGTTGGCTTTATGGCCGACACTTATGGCATTTTTCTCTTGAATATTGGTTAATAATTTAGTAAAAATAAAAAAAGGAAAACCGAGTATCCCTACCATTAATCCAAAACAAGCCTGTCTTTTCATATTCATGCATCGCGGAACAGAGGTCCCGACTTCGGAGTCTTCAACTTCCTTCGTTCTGCATCCCCTCCTTCCCAGCTTAGGCCACGGATTGATGACTATTTGGGTCATCTTGTTTTTTTACTGCTTGCAATATTACTGGCTCAGATTTATGTCGTGTGTGGGGCCAACCTTCTGTTCATTTCCTGCAACAAGAATCTTGGTAGTTTCATATATTGTCCCTACCTGGATCTGAGGTCAAAGTAGCCATGTATAAACCATGCCACACAAAGTCTACTTTGATCTTGCGGATTGAAAGACATTTTGGTACCTTTTATATACTTGAAGGTAAATCAACGTAGAATTAATGGCATCTCTAAATTTGCTAAGTATTGTTTTGTGCATCAAAGCCAGTAGAAGGATCAGTTAATGCTCGATCTTGCCCTGTGCTTGTGAACCAAGCAAACACCACAACGTACGTCAATAGAGTCATTTTATTCGTTCTATTCCTGCTTTATTAGCCCTTAGAAAGTGTCTAAGAAAATGTGTCCATGCTGTTTCATGCTCTTGCTCTATGACCCAGGTGAAACACTGTGCCTGAAGAGAAAGATGTGTAAGTAGATTCCAGTCATAGTTAATTTTCTGTCTCGCCCCAATAATAAGGGTGCCTAACCATGATTTGCGGTCCTAACTTTGAGCTAAATCTGTCTTGATGTTAATATTGAATTCGTTACAAGATTCCTTTCAAAAGCCTTCATGTCCTAATTCTGTTGCTGAATGGATTAAACGGTTTGTCCCCATTTGTAATGGCGCTTTGCAGTCATTCAAAATACGTCTAAGATCGTAATAGAAATGAAATCTATACACTGACCTCACCAAAGGATCAGATGATTAAGGTGATCAGCATACGACACTCCACACCCAGTTGTTGCACAAAACACAGCAACGTTTAACTGGTACTGATAAAACTGCATCGATGACTGACCAACACTTTGCGATTAGACTTTTTTAACAGGGGGTTAAGATATCTGCTTAATGGAGTACTTTCCTTTTTATGAAAGGTGACATCTGGTCACAGAAATGTCGAGGGTGCAGTTGTTATATTTTTAAGATTGTAGTGCGGCCAACAGAATATTTTGCATCAGTATATTTGAATGCACTCATTTTAATGTGTTTTAAAAAAGTTTTGGAACAATAACAACTCAAGACCCCTTCGTTTTTTAGAACATGCTATTAATAACGAATGCGGAACCAAACTGCGGGCCGCCATAAATTTATTCTACAAATCCGTTTGTTTTAATTAAGCCAAAGCCAAGAGAATAATAAGATAAAAAATTAATAATAGAGGCAATTATTACCAGTTAACCATACCTGATGGTTATTAACGGTGCTCGCTAAAAGAAGCAATGAGTAACTTTCGACATTGCTCACAACTTAACAATGCGAATCTGAAAAACAATGTTGACCTTCAAACCTGAAGAAGCAAAGTTAGACTATTTTGATAAACTAGCTAAAATTGTTAGGCTTTACAACTGCCAATCGGGCGTTCATAGTTTTAGAGTTACGTCCAAACGAAACTACTATGCGGAGAAATCCGCTCGATCTTGCATTACATTCATTACTCTATGTTTCATTTATACTGACACTGATAAAACTTATATATGATGGAAGCCCTCAACTGTTTTAAGAGCTCTTTCGTCAGGAAAGCTGCATATTGCATTATGACATTATACAATTCCCTTATTTTACAGTTAAAAGAGTATGTTTGTGGAGGTCTATCATAATATAAAAATCAAAGACAAAGCGAAAAGTTGTGAAATGTGATAACCTGCACATTGTTTTGGAAATAAAATAATACTTACTACAAAATAATGTCGCGGGGCCAGAAGAATCAGGAGTTACATTAGCGCCTGTAAGGTTTATAACCTTAGAATTAAAGACCTGCAGATGTGGCGACTTTGAACAGAACGGTGAAAAGGCGCTTTGTATGTTTTGAGTACACTAAAGATGGAAATTATAAACGCACAGAGATTGGCGAACAGCAAAAGTTTCCTAAACTAAACATCTGCGCAATCCTAGGAGGCAATAATGTTGGCCAGTATGAATAATAAAATATTCGAAAACCTGACCTCAAATGGCACTTAGAACCATATTTAGAATGGGAAATAAAATTTGAATTCATAAGCCCATTTAACATATTTTAGCCGTCAAAAAGTTTCAGAAAAGCATTCACCTTTCACTTTACATGTAATCTTATGCCGGACGACAATAGTCGAAAGAAAATTGAAATAACCCGTATGGAAAAAACAGACATCCACCACAGAAAAGAAACCAGTTGTAAAAAAAGCTTCTACAAAATTACAGGACTTCTTTCCAAGCAGAAATTAGAGACACGTTCACAATGATATTTGAAATTTCTGTCTTTAAAGATGTGGAGAGGGATGGGGTTGTGGGCGTTAGTGACGTACCATATAAAAGGAATTAATATTAGCAGCAAAACTTAGACGTTAAACGCCTTAACGTTAACATCGTCGGTCTGCACAATGGTGAGATATTAAGATCATAACAACAACAAATCAATTTGACTTAATAGAAACAATCTTACAGAACTGAATTGATAATCTACACATTTTTTGTTTAGGCCCCCCCCTCAAGGGTTTTATTATACTGAACAAGTTTTGACGGAGAGTATGATAAAAAAAAAAACTGGATTAGAATTAAAATTCTGTTATAAACTATGAGCAGTTAAAGCTTTATGAAAAAAACCCCTCATTGTTCATTGATTTGTGGAACAGACTGTAGTGGGAAAACATATTTATCCTCGACCTGTTACAAAACCCAGTTTTATCGGATTATAATTTTGCTCATATTGTAATTTTCTGCACAACACTTAAATGGAACAAAGCATATTATGATAGAGGGTTATATGGGCGATGATGCCATATTTGTGGTGAATATTGAAATTGAGTGAGTGTTTTTAAACCTTTTTTAGATGTTTTGAGGGAACGCAGACACTATTTTTATACTACGCGCGCTAAACGAGAAATAGTTAAAAAAGAAACGCTTTGTCGAATCTAGCTTTCAGTGGAAGACATGCGGATAAGTGGTGGAAATTTTATGTCAAAAATAGAACTCGGTTTAAAAGAGACTTTAGAGAACAGTTAAAGACTGTAGTTCTATTTCATAGGAAAAGACAGAACTCATTTTGATGAATTTTTGCGCGAAAATGAGATATTGAAATTGATCAGAAAAACACAGGATTAAACAAAAATTAAAGTCTGAAAAGTTTAGTAATTAGTATTAAAAAAGGATAACCCTACACAAAATTTTGTTTAAGGGCATTATTCTTTTTGGTTATTTGAAGTCCTTACTTGTTAGAGAACAGTAATACGCCGCATCTAGAGTCAACCGGTCCGAACTGTTGAACTGTGTAAATGCAGGTTGGTTTTACCTCGTTAATGCGCAAGGCCCAGTGAATCAAGTCCAGCGAGTATGAGAGTACTGAAAAAATAAATGCAATTCCCCTAGGGCAGCGTGCTCCGAAACTGTTGAGGAGCAGCTTGCCTAGGATTGGCATATATCAGATCTCTAGGGGAAAAAATTGCCACATGACAGAATTCATATCCGATCAGTATTTTGCCAACTGCAAACGCGCGTCAGTAACACACGTGCCAAAATGTGTGTGAAATGATTTAAACAGAGATTCTGCAGAATAAATGAGGAACTGATAGGAGACTTAAAGCGGTTAGAGGATGTAAGAAGCGGGCGTTTGCTGCATGGCTTGTCCTTCATCATGCTATTTCGTCATTTCCTCTTTCCTCTGGCTACGCTCGTCCCTGTCTTTCTCCGTGTCTCTGACCTTCGTTCGTCTCGCACCACAGGACTACCATGAAGAATCTGTAGACGTGCTGTTCATGTTCCGTTTGACACAGGATGTACCAGCATGAGATTCGCACCCACAGACTACCAATGAAGAATCTGTAGCCGGTGCAGTTAATGTTCGTTGACACAGGTATTACCCACAGAAGAGTCCGCACCCACAGACTACCAATGAAGAATCTGTAGACGTGCAGTTACTGTTCGTTTGACACCAGGTATGCACCAGCATGAATTTCGCACCACATAGACTACAATAAGAATCTGTAGACGGTGCAGTTAATGTCGTTTGACACAGAGTATGTACCCGCATGAGATTCGCACCCACAGACTACCATGAAGAATCCTTGTAACGTGCAGTTAATGTTCGTTGACACAGGTATTACCAGCATGAATTCGCACACCCCACAGACTAACCATGAAGAATCGTAGACGTGGCAGTAATGTTCGTTTGACACGGTATGTACCAGCATGAGATTCGCACCCAACAGACAACCAGGAAGAATCTGTAGACGTGCAGTATAATGTTCGTTTGACACAGGTATGTACCACATGAGATTCGCACCCACAGACTACATGAAGAATCTGTTGACGGTGCAGTTAATGTTCTTTGACACAGTATGTACCAGCAGAGATTCGCACCCCACAGACACCATGAAGAATCAGTAGACGGTGGCATATAATGTTCTTTGACACAGATTACCAGCATGAGATTCGCACCCACAGAACTACAATGAAGAAATCTGGTAGACGGTGAAGTTAATGTTCGTTTGACACAGGTATTTCCAGCATGAGATCGCACCACAGACACCATGAAAACGGTAGACTGCAGTTAATTTCGTCTTGACACAGGTATGACCAACATGAAGATTGAATTGGTTATGCTTCAAAATGTTCAACAAAAATCTA
>CM031599.1:101818634-101819783 GCA_018398815.1 Conus ventricosus
TGTTCTGCACAGTCCTTCAGCACATCTAGAAATATCACGCAACAGAGAAGCACAGTTTGTTTCAGTTTTCACTGCAACCTCACATTCCAATTCAGCTTCCAATCAAAAGGGTAGATAATAAAAAAAATACTTGCATTCCAGACATGTTTAACTAAGGCTTCTGTAGTCTGCCTAACAAATGCATAACAATTTACCACGTTAAAGAAGAAAACGCCGAGGTACTTAACTTGTTTTAACTGAAACAACACATTTGTTAAATACGGACAGACTTTGAAACAACAATAAGTGACATTTGACTCTGATTCTGAGACTGTCTGGATGTCGTACCTTTCACGTTCCACTCTTAGAAAAAACGAAACCATTAGCGTGGAGCGTGTTTTTCTTATCGCCTGCCCCTTCTTTTTTTACGTACGTGCAAGCGCATCACACACACACACACACACACACACACACACACACACACACACACACACACACACACACACACACACACACACACACACACACACACGTCTCTGATTCTGAGACTGTCTGGATGTCGTACCTTTCACGTTCCACTCTTAGAAAAAACGAAACCATTAGCGTGGAGCGTGTTTTTCTTATCGCCTGCCCCTTCTTTTTTTACGTACGTGCAAGCGCATCACACACACACACACACACACACACACACACACACACACACACACACACACACACACACACACACACACACACACACACACACACACACACACGTGTGTGTGTGTGTGTGTGTGTGTGTGTGTGTGTGTGTGTGTGTGTGTGTGTGTGTGTGTGTGTGTGTGTGTGTGTGTGTGTGTGGTCTTAGCGCTAATGTCATCATTTCAAAGATATGTCACAAAACAGTCACGAATATATTGGTATGCGGCAGGCAGACAGACGGACACAATGCCAGACGAACAAACTCTGACAATGCCCATTCATCCGCTTATACGTCTTCAAACCCTATCCCAAAGTGCCAGACACCACTCAGAACTTGAGACAAAGAAATCAACACACGGGATTTATTGTTTTCTTCTTCACTTTTTCCCTCTCGGAAGAAAACTTGGTGACCTCTCAAGGCCGACACTTAGCGCGGCATGGCATCTGCTTGTCAGTTCCACTTTCCTCGCACACATCTTTCCGAACCCC
>CM031599.1:101819883-101822383 GCA_018398815.1 Conus ventricosus
GCTTAGCCATTTTACTTTCCAATTCCCGTGGAAGACCAAAGACCCCCGAAGAGGAAAACGTATTGTCAGGATTTATGGGCGAGGAACAAAGAAACTGCTACCCTTTGAAGATCGCTCTTCTCACAGCTGAGGCCAATTTAGTATAACTGAAACTTGTGAGATGGCATCCTCAGTGCTGATCATGTTGCCTCTCCACGACTGAAAGTGACGTCAGAAGTTGGTTCTGATTTCATTGATGACAAGAGTCTCTGTCTGTCTACTGTCTGTCTCTGTCTGTGCACAGTGTCTGTATGTCTGTTGCATTCTGTGCCTGCTCATCCTCATTTCTGATCACCTCTCTCTCTCTCTCTCTCTCTCTCTCTCTCTCTCTCACACACACACACACACACACTCACACACTCACGCACGCACACGCACGCACGCACGCACGCACGCACGCACACCACCTCTCTCTCTCTCTCTCTCTCTCTCTCTCTCTCTCTCTCTCTCTCTCTCACACACACACACACACACACACACAAGCACACGCACACACACACACACACACACATTTGTTTTGTAGCTGTGACCACAAAATGAAACTCTTCGGCCAAAAGTGTTTTTCAAAGCCACTATATCATCACAGTTCAGTCCTATAGGCTGCCATGCACACCAGTAATTGAGAGTATCATATATAGTGCAAACTTAAGATCTTTGTAAAAGTCTTGGCTTTTTTTTTAAAACGGTGAACGGTAACGGTATACAAAGGATATATTTGCAACAGGTTTCACGCTTGATTTGGTTTCCTTTTGTGTTACACATAACAGTAAGGGACTCTGTCAGAACGCTCCTGAAGTCAGCCATTTCTTTTTTAGTATCAGTAAGTAAAAATATTTGGCGTCTTATCTGTGTGGCAGACTTATCTAATAAAAAGGCTATTGAGACAGAGCTCACCATAATTGTATGCATTACATTTATTATGGATGCACTGACATATATGTTCGCTACACGAAAATGAATTTTAGTGTTTGTTTACGAATTCACCAACACATACGTTCAACTCACCGACATACATGCGACTGATAGATAATGAATATACCGACAAATACTACCATGCGGTGTTTGATGAATACACCAACGCGTATATTCACATCAACGCGTATATTCACAATGTACCTTTCATTGTTTGATGCTAAATACGTAGTCAACAGGAAGAACGTTTAAGGAAAACTTGACAAAAGAAAACGTTGAATGAAGAGCACCCACCCCCACTCAGACCAGTGTTTTAGCCCTCAAATAGTCACGCTCCAGTCCAGACCCCATCCAGATCATGTCTTTTCGGCACACTTCCGCTCACAGAAATAATCTGGCGTTGGCGGGATTCAAACCTGCAACTCCTGAAATGGTGGATATCTCATGGCGTGACTTTTTCTGCAACTCCTGAAATGGTGGATATCTCATGGCGTGACTTTTTCTTCAACTCCTAAAATGGTGGATATCTCAAGGCGTGACTTTTTCTGCAACTCCTGAAATGGTGGATATCTCAAGGCGTGACTTTTCGACGATTGTCTGACCCAAATAGCTGACGGGTACCTGGTCTAAATTGGGACAAGCACGCCTTTTGAAGTCCACTTTTGTTTCCTTCTCAACTAGATCTATTATGTTGGAACTTCTTTCAGCTGTCTCGGCCATTGCCTTTCGTGCTCTGGTCCTCTTCTTATCAGAAGCTTTCACATGTGGGTGCATGCAAACAGAAATTGAAACATAAAAGCAAAAATAGAATTACTGAGCCACCAAACGAGGGAAAAATTGCGAACGTGACACAATGCAGCAAGAGAAATATTATTCAAAACTATAATTTAAAAAAAAAACATAGCGAGGACACGGTCATTTACATCTTCAACATGGGTGTAAACTTTGGTCTTTGCCAAAAAGAACGGTCATTTACATCTTCAACATGGGTGTAAACTTTGGTCTTTGCCAAAAAGAACGGTCATTTACATCTTCAACATGGGTGTAAACTTTGGTCTTTGTCAAAAAGAATTAAATCTGTCACAGAGAATCGAAGAGAATAGTTAAGAGGTTGAAGGATATAGAACACTGGTACTAATACGATTACTACGATTACTAATCGTACTATAATTAGATACTTATAACTATACTAACTATACGAATAACAGTATCAGAAATTGTAATGTGTCAATAAGAGAAGAAGGAGGAGGAGGAGGAGAAGGAGGAGTAAGAAGAAGAAGAAGAAGAAGGAGGAGGAGGAGGAGGAGAGGAGGAGGAGGAGGAGGAGGAGGAGGAGGAGGAGGAGGAAGAGGAGGAGGAGGACGAAGAGAAGAAGAAGAAGGAGAAGGACTAGAAGAATAACGACAGTTAAAACGATAGTTACAATACCAACAAGAACAACAACGGGAAAACTACCACCACCACCACCACCACTACTACTACTACTACTACTACTACTACTACTACTACTACTACTACTACTAAGAGGGTGGCAAGGAATGAAACTGAC
>CM031599.1:101827383-101844883 GCA_018398815.1 Conus ventricosus
GTGATGGTGGTGGTGGCAGTGTGGGTGATGGGGGTGGGGTGGGTGATGGTGGTGGCAGTGTGGACGATGGGGGTGGGGTGGGTGATGGTGGTGGCAGTGTGGGCGATGGGGGTGGGGTGGGTGATGGGGATGGGGTGGATGATGGTGGTGGCAGTGTTGGCGATGAGGATGTTGTGGGTGATGGTGGTGGGGTGGGTGATGGTGGTGGCAGTGTGGGCGATGGGGGTGGGGTGGGTGATGGTGGTGGCAGTGTGGACGATGGGGGTGGGGTGGGTGATGGTGGTGGCAGTGTGGGCGATGGGGGTGGGGTGGGTGATGGGGATGGTGTGGATGATGGTGGTGGCAGTGTTGGCGATGAGGATGTTGTGGGTGATGGTGGTTGCAGTGTGGGTGATGGGGATGGGGTGGGTGATGGTAGTGGCAGTGTGGGCGATGAGGATGTTGTGGGTGATGGTGGTGGCAGTGTGGGCGATGAGGATGTTGTGGGTGATGGTAGTGGCAGTGTGGGCGATGAGGATGTTGTGGGTGATGGTAGTGGCAGTGTGGGCGATGGGGATGGGGTGGTAATGGTAGCGGCAGTGTGGGCGATGAGGATGTTGTGGGTGATGGTAGTGGCAGTGTGGGCGATGGGGATGGGGTGGTAATGGTAGTGGCAGTGTGGGCGATGAGGATGTTGTGGGTGATGGTAGTGGCAGTGTGGGCGATGAGGATGTTGTGGGTGATGGTAGTGGCAGTGTGGGCGATGAGGATGTTGTGGGTGATGGTAGTGGCAGTGTGGGCGATGAGGATGTTGTGGGTGATGGTAGTGGCAGTGTGGGCGATGGGGATGGGGTGGTAATGGTAGTGGCAGTGTGGGCGATGAGGATGTTGTGGGTGATGGTAGTGGCAGTGTGGGCGATGGGGATGGGGTGGTAATGGTAGTGGCAGTGTGGGCGATGAGGATGTTGTGGGTGATGGTAGTGGCAGTGTGGGCGATGAGGATGTTGTGGGTGATGTGGTGGCAGTGTGGGCGATGAGGATGTTGTGGGTGATGGTGGTGGCAGTGTGGGCGATGAGGATGTTGTGGGTGATGGTAGTGGCAGTGTGGGCGATGAGGATGTTGTGGGTGATGGTAGTGGCAGTGTGGGCGATGGGATGGGGTGGTAATGGTAGCGGCAGTGGATCTACCAGAGCGCTAGTCGCATTTCCAATATGCCAGTAGAAGACAACAAGTCACGAGATCTCGAAGAAACTTCACGAGAGTGGTCAGCTGCCATGTTGTTGGCCAGGTTAAGGCAGAATGACGTCACGCTGTGACGTGTGTCAATAAGACGCCACAAAAGTGAAGGCAACTGACACAAGTTGTAGGAACAAGTGAGTCTTGTCGTAGGATCGAACAGTGGACAAGGCACCCCCCAACGCTCAGGATTGAACGAAGCTTTCTCTCTTTGTCACGAAGGGAGAGAGGACATGCCCGTAGTCCCAGTAGAGTTTCATGATGTTTTTGCTTTTCCTGCGTAGGTGCCCTGATTAATTTAAGTTGATATATTTTTGTGTTGATTTGGATCACCAGAATAAACATTTGTCCTGAATCACCCTATCAGATTAACCATTCTTTGTAATGCACACGTAGTATAACCATGTGTTGTAAGCGGCCTTCAGTCTACCGTTGCTGTCAATCAGACCCATTGTTTAATCACGTGACAACGTTGCTGTCAAGCAGACCATTGTTTAATGCACGTGACCACGGTTGCTGTCAAGCAGACCCATTGTTTAATCACGTGACAACCGTTGCTGTCAAGC
The DNA here is from genome assembly GCA_018398815.1 of Conus ventricosus. Taxonomy (NCBI): domain Eukaryota; kingdom Metazoa; phylum Mollusca; class Gastropoda; order Neogastropoda; family Conidae; genus Conus; species Conus ventricosus. Next base: position 101,829,166 of record CM031599.1, read on the forward strand.
AGACCCATTGTTTAATCACGTGACAACCGTTGCTGTCAAGCAGACCCATTGTTTAATCACGTGACAACCGTTGCTGTCAATCAGACCTATTGTTTAATCACGTGACAACCGTTGCTGTTAATCAGACCCATTGTTTAATCCCGTGACAACCGTTGCTGTCAATCAGACCCATTGTTTAATCACGTGACAACCGTTGCTATCAATCAGACCCATTGTTTAAACATGTGTCCTACTTGTAGTATACCCATGTGTTGTAAGCGGCCTTCAGTCTACCGTTGCTGTTAATCAGACTAATTGTTTAATCCTGTGTCCTTAATGGCTATATCGGACAAGTGATTCCTGTCATTCACATCAACATTGTAATCTTTTGCTCTAAATCATCTTATTAAGTTAATAATTCTTGCTAATTAGATACGTGTGTTGATTAGTCCATTCATAGCCTTATTGAATTGATTGTTCTAGTTCATTGATTTTATAATCTAATTGGTTGTCCTGTATAGCCAAGCCGTATTGGATATTTTTAAAGGGATTAATAGTTCAATAGTTTATCCTGAACAGTCCTGGAGTTCACCGGAAACGCAGCGTGAATTCTTACTCTTACAGTCATGGTGATTGTAGACATGGCGCACAGTGTCCATTGTATGTCATTCTGCTGGTGCGGACAGAGGGAGGTCTCTCTGAAACACTAAGACCAGGACAAAATGGAAACGGAACCGCACATAATATTATGCAGTTCTGAACTTCAGTGAATGCCCCCCCCCACCCCACCCCCGCCCCCCCCACCCCTACTCCCATAGAAATGGGACTGGCGGGTAGCTGTATCATATGTGATGACCAATGACAATGACAGATATCACATTGGCTGCCAAAGTAAAATAGTTGTCGCAAATATTGGTGATTTCCACACACTGCACTCAGGTGTATTTGTGCGTACATCTCTGATCTCTTCGCCTTTTTCTCTTCGACTTTCACCAGGCTTTGGAAGTGATCTGTGTGCTAGTCTATTGGATGAGACAAGAAGCCGAGGACCTGTGTGCAGTATTCACTTAGACCTTGTCACCACCACATCCTTTCCCTGTATGAACATAGGTCATGTGTCCTCCGCACCCCCACCTCTCTCAAAATGGTAACAAGACTGTTGTCCCTGGAACAATTGTATCGTAAAATTCACTTTGTTTTAGAAGCGAAAAAATACGCAGACATATATTGTACGCAAGAGACGACATATATAGTACGCAAGAGACTATATAAATGGGTTGAATATGCCGAGAAAATGAAATAAAATCCACTAGGTAAGTCAAAGAAATGTGTCGACAGGTATTTCTAATGGAATGATTTTTCTTTGACGAAGAGACAGCACCACTATGGCAAATGTCATGGCCGTGACTAAGTGTTACAGACACAGCGTGTTAAGCCAAAAGCAGGAAAGGACAAAGCACTGGATATGTACTGTGACAAGCTACAAATGAAAGTGCAAAATGTTCAGAATACAATGTGGCCCAGTAATGCATAAAAGGAATATGGAAAGCTGCACTCAGTCAACTTCGTCGCATGGTATGGTGAGGAAACTTGGGATCTAAGAGGTAAATAAAGGAGGAAAAACTAAGGTGCACAGCTCTCGATGACTACTTTCCTGCTCTGCAATAACGTAGAAATAATAAGGTAACGTCAGCGCTGCAATAAAGTATCCAATGACAACGCAATCAATCAGTTAAAGAAGAGCGCCCTTATGGAGCAGCTTCACATTCCAAGGACTCATTATGGACAGTACGACAACGGGCTCCTGTAGAACCACCAAAGTGTGTAGGATACTGTCTTCCGTACATCTACAAGTCATTTACCTTTTACCATCTGATGACCTAAAGCCTTTGGAGTGACTGGACCTACAGAGAGTCATGGTGAAGGCGGTCACTGTGTTTCCAATGGCCGAGAGATGTCCAGAGATGCTGTTTTGGTTTTGAATTTTCCATTATTGATGAATAGGCGTTAGGAATGTTAAATAAAGGGAGATGAGGTATTCTAATGATTGTAATTGCAATTAAGCAATTCCTGTTCATGTTTGCTCATGATGCAGTGTTGCGTTCAGAACGTTTACTCCACGGCAGTACCAGCAAAATTAACGGGAAATAACATGTTTTTATACAAACAAAAAAAGGGAAAAACACAGATTAAGGGTATGTCTAGGGAAAAACACAGAATAAGGGTATATCTAGGGAAAACACAGATTAAGGGTATATCTAGGGAAAACACAGATTAAGGGTATATCTGGGGAAGAACACAGATTAAGGGTATATCTGGGGAAAATACAAATTAAAGGTATATCTAGGGAAAAACACAGATTAAGGGTATATCTTGTGGACTGGATGATACAGATCTGGGATGGTACAGAACTAAAATGGGCAAATCCACAAAAAAAGTATACACGTAGGTATGATTTCGGCGTGAAACGTAGTATGAAGCTGCTCTGATAAAAAAAAATGTGAAGAAAAGGTACAGCAACGTTTTTGAAAGGGGATGATCACATGACCTGGCACGGTGACGAGTATTAAACTAACATATGAAACGTGAGCAGGAAAAAGGTTAAAGGGAACAAAAACAACACACCGACAGAGAAAATACAAAGTAATACACAACAACTTTTGATAGCGAATTGATCAGCCAACCAAGCAATCAGTCAGTAGCCAATTGATCAGCCAACCAAGCAATCAGTCAGATAATTACTCAGACATGGACGGAAACACTCAAGAAGTGTTGTCCTGACCTAGTCTGTCTCACCCACACCACCCTCAGAGTCAGTGTTATGAGAGGGATATTATTGGCTCATAAAAACTAACTGACCAGTACCCTGGCTTATTACGTTATGTTCATAGCTGACTGGTGTAGGGTTTCTTCTTTAAGACATTGTTTATATGAGGTGTCTAGACATTCAATTAATAATTCGCATTGCTGAGAGAGAGAGAGAGAGAGAGAGAAGAGAGAGAGAGAGAGAGAGAGAGAGAAGAGAGAGAGAGAGAGAGAGAGAGAGAGAGAGAGAGAGAGAGAGAGAGAGAGAGAGAGAGAGAGAGAGATCCCTCAACAAGGAATTACAAGACGATAACCAGTGTGCTACCGAGGATTTCTGGTGATCGACCCGTTAAAGCCGTAATGAGTGTTGTCAGGATCGACAGCATGATTGAATGTTAATTTTTCGTCCACTCGCCATTTTGGTTATCCTTGTGATCCCTTCGCATTTTGCCCAAAACTTGCTTCGTGTAACAAATAATTAGAGTCCCATCGATCGGTTTGGAAGAGCCAGAATGCTTCGTCCGTTTCATAACTTTTGATTCGAGTTGGTGACTGCTCCTGATATGTTAGATACAGATCTGGTTATGTCTGGCCTGGCTATAAAACCGTATCGCAAGAAGGCATCACACGGATCGGTGAAGGGATGTGGTCTTACATCATCTTTCTCTCCCTTGTTCCTGATTTCTTGGTTTTGGTTGTGTAGTCAGTTAATTAGTTACTTAGTTAGTTAGTTTGTTAGCTAGCTAGTTAGTTAGTTAGTTAGCTAGTTAGTTAGTTAGTTAGTTAGTTAGTTAGTTAGTTAGTTAGTTAGTTAGTTAGTTAGTTAGTTAATTAGTTAGTTAGTTTGATAGTCTCTCATTCATTTATTCATTTATTTACTAATCTATTTATTTATTTGTCAACAAAGAGGGACAGATGTTGCATGCTGACGCCAGCTAGAGACGCATCAATCAGGTCTTTCTGCTTCATGTGCTGTCTAATATTGTCTTCAATGTGGTAATTGAAAAACGCTGCTGATGTAGTGGAGACGGTGATCGTGACTGCAAAATACGGTCATCTCTCTCTCTCTCTCTCTCTCTCTCTCTCTCTCTCTCTCTCTCTCTCTCTCTTATCGACAATCCTCTGATGACCCCTGTTTGCTGTGTAGAGGCGGAAATTAACATCCTGGTTTTTGGTGCACTGTGCAATGTCCTCAGAGTGCCGTCTTTGTTTTCTTTGGAATAGATGGTTTCTACATGACATCTGTCTGTCTCTTTATTCCTGTTTCTCTGCGTGTGTGTGTGTGTGTGTGTGTGTGTGTGTGTGTGTGTGTGTGTGTGTGTGTGTGTGTGTGTGTGTGTGTGTGTGTGTGTGTGTGTGTGTGTGTGTGTGTGTGTGTGTGTGTACGTGCATGCATGCGTATGCGCGCGTGCGTGTATGTGTGTCTGTGTGTGTCTGTGTGTCAGTGTGTCTGTCTGTGTGTCTGTGTTTGCATGTATCCGCGAGTATTTGCGTATATGTGTGCCTATGAATGCCTGCGATAAGTATGATATTTTTAATGCGTGTATGTGTGCATGTGTGTACGTGGGTGTGCGTGCATGTGTGTGTGTGTGTGTGTGTGTGTGTGTGTGTGTGTGTGTGTGTGTGTGTGTGTGTGTGTGTGTGTGTGTGTGTGTGTGTGTGTGTGTGTGTGTGTGAGATTGATTGATTGATTGATTGATTGATTGATCTTTAATACCCAAGGATGAAGATTTTAGGCCAAAGCCTAGTCTTACAATCTGTCCTTGTCATGCATACATTATTTCAGCACATATCATTCATACAGACAATTGAACATAGCAACATGATAATCTAATTCTACAATGATAAGCAAACTGCTCATAAAAGCACTAATGAGATGGGGGATGGTAAAACAAAAGGAAACTTACAAGCAAACAAACTGTCATGACCCAGAGCTTGGTTTTGGGTGACATGGCATCAAAGATAGAGAAGGAGGCGGTGGAAGGAGGGAGAGCGTGACACACACCGGGAATCTTTTATAGTTTATTAGTTTAGCGTTTCACGGACGCCCTGTTGGTTGCTAAGGCAGAATTTCCGTGCGTTAAACGCCCAGGGTTGAGCGAGTGTCAAACCCGGAACCTGTGCGTCTTGTTTCGTCCCGTGCAGTGTGTGTTGTCTTGTGCACGTGAGTTCATGTTGAGTGAGTGTCCGCATTCTACCTGCAGGAGCGCAGGGCGCTTTAAGTTCAGTTCTGTCTCTGGCTGGGGTGTCAAGCAGGACTCTTGGCATTGGGTCTTTCGGACCTGAAGGGTGTGGCTTTTGGGAGGCTGTTCCTGGCCCACCAAGTGAAATCTTTGTTCTATGTGAAAGTGGGTCACGATTCAAGATCAAGGTGCGATTCCGGTGACTCCACGTATTGTATGTGTAGGGGTGTAGTCAGTGTGTGGCGCCTCCCTACGATTGGTGTTTTGTCCAAGGTTCTCGGGTGTGTCGTTTCCGCTAGTACCGCCGTTTCCAGTGGGGATGGGCAGCGTCCGGTGTTGACCAGATGTCTGGGCTGAGGTGACGGCCTGAGGGGCCGACCCAGGCGGAGCTGACCCAGGCTGACCCAGGCGGAGCTGACCCAGGCTGACCCAGGCGGAGCTGACTCAGGCCGACCCAGTCGGAGCTGACCCAGGCTGACCCAGGCGGAGCCGACCCAGGCCTTGCAGCCCTGCCGCAGTTGTGGGCGTGCTGGGAAGCGCACGCGCCCATGGCTGGTGGTGGTGCAGTCTCATCCTGGCTCGTACGACCACTTCTTTGGGCAGCTGATTCCATGGCGTTAGTCGTCGGGTGTTTTGGGGCGGTGTCGCGGGGGTTTACAGTTTAACCCTTTCAAACCCCCTTAATTTTTTTTTTTTCCTTTTTAAAAACCATTGCGTTTTTCATGTCTTCTGCATCGTGGGCCGTTCGTCGCTTTTTGTCCACTTTTACCCGTTTTCAAAAAAGGTTGTAGGGGGCCGAAAGGGAAAACTGATCTAAATTGGGTCCCCAACTACGTGTGCCTATTTTTTCCAAATTTGACATGCACCCGAGCGCCCAATGAGTGGGTGACTTCTATTTTGGTGGGGGAGTGGTTGGGGGAAAATTTTTGGGGCCTCAAAACAAAGATTTTTAATTTTTAAGATTAGGCACGGGGGGTCACCGGGGGTGGTTTTTTTGGGGCCCAAACCTGGTTGTGATGTTTTTCTTTTCCCAAAGTGGGTTCTTTTGGGTTGTGTTGTGGGTCCCTGTTGATGTTGGGGGGGTTATCGGGCAGGATGGGGGTGTTTTGAAAGGAGTCAGCGTGTTGAAAGGGAATAAATATATTGTTTTTTTGGGAAAGTTGGGGGTTTGTGTTGTATAAAAAGGGGGGGTTTTGGGAAGGGGGTTTTTTTTCCCCTTCAGCCCTTTAGCCGTCGACAACGTGGTGGGGGATCGGGGTAACCCCGGGTTGTTGGGTTAGGTGGGAGATTAGGGGGGAAAAGGGGGGGGGGGGGGGGGGGGTTAGTCTGGGTGGGGGGGTTGGGGGGGGCGTCCCCTAGAAAAGGGTGGGGCATGGGAAAATGACCAAAGGGGGAAGACCTGCAAAATTGCCTTTGTGGGGTTTTGGGGAAATTTTGTTTTTTGTAATGTTTTTTTGGGTAAGGGTTTGTGTGTGAAATTTTAAAGGGGAAATATTTTGTGTTTTTGGTTGATGCTGGGCCCGTGGGTTGGTTGTGTGGACCCCCCCCTGGTGATTTGGGGGGTTGAAATTTTGGGGCCAGCCCAAGTGAATTTGTCGGGGGATGAGTTGTTTGGAAAAAGATCCCGGGAATTTTAAATTTTGGGGGTTTTGAGCTATTGCATTGTGTTGTTTATGTTGATGGTGATGACAAAGGGTTTTTTTGATGTTTAAAAGCCCAGGGTTTTTAAGCATTTTAGCAGGATGTATTGTGCTTGGGAGCTTGCCTTTTTACCCCGGGTGTTAAAACCCTTGTGGGGTGTAAAGGGAACTTTTGCTGGGGGTCAGTTCCCTAAAATTGGTTTAGGTTTTACTCCGGGGTTCATTTTCAATTTGGGAAAAAAATTGGTTGTGGTTTTTTTTAAATTTCTTTTCCAGGGTTTGGCAGGTTTGGGGTCTGTGCTAATCGGCGTTCATCGCGGGTTTTGGGGTAGGAATTTAGTTTTGTAAAGTCGCAACCCCCCAGTGAAACCCTAATTGGTTTTACAAATGGCCAAAGGGCCCCAGAAAATCCTTACTCCTGCGGCGCGTCCCCCCGGTAGTTAAGGGAAAGCAGGGGAGATTAGTGAAGGAGGGTTTTGGCAAAAGCCAAACCCGCCCGGAGCCTTGGCCGACAAGTAGTTCGGTTGGGAGAAGCATGGGGTTTCAGGGAGGGGGGGTTTTTCCCGGGCTTTGTAGGCCGCCCCTGGGGCGAGGGGCCCGGCAGGAAAAGAAGCAGGGGCAAGGGAAAAAAAGACCCAAAGTCCCCAAGCGAGACGGGGCAGGCGAAAGAGGGGGGGCCCCCCAGGGGCCCAGCTTTTTAGGGAAAAAGGGGGGCCGAAAAGGGGGAAAGGGGTTCGGTTTAAGCGCCGGGCCAAGGAGGGAAAAAATTTCGGGTCCCTGCCCCGAGGAGGTTTTTTACATCGTTTAGGGCGGAGCACAGCGGCTGGAAAAAGAGCCGAGCCGGGGGCTCAAGGGGAACCCCAGGCACTGGGGACGGGATAGAAGGGAAGAAAGATCAAGAGGAGGAAAGGGCCAGGCGGAACACCAGTGGTTTTTCTTGACCCTTTGCGGGTGGCGAGGGGGTGTCACGCCTATTTTTCCCCCTTTCGAGAGGAAATTTTTTTTCCCCGGGGAGGAAAAGTCGTGGTCGAGAGGGTTGGGGGCGCTTTGAGGGGGCAAGGCGAGGGGGGCGTGCTGAGAAATTTCGCCCGCAGGGTTCCCCTGTCTTTCGGCCCTCAAGGGGGGCTTTGCTTTAAATTTTTTTTCCGGAGGAAAGGAAAAGGGGATAACCAAAGGGAAAGTTTCCCCGGGGGATTAAGAAGGGCGGGGCGAAACCTTTTAGCAGTTTTTGGCAGGGTGGGCGCCCCCTGGGTTTTTTTGGTGCTTGGGAGGGGAGGGAAAGTCCGCCCGTCGGCGACTGACCTCAGGGGCTTTTTCCTACAGGGAAAAATGTAACCCGGGTCTTGGCCCCCCCCTTGACCAAGAAAGGGGCGTCGCCCTGTTTTCCCCCCCCAAAAGCCGACAGAGGTTGGGCCCGGGGGGCTACTGTGGTGGCAAAAGGCCCCGGCGGGTGGGGGCGGGCTGCAAAAAGGGTGGAGGAGTTACGGCGGTTAACCCCCCGGAGTCAAGGCCCTCGCCCGGGCTCCCGGGGTCCCTTTAAGGCAGGGGCCCCCCAAACCCCCCCCCTCAAACCCCCCCCCCCTTTAGGGAAAACAGTAAAGTGTTTCCCGGGGGGGAACAGGCCAAAGTTTTGGGGGTGCCCACGGGGTAACAAAGGGGAGGGGGATTAATGTGCCCGGACTGCTAAAAGGGGTTGGGAAATCCCCCCCCCTTTTCTGTGTGTGTCATGTGCCAAAGCCTATTCCCCCAGGTTTCGAGATTCAGGTCAAGGCACCCTTTGGAAAAGGGGGTTTTGGGGCACGGGGGCGGGTTTTTCAGTGGTGGGGTTCCCTCTGGTAAAAATCCTGATCGTACACAGGAGGTACCTCCTGGGTCACGCGGGGCCCAAATTTCCCGGGGTGGTTCGTTACCATGGCGTGGGGGGGCATCGTTTTCCGGCCCCTTTGTCACAGGGGGTTTCCGCCCCTCGTCATTGGGGGTCCAGGGGAAAAAGGTCCCCAAATTTGGGAAAATTTTAATCCGCCGGGAAACGTGGAAACGCCTTTTAGAAAAATTTTCCCCTTATGCTGTGCTGGAAAACCCCCGCGGTTTTTTTGGGACAGACGAGAGCTCAGGCCCCCGGGAAAGGGCAAGGAAAAACCCCCGCGACCCTTTTCCCCCGAGGGGCATTTTTCCCATGCCTACTTTTCCCGTTGAGGTTATCCCAAAGGGGCAAAGAGAAGACCCCACCTTTAGTAGAGCAAAAGGGAAAAGGAAAACAGGGGAAAAACTGAGGGTTTTTGAGGAAAAGGGGAAAGTCTTTTCCTTAAAAAGGGGGGGTGCTGATCAGGGGGGTTTTTAGGGGTCCCGGGAAACGGGCACTCAGGGGGAGACCCAAAGAGGCAGGCCCCCCAGGCTGGCCTTTTTGGGCCCCGAGGGTTTTCCCCGTAGGGGATCTGGAACCCAAAAACCAATCCCCGGATTGCCCATTTTTTTTGGCCCGAATCTGCGCCGACTGCGAGGGTTTTTCCAGCTTTTCCCGCGGGGTCACCCCACCACGACAGGGGTCCCGGGGTTTCCCCCATACCCCTTTTCAGGATCCTTGGAGCAAAAACCCTTTAACCAAAATTTTTTAGATCTGATCGGACCCCTTTCGGCCCATTCTGGGGACGGGGGGGCGTTCCAACCCAACCCCAAAAATTTTTTTTTTTTTTTTCTGGGGGTTTTTTTGGGGGGCAATTGGGGAAAAGGAAAAAAAATAAAAAAACTTTATTTTTAGCAGGATGTTGGAGTTTGCCGGGTTGGGTTTCCCGGTTGGGCCTGGGTTGGATTTAGGCTGGGGAGGGGGTTTTTAACATTTGGGTGTTGCCCCGGGAGTGATGGCTAATAGTCCCGGTTTTAAATGGGCATTCGTGTTTTGATGGTAAGGGGGGGCGTCGCTCTTGGGGTCATGGGTTTGGGTTTTTTAAAATTTCCCAAAGGGGATTGGATCTTTAGGAGGGGGGGTTTGGGCATGGCCCCGAGCTTGGTTTTTTGGGGGCCAAGGGATCAAAAGGGTAGAGAAGGGGGCGGTGGAATGGGGGGAGCGTGACACACCCCGGGGAAATCTTTTTTTAGTTTATTTGTTTAGCGTTTCACGGACGCCCCGTTGGTTTCTAAAGGCCCGAATTTCCGTGCTTAAAGCCCAGGGTTTTAGGGGAAATGTCAAACCCCGGGGAACCCCGTGCGTCTTTTTTCGTCCTGTGCAGGTGGTTGTCTTGTGACCGTGAGTTCCTGTTTTAGTGAGTGGGCCGCTTTACCTGCCAAAGGGCGCAGGGGGGCCCTTTTAAATTTTATTTTTGGGCCCCTGGCTGGGGTTTTCAAGCAGACTCTTGGCTTGGGGCTTTCGGACCTGAAAGGGTGTGGCTTTTGGGAGGCTGCTCCTGGCCCACCAAGTGAAATCTTTGTTCTATGTGAAAGTGGGTCACGATTCAAGATCAAGGTGCGATTCCGGTGACTCCACGTATTTGTATGTGTAGGGGTGTAGTCAGTGTGTGGCGCCTCCCTACGATTGGTGTTTTGTCCAAGTTCTCGGGTGTGTCGTTTCCGCTAGTACCGCCGTTTCCAGTGGGATGGGCAGCGTCCGGTGTTGACCAGATGTCTGGGCTGAGTGACGGCCTGAGGGGCCGACCCAGGCGGAGCTGACCCAGGCTGACCCAGGCGGAGCTGACCCAGGCTGACCCAGGCGGAGCTGACCCAGGCCGACCCAGTCGGAGCTGACCCAGGCTGACCCAGGCGGAGCCGACCCAGGCCTTGCACCCTGCCGCAGTTGTGGGCGTGCTGGGAAGCGCACGCGCCCATGGCTGGTGGTGGTGCAGTCTCATCCTGGCTCGTACGACCACATCTTTGGGCAGCTGATTCCATGGCGTTAGTCGTCGGGTGTCTTGGGCTGTGATCGCGGGTGTCTACAGCATAACCTTCGACCGCTTATATTTATTTTTTCCTCTTTAACCAGTGCGTGTTCATCGTCTTCTGCATCGTCGCCGTCGTCGCTTGTGTCCACGTTACTCCGTTATCAAAGGTGTAGTGGGCGAAACGGAATAAACTGATCTAAATTGTGCGTCCCACAAGCTACAGTGTGCCTAGTTTTCCACCTAGACATGCATCCGAGACGACAATGAGTGGGTGACTTCTATGGTTTGTGGGGAGTCGCGTTGGTGGAAGTTTTGGGCATCAAAACTAAGAGTTATGTCTAAGAGTTATGCGACTTGTTGGTCACCAGTGGGTGGTTTCTTGGCCAGCCTGGTTGTGATGTATGCTTGTGCTAGTCGGTTCGATATTTTGTGTTGTGTGTACTGTTGATGTTGGAGGGTCCTATCGTGCAGGATGGTGGTGTGTGCATGAGCGACAGCGTGTTGTATTGAATAAATATATTGTTTATTTGTCAACGTTGTGTGGGTGTGTTGTATGAGAGGGGGGTGTTAGTATAGGTGTTTTCCCTCAGACCTTAGCGCGTCTGACACAAACAAACAAAAACTACAGAGAGAGAGAGAGGTCAGAGGAGGGTGGGGAAGAGAGAATGGTAGGTAGGGGGAGGAGAAAAGGGATGGTAGACAGAGTGGGAGTGGGGATGAGCGATTTTAACGGAGTAGGTTTTATGTTGAGACGATTTATCCAAAGTATGGTTCACAGAAGACTTAGCGAATGGACGCTAATCATTGTAATCGATAATTTAACTACTGAGACATAAAATGTTTATGCAAATGTTCCTTGAAAGGTTTTAAAGTATTCATGTTTTGTAGATTCGGTGAAGTGAGTTCCAGACATATGGTCCAGAGTAAGCTAGGCTTGTTTTGTATAGATCAATGCGTGGGTAGGGAAGAAGGGAATTTCGTCGAGCCAGAAAAGCTGTTCGATCTTGTAAAAAGGCATTGATATAACATGGCATAGTATCTGTCAAGATTGTAAACATAAATGATGCCTTGTTGAATTCCAATTGCCTATTCAGAGGAAGTATGTTCAGCACTTTTAGTTTTTCGTCTGTTGTTAGAGATACAGCTGGATGGAGTAGCTTTGCTGCACGTCTATGGAGAGAATTCAGCCTTTTTTGTGGACGTCACTACTGCCGTCCCACACTGTTGAGGCGTAATTTATACGTGACATTATGTGTGCATTGAAGAAAAGTTTAAGCACATTACTGTTGACGTAGCGCTTTAATTGAGATAACAGGAAAAGGTGTTTTGAGACTACCTTGCATACGTTATTTAGATGAGATTGCCATTTCAATTCTTTATCTATCGTTAACCCTAAAACACGATGCTCATCTACCCTGCTCGATAGAAGTGCCATTCAACTGAAGTTTTAGGCAAAGAGGAGTCAACTGGTGTTTTTGGCGGGTAGCTATAATCATAGATTTGGTTTTGGCTGGGTGTATGACCATTGAGTTTGAATGACACCAGTCTGACACGTCGTTAGACTTTCCTGGAGAGAAGTTTCTATTGTCTGTAGACACTACCATTCGTTTGGAGCGACGAGTCATCAGCAAATAAATCTGTCGTGACCTTTTCATCTGATACGGACAATGGTAAATCATTGATGAAGATGCAGAATAGTAGGGGGCCTAGTACAGAGCCCTGTGGGACTCCATGTCTGACAAAGTCTGAAGTGGAGGTTTTCCCATTAAGCGCCACATACTGAGTCCTATCGTTCAAGTATGATTGGAATAATGAGATTGTCGGGGTATGGTTCAAGTAGACAGATAGTTTCTTTAGAAGAATGGAATGATCAACAAGATCAAACGCCTTTTGAAGTCAAGAAAGACAACCCCTGTCATTTGTGATTGGTTCATATTTGAAAGCCATGAGTCACACATTCGTGATAATGCTGTGTGGCAGGAGTGCTTAGTTCGGAATCCAGATTGGAGTGGGTGAAATAGTTTGTTTTTCTCCATGAATTGAGATACGTGTGTGTGTATGTGTCTTTCAAGGGTTTGGATAGAATCGATAGTAAGGATATAGGTCTGAAATTATTTGGATCCGACAAATCATTTGATTTTGGAAGGGGGATTACTTTGGCGTTTTTGAACGCCTGAGGGAAAACATTAGTTTCAATGGATAGATGATAGAGAGAGAGAGAGAGAGAGAGAGAGAGAGAGAGAGAGAGAGAGAGAGAGAGAGAGAGAGAGAGAGAGAAATAATGCACGGTTGCCAACAAAGAGGGAGGAGAGGGGGGGGGGGGGTGGTGCTGACGCCAGGCAGGGACGCAGCAATGTCTTTCTGCTTCATATACTGTTTCATATGGTTTCCAATGTGGTAGCGTGGCCATGAACGTCTCTCTTTTGTGATGTGGTTGTGATGATGATCTTGATGCAAAATACGGTATCATATTCTCTCTCTCGTCTCTCTGTTTCTTTCACTGTAGTCTATTGTCTGTCTGCTGTCTGTTGTCTGCCTGCTGTCTGTCTCCATCTCTCTCTGTCTGTCTGTCTGTCTGTCTGTCTCAGTCTGTCTCTCTCTTCTCTGCTCTGCTCTGTCTCTCTTCTCTCTCTCCTCTCTCTCTCTCCTCTTCTCTCTCTCTCTCTCTCTCTCTCTCGTCTCGCTCTCTCTCTCTCTCTCTCTTCCTCTCTCTCTTCTATCTCTCTCTCTCCTCTCTCTCTCTCTCGTCTCGCTCTCTCTCTCTCTCTCTCTCTCTCTCTCTCTCTCGCTCCGCTCTCTCTCTCTCTCGCTCTCTCTCTCTCTCGCTCTCTCTCTCTCTCGCTCCTCCTCTCTCTCTCTCGCTCTCTCTCTCTCTCTCTCTCTCTCTCTCTCTCTCTTCTCTCTCTCTCCTCTCTCTCGTCTCGCTCTCTCTCTCGCTCGCTCTCTCTCTCTCTCTCGTCTCGCTCTCTCTCTCTCTCTCGCTCTCTCGCTCTCTCTCTCTCTCTCTCTCTCCTCTCTCGCTCTCTCTCTCTATCTCTCTCGCTCTCTCTCTCTCTCTCTCTCTCTCTCTCTCTCTCTCTCTCTCTCTCTCTCTCTCTCTCTCTCTCTCTCTCTCTTGTTGGCATTCCTCTGATGACGCCTGTTTGCTGTGTAGAGGCGGAAATTAACATCCTGGTTTTCGGTGCAATGTGCAATGTTCCCGGAGTGCCCGTCCTTGTTTTCTTGGGAATAGATGGTTTCTACATGACATCTGTCTGTCTCTCTGTCTCTGTCTGCCTCCCCGTCTGTCTCTCTCTCTCTCTCTCTCTGTCTCTCTCTCTCTCTGTCTCTCTCTGTGTCTCTCTCTCTCTCTCAAACACACACAGACATACACACACGCACGCAGGCACGCACGCACCCACGCACACACGCATTAAACACACACACACACACACACACACACACACACACACACACACACACACACACACACACACACACACACACACACACACGCATTCATTTTTAGCCAAATAAAATTCATGTATGCCAAAACATTTAGAACACACAAATATCAATTTCACAAATACAGAAGAATATAACTAACACGCTTTGACAAACCTAAAACAAACAATCCGTCCAAAATCCGATTTGTTTGATTTCAATTAATAAACCTATAACTAAGAGATTGTAAAAGCGCATCTCAAAGTAAAAAGAGGAAGGCGTTAGAGATAATAGGGCAGTTTCGAACAAAACCATTTACTTCTGTGTTTACAGCAAAGGCCAGTTTTTAAAACAAACGTCAACCTGTCTTCTTCGATTGAATGAAAGAGAAAGAAATATAAACAACATAAGTCAAAAGCTCACACATATTTCAAAATGAGATTGCTGTTATTATCAATTATTAATTATCATAAATTGCCAGCATAGCAACAAAGAAAACAAATCTGGCAATAACGTTTTGTTATGCGTTCGAAGAAGATCTGCTTTCCTATTGCGAACGTTTATCTCTCTGTCTTTTTCAACACATTCACTGCATGCTTCCTCAGGAGGGAGAATGTTTATCTCTCAGTCTTTTTTCAACACATTCACTGCATGCTTCCTCAGGAGGGAGAATGAAGTAGGACGGCAAGTCTGAACCAGCCCAAAATAACAGTAAGAATACACTCGACAATCCCAGCAAATGGCCGACGTACCCATCTATTAGCTCAGACAGAATGGGATCTGAAATGTTTGGACTCCGAAAGAAAGGCAGTGCTTGTAGGTTATAAAGACAGGCTTTTGACACTACGTCTTCCGATTTACCCCGAAGGGTATATCGGAACACCAGGTCAAAAGGACTTATTATTCTAGGAGTCACGGTAGTTTGGGCCAAATCATCTCACAAAAAAGCTAGAAGGCATCGCCTCTCTCATAGACAGCGGACGATCTTCAGTGTTGTAAAAAAAAGTGTTATTTTACTCAGGGGATGGTCAAAGCTTATGCAAGTCTTAAAGTTCTCGTGAAACGCATCTAATAACCTGAAAGATGAACGCTGAATTTGTCAGCTTACTTCCTGCACGCTGTTGATGGGCCGTCGTCAAGGCCTTGTTTTTGTCTTGAGTGTTGTCATTCTTCCGTTAACTGCTCGTTCTTCTACTTCTTTCCCTGACGTAAAGAGGAAAGTACTTGCTTGTTCAGCTCCCTTAAAAGGTCGCTAATATGCCCTGCACTGGAAAAAAAAGTTTCAAATAAAGCCAAAATAATAACAAACTTAAAATGTGACATTCTAAAATAGAAATTGCTAGTAACAAAGAAAAAGGAGAGGGAGTGGAACGAGAAATGACGATGCAAATGATGATGAAATCAGGTGAAGTAGGACAAACATGTGATAGTGAGATGATAAAGACAGTGTCTGGCAATGTGGACGATAATGACGAGCATTAAGTATCCTTTGGAAAGCAGTAAACAGGTGATAGTGAGATGATATAGACGATGTCTAGCAATGGGGACGATAATGACGGACATTATGTATCCTTAGAAAAGCAGTGAACTGAGTGCCTGCCAACTTCATACCAACACACGTCGTTCATATTCATCTAACTCCTTGGTCGCCCGGTACATTTATGACACTATGGATTGTTGCATTCCGTTTTCTTCTCAGAGAGAGAGAGAGAGAGAGAGAGAGAGAGAGAGAGGAGAGAGAGAGAGAGAGAGAGAGAGAGAACTGAGAATTTTTTTAATTGTAAGGCCACCGACCTGTATTCAATGGGTAACGTTT
>CM031599.1:101847383-101849883 GCA_018398815.1 Conus ventricosus
TCCTAGATCTGAAACCTCCAACTGTTACCATGTTGGCGCACTCATCCTCCCAGTTCTATCGCTATACCTAGATTACCATGTTGGCTTACTCATCCTCCCAGTTCTGTCTCTATACCTAGATTACCATGTTGGCTTACTCATCCTCCCAGTTCCGTCTCTATACCTAGATTACCATGTTGACTTACTCATCCTCCCAGTTCTGTCTCTATACCTAGATTATCATGTTGGCTTACTCATCCTCCCAGTTCTGTCTCTATACCTAGATTACCATGTTGGCTTACTCATCCTCCCAGTTCTGTCTCTATACCTAGAATACCATGTTGGCTTACTCATCCTAGATTACACAGTACGAGGGACCAGTTACATGCAATCCGAAACCATGCACTTACAAACGTTCACAATGTGTGGCATAACAGACATAAGTATGTGACCTAGCGGTGTAGCACATAATGCAATGGGGTGACATTTGTGCGGCAACACGGCATGACATGTCACCAGGCATGGCATTCTATGCTGGGGTGACATTTGGTTCCGGAACAATGTTACAAAATGTCGCCTACTGAGTTTCATACCAGGTCTGTAGCATCGGGAACATTAGATTCTCTCAATACTTTCACACGAGTCAACAGTCAACAATGGTGGTCAACCCAGACAAAGTCCAAGGGATGGACCCACCTCTCACCCAAGCCACATAGACAGACCAGCAAGAAGCATGGGATGTCCACAAACCAGATCGATACCTGATCAACCTCTATCTCTTTGCCTGTTCGGTATTGTTCCCACGCTTCCTTAACCTCTATCTCTTTGCCTGTTCGGTATTGTTCCATGCTTCCTTAACCTCTATCTCTTTGCCTGTTCGGTATTGTTCCCATGCTTCCTTAACCTCTATCTCTTTGCCTGTTCGGCATTGTTCCCATGCTGCCTTAACCTCTATCTCTTTGCCTGTTCGGTATTGTTCCCATGCTTCCTTTTCTCTGTGAAGGCATGTGTCTAGCAGGTTTGTCAATCCTTTTTCTGCTTGTTTACAATGAGCTTTTTCCTTCCTTCCCTCTCCGTTCATCTGCCATCCCCTCCACCTTCTCCATGCCCCCCCCCCTTCCCCTCGCTGTGTGAAGAAAAGCAACAGGAAAGACACGTGGGATAGAGAATGGCAGGGATGGTGAGGGGGAGAAAGGAGGGGGACAGAGGGAAGCTAAGTTTTAAGGGAGAGGAGAGAGAGAGAGGGAGAGAGAGAGAGAGAGAGAGAGAGAGAGAGAGAGAGGAGAGAGAGAGAGAGAGAGAGAGAGAGAGAGAGAGAGAGAGAGAGAGAGAGATGTAAATACCGCTCTAATCCCTACTCCTGAAATTGGATGCAAAGACCTATTGAGCTAGGAATGGTTTTTGATCCGAAATGATGCAATCACAGGCAGTGACAATTTATAATATAACAGACATAAGTGTGCGACCTAGCAGTGTACAATGTCATGCTTTGGGGTGACGTTTGTACTGCTACATCGGTATAGAAAGTCACCAGGAATGGCAGTCTCTCCTGGGGTGACACTGTTTCGCAACGATGGTACAGAATGTCGCCTATTGACGTTTCATACCAGGTGGACATTTCGCTCGGCACCATCAGATTGTATCAATACTTTCACACAAGCCTACAGTCAACAAGACACCGGTGGTTAGCCCAGACAGAATCCAAGAGATGAGCCCACCTCACAGCCAAGCTCAATAAACAGATCAGCAGGAAGCATCGGATGTCCACAAATATTGATACTTGATCAGACCCAATCTTCTAGCCTGGTCGTTATTGCTCTCGCCTTCCTTGCTTCCTTTCCTCTGTAAAAGCAAACCTGTGGCAGGCTTGTTAAAGCTCCCTCTACTTGTTTACATCTGAGCTCTGTTCTCCCTGTCTTCCCTTTCCGTTCATCTGCCATTCCCTCCGCCCTCTCCATGGAACCCCCCCCCCCCCCCTTTCACTCACTTGGTGAAGGGAAGCAATGGGAAAGATACGTGAGGCACAGAATGGTAGGGATCGTGAGAGGGTGGGAGGAGGGAGACAGAGGGGGAGCTGGGGTTGAGGGAGAGGGGGGGGATAGATGGACGGCCAAAGAGAAAGAGAGAGAGAGAGAGAGAGAGAGAGGAGAGAGAGAGAGAGAGAGAGAGAGAGAGAGAGAGAGAGAGAGAGAGAGAGAGAGACAGACAGACAGACAGAGACAGAGACAGAGATGGGGAGGGAGGGAAGTTAAAAGAGAGAGAGAGAGAGAGAGAGAGAGAGAGGAGGAGAGAGGAGAGAGAGAGAGAGAGAGAGAGAGAGCAGGAGAACTGGAGAGAAGGAGAGAAAGGAGGGAGGGAGGGGCCAGGAGCGTGTGAGTGGCATAAACGTTAGGTGAATGGAGAAAGAGGGGTGGGAAAGTGGAAAAGAGACAAAGACAGAAATGAGCGTAACGGGTGGGGGTAGGGGACACACAGACTAACACATGGGCGATATAAGGGGTGGGGGGTAGGGGACACACAG
>CM031599.1:101854883-101859883 GCA_018398815.1 Conus ventricosus
ATTTTGTAATAAATTTTCTAGTCTAATTGTGTTCAAGTTTCTAAAATGTTTAGATATGTATTTCTCTCTTAATTGTCTGTAGTTTGGACAGATTGTTAGAAAATGTATTTCTGTTTCTTCCACTGGACAGAAGGGGCATGTTGTGATCACTAAATTGTCTATATACTTCTTGTTAGTATGCAATTCATTTATTCCTAGCCTCATTCTTGTCAATGCTTTCCTGAACTTTGCTATAGTGACTTCGTGTAAGTATTCTTCTGTTTGGTGCATGGTTTTTAAACGAATAATATGTTGTAAATCGTTCGCTGTTTGTAATTTTGTCATGCCATGTCTGTTTTAAAACAATCTATCATTCTTTGCTTTAACTCGTTAATGAACCTGTATTCATTTCTTGCCCCCTCATTGTTCCATACTTCTGAAAACCCATAACTGTCTAAACATCTTTTTATTCCTAGAGCCCAGTTTTGTGGTTTGTTTACTTCTGTTTTTTCCCTCTCATATGCTTGCTTCGGTATCCTGTCCGGTGTCATTTTTACCAGTCTTAGCCAATATCTAATTGTCTTTATTGTACTATCTATGTATATCGGGTATCTACCTAACTCTCCATATACTAAGTAGTTCGGTGTTTTCATTCCTACCCCTAGGTACTTTTTGCTTGCGAGTAAATGTACATTTTCTACTGCTGAATAGTTAATTAGTCCCCATACTTCTGCTGCATATAGAAGTAATGGTTTAACCTGTGAATCAAAAAGTTTGAAATAGATTTTCATGTCTATATGCCCTAAGCTATACATGGTTTTCATTATCTCTATCATCTTTCCTTTCGTCTCTGCCTGCATATTCTGAGAGTGAGATATCGACAGAAAGTTTAGTTGTCAATGTATAACCTAGGTATTTATAGCTATTAACAACTTCAATTTCTTTTCCTTTATAATACCATTTTTCCAGTTTGCCTAAATATCCTCCTTTTCTGAATACCATGATTTTAGTTTTTTGCAGATTCACTGTTAACCCTATGTGATCAGAAGTTTCTTGCAGGTTTTTAATTTGGTTTTGTAGTCCAGCTGGTGTCCGTGATATTAGTGCTATATCATCCGCAAATAGCAATAAGAATAATTCCTCGGTTCCTGGTAAAAATTGATAACCGTGTCTTCCTCTCATTGTTACCTTCTCAGCTACTTCTGCTATTAGTAAGGAGAAAATCAAGGGAGATAATAGACATCCCTGTTTCACTCCGAGTGGGCAGTCAAAAAATTCTGTTAATTCTGTCCCATGTCTCACACATGCTTGTACTGTTCTATATATACCTTTCAACATATTTAGCATTTTAGTAGAAATTTTGTATTTCTGTAATATTTTCCATAATTCATGTCTATTCACTGTATCCAACGCTTTTTGATAATCGATAAATGCAACATATAGTTTACTTCTTCTTCTACCATATAGGCAGTTACTAATCATTGATACAAGTGTGAAAATGTGGTCTATGGTTGAGTAGTTTTTTTCTGAATCCTGCTTGTTCTCTACTTATTTTATTTTCTTCCTCTGCCCAGTTGTATAATCTTCTGTTTATTATGGCTGTAAATATTTTACTTATAATGCATAGTAGGGAAATTCCTCTGTAATTTCCTGGGTTTTGTTTGTTACCTTTCTTAAACAAAGGTACTATGACAGCTTTTGTCCATTCCCTGGGGAAATAACTATCTTGGTATAACTTATTAAATAATTTTGTCAGGAATGGAGTTATATTTTGCTCTATTGTCTTTAAAAATTCAGGTGGTATTTCATCTATACCAGGTTGATTTGCCTTTTTTTCAATTTTTTTATTGCTAGGCTTACTTCATTGTTGGTTATTTCTTCATCTAGTTCTTGTATTTGGATTTCATCTTCATCTTCCTCTACATTTTGCTGTAGTCTCTCTGTATGGTTTTGTATTTCAGGTATTTGAGGATTTAGGACGCTTTCAAAATGTTCCTTCCATTGTGTGATGGTTATTGATGGTAGTGTAGTCTTCCTTCTTTTAGTATTTCTTATGATGTTCCAAATTTCTGACTATCCTTTTGGTTTTGTATGAGTGTGTCATGTGTCTGTTTTCTATACTGTTTTTTCTTTTCTCTAATTGTCTCTTGGTATATTGTTCTTTTGTTATTATATGCCTCCTTTCTTTTTTCATATAGAGTTAGGTTTTTCCTCTTGTTTGTATGTGTCAGTCTGCAGAGTGCATGTCTAGCTTCTTTCTTTTTGTCTTTACATTCCTTGTCGTACCAACCCTTTGATGTTATATTGTTTCTTCCGGTGCCTGTAGTTGTTTTACATATTTCTCCCCGCCTCCTTAAGTAGCATATTAAATTTCTCTATGCTTGTATCTACGTCAGTGTTTATCTCTTCTGTGATCTGTTCAAGTAATTGCTTGGATCTTTCTGTTTCAATAGCCTGGATATATTCCTGTTGTTTTGTTGGGTCCCATCTAATTTTCTTTGCTGACTTTTTCTTGGGTTTATCCACTTGTGGGTCTGGCAATGTACTCTGAAGTTCCATAGTGATAGGCATGTGGTGAGATTCAATTCTTTCATCAATAGTACAATGTCTTACGTTTTCAATCAACTCAATAGAACACCATAATAGTCAATTGTACTGTTCCCCCTTTCCGAGTAAAACGTATATGCACAATCAAAGTTCTCGGTACAAAGTCCGTTTAAAGGGGTTAAATTGAATGTTATGCAAAGTTCCATTAATTTTTTGCCAAAACCGTTTATGTATGAGTCCTTTGATTTTCGTGGATATACGTCTTGGTTATCATTTGCAATGTCATTGTTTCATTGATATTCAAGCCCCATTCTCCTATGCGAGCATTGAAATCTCCTCCAATGATATAGTAAAAATCATTTCCTTGTTCTATTTGCATAAGTATATACTGTTCTATTAGTTCTAGAGTACATGAATAATCTTTATCAGAGTAAAAACGACTGTCCACTGGATGTACATAAATGCCAAAAAACAGTATATCTTTTTCACACTTTAACAAAACATTTGTTATTTTTATGCATAATACATTTTTTACATCAGTGTTTATCAGCTGGACATATTCAGACAATTCCTTTTTAACTAACATGATAATCCCCCTGAAGGTCTGCCCATTCTAGTAAATTTTACCGCTGGGCAGTGTAAGTGTAAAAATTCTTGAAATTTTATCTCGAAGTCGAATGATTCTAATGTAAATGTTTCACTTAGACTACACACGTCAAACGACGTGATATATTCTAAGAAGTCTGGATCTGTTAGCTTTCCAAGTAGACCTTCGACATTCCAGCAACCAAAATATAGCTTTCTTGTTTCCCTCGTGCTCTCATTCCCACTCTTGTTTTCGTTTTCATTACTATTTCCTTCCACTCTTCTCACATTCTCCACAGACTGTCCTGTATCATTATCCTTCCTTTTCTGTTGTGTGTGACCCTGGCCTGCCCCTCAGCTATCCTCTTTATCGGACCCTTCTCTCTTGTCTTTTCTTGTTGTTTGGGAACGTGTGTTCGCTGATAGATGTGTGTAACCTTGTTGTTTGTTTGTTTGTTTTGTATTTCCTGTTTGAGGTCTTGATTGTTTTCCTGTAGTGTGTTGTTTTGTTTTAGTTTTACCTCCACCATTCGTTTTGTTCCCTTCTTCGTTGTCGGAGCCTATAATGCTTTTTGCTTGCATGGTTTCTTCTATTGTGAATTGTCTTGTGTTTGTTGATTTGTTGCCTAATGTGGGTGTTTTATCGTCTTTCTTATGCATATCTTCCATTCCCTTCGATGTGCTTTTGTGTTTTGAACTAGCATCCTCCTGTTCTTTCCCCGTGTTAGTGTGTCCTTCATGTCGCGTGCGTGGTGTTGTCATTTTCTGTGCCTCGACCTCTATGCCTGCTGCACACGCCAAGTCCGTGTGTGACCCTGACCTCTGTATGTTCCAAATGCTGTCTGGTTGGTTCGAGCTTTTATCATGCTCACCCCCCCCCCCCCCCCCATGCGTGTACCATTGCTTGTATGCACATGCTAATGGTATTTTCGTGATCTATGTCCAAACTTTGACCTGCATTTGCCTCCGTAGTGTTTTTTGTGTGAGTCTTCCCTGCCTCGCTTTTGCCGGATACATCCTCTTTCTCTCTCTCATTATTTGTTACATTTTCACTTCCTTTTGCACTGGTTAGTTTCTCCTTTCCCCTCCTCTTCCTCTCTCATTCCTCTTTCATACTGTTTCTCTGTCATACTCTCTTGTTCCTCCTCCAATCCTCTTTCTCTCTCTTCATCTGATACGTCTATTCTGCTTAACAATGCATCGAAATCACTTTCACTTTCATTTTCTTCCGCACTTTCATCTCCCCCGTCTTCGTTCTCTCCTTCCTCTCCTTTTTTTCCATTTATCATCATCCATACCTGATTCGTCACTCTTCTTCTGTCTCTCTCTCTCTCTCTTTCCTCCATTCTTCCCCTTCTTGCTTATGTTTTTGCTTACTTTCCCTTGATTGTTCACACGTTGGTTCTCTCTCTCTCTCTTTCCTCCCATTCCTCACGTCCTCTCGTCATCCTATCACCATAACCACTGAATCTACTTGCACCATAGTCACTTTCACTTCCTTCTTCTCTCTGTGTCCCTTGGCTGTTCATATACGTCCGTTTGTTGTAGATATTTTCATATCCGTAATGCTCTTGTCTTCTGTACTGTCCATATTGTTCTTGTTGACTGTCCTTCGATTCCATTCGTGGCCTGTATTCTTCCCTCACATATAGTTTTCCCCCCACAAAAATAAC
Source organism: Conus ventricosus (assembly GCA_018398815.1). NCBI lineage: Eukaryota > Metazoa > Mollusca > Gastropoda > Neogastropoda > Conidae > Conus > Conus ventricosus. The sequence continues at coordinate 101,859,668 of CM031599.1, forward strand.
CGGACTTGCCTTGAGATCTTAAGTCTCTTAACTGTTCTGCTTGCCTTTTCGTTCTGTCCTGTGTAAGTCTTATTCCTTCTCTCTTCAGCTTCTCTCGCGCCTCGTGGTTCCTTATTACCCTCATCGCATCCCCCCACCTGAGAAAGCGCACAATCAAGGGTCTGGGTCTCTGTGAGGATGGATCGGGTTTCCCCAACCGATGTGCACGTTCAATCG
>CM031599.1:101879883-101914883 GCA_018398815.1 Conus ventricosus
TTAAAGTTAATCATTCCAATGATTCCCTACAATAATATACATCATTTGTCCTGAATGGCTTGTTAAAGTTAATCATTCCAATGATTCCCTACAATAATATACATCATTTGTCCTGAATGGCTTGTTAAAGTTAATCATTCCAATGATTCCCTACAATAGTATACATCATTTGTCCTGAATGGCTTGTTGAAATTAATCATTCCTGGCAGTCGGATCTCTTGTCAAATCATGAGTCACCGTGTTAAGCTCATTACTCTTTACGATTAGCACTGTAGTATGAGTCACCGTGTTAAGCTCATTACTCTTTACGATTAGCACTGTAGTATGAGTCACCGTGTTAAGCTCATTGTTCTTTACGATTAGCACTGTAGTATGAGTCACCGTGTTAAGCTCATTACTCTTTACGATTAGCACTGTAGTATGAGTCACCGTGTTAAGCTCATTGTTCTTTACGATTAGCACTGTAGTATGGGTCACCGTGTTAAGCTCATTACTCTTTACGATTAGCACTGTAGTATGAGTCACCGTGTTAAGCTCATTACTCTTTACGATTAGCACTGTAGTATGGGTCACCGTGTTAAGCTCATTACTCTTTACGATTAGCACTGTAGTATGGGTCACCGTGTTAAGCTCATTACTCTTTACGATTAGCACTGTAGTATGAGTCACCGTGTTAAGCTCATTACTCTTTACGATTAGCACTGTAGTATAATCTCTTGTCCTAAATTGCTTTTTTAAGTGATGTTTTCCTCTTAATAAGATCATGATTACATTGGGGTATTCTTGGTCAGTGGGGAAAGAATCCTGTAGAGAGGATCTGACAGCAGAAGATCTTCAAAGGACAAACCTCGCTCGAACACGTGTTTCGTCTCTGAACTCCCCCCACTCTAAGGAGACCGGCCCGCATCATGGTCCTATCTTCCAGGTACCCCTCTGCTGTTTCTGCTGTAAGTGAATGTGTTCTCCTTTTGTTCGTATATTTGAGCAATGTTGAGTAAGTTCTGTTAAAACATTGAACATGGCACCGTTTGAAAGGAAATGCCCTGAAACAAGACTGATCGTTAAATGCGTTGACATGTCACTTTTACAGAACAGGGTATACACAAGCTCTTTTTCTACAACACTCGAACAGAAATCTTAAGCAATAACTTTATTTCCTCATTGCTTCTTTTTTTCTTCTAAAGCACACCCAACAACCATCGAAATAAAAGTGGCACTTCATACAATACTACAATAATAGATAGATATACACACACAGTAAAATAACCAACAATAGTTATTAGACAAACAAGTGAAGAGAAGGATTTTATCAATGTTCTGCGCTGTTGGCTTCCTCAAGCGTATTGTTAATACAGTATTCCAAAGTCTGCGCTATCCTCTCTTCGGTGACTATGCGTTCAGCTGTCAAACATCAGATGAGATTGCACGTGTATTCTCGTCAGTTGATTACTGCGCTATATGAGCACACTGAGATTTGCACTCAATGACAACAGTCTGTGCAAATGAAATCGAACACACTACCTAGGTGTCGGTACTTATCAGGAGATTGATGTTTTCAAATGAGCTGGGGGAGGGAGTAGGTGAGATGGTGAGCAGGGTTAGGACAATGTCTGTGTGTGCGTGCAAGCGCAACTGTATGAAAAGAGATTTGATGAAGCAACTGGGATACTTGTAGTCTGTGCATGTATGCACACACATACACAAAAAATCTAAAACAACCAGGTGCAATATAATGGGCAGACTAGGCCATTTGAGGCCAACGAGTATGGTTACACTTGATTTAAAGGGCCTACAATGCACACAGGGCGAAATACACAAAGTACACATACCACACCATATAACAATGAGCATCTTATAAGTGCCATCTTAATAATCACCATTAGTAACCAATGTGACGTACCAGTTTTGTAAGATCTCTGATAGTACTGATATCAGTGAATACTCACTTCATAATGATCATTCCCAATATCAACAAAATCACAAGGACTGTCGATCCCGAATGATAATACATTGAACTCGGTAACTGAAACATGACGGCGTATTTGACAATGGTATACATCCACAAAAGATTGATCTTATTAGCGTACACTTGTGATTATCAATGAACGAACAGGCCTGGAATAAGTTCACTCCAAAACGGGATGAAATCATAGCTTAGGACCGAATTCAGCAGCAGTGTGGTCGTCATCCTGTAGCCTATAAAGCAGAGTCAAGGACTTCAAGAACGCTTGACTCCCTTGTATCAACAGAGAGTCAAGGACTTCAAGAACGCTAGACTCCCTTGTATCAACAGAGAGTCAAGGACTTCAAGAACGCTAGACTCCCTTGTATCAACAGAGAGTCAAGGACTTCAAGAACGCTAGACTCCCTTGTATCAACAGAGAGTCAAGGACTTCAAGAACGCTAGACTCCGTTTGTATCAACACGGGAATTCTAGAAGCACAGACAGGAGGACGCAGCACAAAATACACAGGAAAGTGACAAGACCATTTTCATGATTTCAAAACCCCCATCAGATACATAAGAATGAACTATAACAAACAATTCAATGAGAGAGAGAGAGAGAGAGAGAGAGAGAGAGAGAGAAAAGAGAGAGAGAGAGAGAGAGAGAGAAAGAGAGAGAGAGAGAGAGAGAGAGAGAGAGAGAGAGAGAGAGAGAGAGAGAGAGAGAGAGAGAGAGAACCTGTAGATGGTGATAAACATACAAGGAATAAAGTGTCGGGTCACATCATGAACATACATTGACAGAACAAATTTAAACATAAGAAAAATGTCTAAATTTGGCATAAAAAAAACTGAACAAGCTTTACAAGCGTCCGTCTGTTTTTCATATGAAACAAAATGAAACTTCAGTGTGTTCACATTTTTTCCTGAAAAAAAGTGTAGGAAAAGCTGTACTCTATCTGAATAAAAACAAAAACGACATTTGAATACGTTCTGGAATTCATTCTCTATTTCATGACATGACCAATCAAATCGATTTCTTTTATTATATTATATTTGCTCTCTCCTACGTGTATTGGAAGCTTATGGTTCAATGTTCCAGACTTGATAATACCAATGCCGATTTTTAAATAGACTGAGTTTGTTTTAAAATGTAAGTTTACAGAATCGATTCTGAAATTGTAATAGGAGAAGATAGCATTGGTGAATATACTGGCCTTTCAGATTGGGTACAATTTGTAAAAAGTGCCTTGGTGACCACAGATTTGACAAGAAGTAATTTAGTACATTTCGACTTTATTAGCTTTGCCAAAGAAAATAAATATGTTTTCACCCGAGTCTATTGTTCGGTTTGTCTGTCAGGTAAAAAATTCAAAGTCTCTTGACCTGATTTTAACGAAACGTGGTAGAACAGTAGTACATGGCCCAAGGATAAACACATTTCACTTTGGTGCGGATCTGGGATCCATTTGATCTGTTGAGTCTCCGCCAGACCCTTCCTGCGTCATCAAGTAACAGCTTGAAAGCTCATTGGTCTATACCATTCCACAGCGCTTTGTTTTTGTTGCTATTTTTTATATCCCTAGTTCATACGACTGACCAGAAAATGCCAACAGTAGAACGTATCACACACACACACACACACACACACACACACACACACACACACACACACACACACACACGCACGCACGCACGCACGCACGCACGCACGCACGCACGCACGCACGCACACACACACACACACACACACACACACACACACACACACACACACACACACACACACACACACACACACACACGCACATACACACACACACACACACAATCACCCAACACATATCCCCCCACACAGACAACCGAGTCAGCTGTTTTATATGACTTGTTCACATTCGGAGGAAAACGATTAATACATGGTCATGAGTTAGTAAGTTTGAGCGTGGCAAACAAGACGCTGAAGACTACTACCACAAGACTCCAACGAACAGTGAAGCGTCAGATAAGTTTTCATCAACAGTTTTAACACGTGGTTTCTGTAACGGTTTACAGCACAACACTTCATCAGTAGTATAGCAATACCAAAGAAAGAGAAAAAATGTCACGGAGGTAACAAAACAAAGACAACGTCATTTAGTTGAGGCCCATGATAGGCTATTGTTTGTGATACGTACGAGCGACCACGTTTAGAGACACCGAGATGGTTTGGGAACAGGTGTTCACAACGATACGACTGCAACGTACTTGACCCTTCTACACTCGCGCCACAACGGCATTCCGAACAACAGAATAGACCATACTAGACACCCCCCCCCCTCTTTTCTCCTTTTTTTTCAGGCACACATCATGTGCATACACAAAGGCAGACAAAAGAGGATAATGTGTTGACGAGAAAAAACACGAAATGGACGACTGCAGTTACTCTGCGATCCCATGACCGCACTCCAGTGTGGTTCCCATTTCCAAACAACAGGCATGGAAAGAGGAGTTCCAGTGTGGAGAGTCGAGTGGTGAAAGAAGTTTAGAGAGAGATGTGCTGAAGGTACATCTCACCACACTATGATTTCCATAATGCCTTCTGTACAATTGTTGGTGTAGAACTCGAAAAAAAGTGGTATGTCACTCAAGCTTGTGTGTGTGTGTGTATGTGTGTGTGTGTGTGTGTGTGTGTGTGTGTGTGTGTGTGTGTGTGTGTGTGTGTGTGTGTGTGTGTGTGTGTGTGTGTGTGTGTGTGTGTGTGTGTGTGTGTGTGTGTGTGTGTGTGTGTGTGTGTGCGTGCGTGTGTGTGTTAATAACAAGAAATAGCATTTCAAGAACATGCAGTAATCCTACAATATGTACAATGATCACTTTTTTAAACATGAAACTGTAATACCAATGGCAGGTACATGTAACAATGTCACAAAATAAACAGTGTTATGATAACATATCTAGTAAACGTAGCAAACATCACAAAATAAACGGTGTTTTTCCTTTTAAACATGTTGTAACATTTTAGCAGAATTATTCAACTCAGCAAATGCACAGTGTAATCCTGTGCTTTGTTGTCGCATTTTGTGTTTGAGTTCAAGGACCTGTCTTCCCTCCCCGCGAATACTTTGAGCCATTTTAAAAGCCCCTCTGTCTGCTCCATCCGTTTCTTTCTCCCTCTGCCATTCCCCACCGCCATCCCTTCCCCAGAGGTCTGATCAATCATCAGTTTGACCACTTCGAAAGAGGATATATTATTCAAATCCCTCGAACAAGAGGACAGTCACATTATGCCAAAAGTATTTCAACAAGACAAGCGCACTGCCAACGTACATCTTCATTGTTTTTAATCAGCATGATCCACTCACTTCCAAATATTAGACTTTTAATTTGTAATAACATGAAACACCATTTCTAGCACGTGTAAGCCACCCACCAAAACGTGTACTTTGTTTCTTATTATAAACATGTTGTATCAAGATTGCCATTCCTCCAAATCGTCATTTGTCATCCTCGTTTGCGTCAATATTATCAACAGACGGTGATAAATGCTTGCTGGGAACCAACAGCGAACAACGATTGCTGGCACATCTGCCAGACAAAGACTTGCAAATGATATGCCAAGTCTTACGCTGATGATGTAGTGATCAATCATGCACATGCACAAGAAAACAAAGACTTTAAGTCGCAGGTCCTGACGTCATTGCTTCACGCAACGTCTCGAGACGTCATGTCTCAACGTGGCATGCCATTTTTTCTTTCAAGTTACAAAACGTCATGAAATTATCAAGCATAAATGTAAATGTAAGATATCACCATGACGACAGACGTTTCATAATGTAAATGTAAGATATCACCATGACGACAGACGTTTCATAATGTAAATGTAAGATATCACCATGACGACAGACGTTTCATAGTTCATTTTGTTCACCCGACCTTCGACGTCAGTACATGAGTGCGAATTGTCAAGACGTCACACGTCAGTACATGAGTGCACATTGTCAAGACGTCACACGTCAGTACATGAGTGCGCATTGTCAAGACGTCACACGTCAGTACATGAGTGCGCATTGTCAAGACGTCACACGTCAGTACATGAGTGCACATTGTCAAGACGTCACACGTCAGTACATGAGTGCACATTGTCAAGACGTCACACGTCAGTACATGAGTGCGCATTGTCAAGACGTCACACGTCAGTACATGAGTGCACATTGTCAAGACGTCACACGTCAGTACATGAGTGCACATTGTCAAGACGTCACACGTCAGTACATGAGTGCACATTGTCAAGACGTCACACGTCAGTACATGAATGCACATTGTCAAGACGTCACACGTCAGTACATGAGTGCACATTGTCAAGACGTCACACGTCAGTACATGAGTGCACATTGTCAAGACGTCACACGTCAGTACATGAGTGCACATTGTCAAGACGTCACACGTCAGTACATGAGTGCACATTGTCAAGACGTCACACGTCAGTACATGAGTGCACATTGTCAAGACGTCACACGTCAGTACATGAGTGCACATTGTCAAGACGTCACACGTCAGTACATGAGTGCACATTGTCAAGACGTCACACGTCAGTACATGAGTGCACATTGTCAAGACGTCACACGTCAGTACATGAGTGCACATTGTCAAGACGTCACACGTCAGTACATGAGTGCACATTGTCAAGACGTCACACGTCAGTACATGAGTGCGCATTGTCAAGACGTCACACGTCAGTACATGAGTGCACATTGTCAAGACGTCACACGTCAGTACATGAGTGCACATTGTCAAGACGTCACACGTCAGTACATGAGTGCACATTGTCAAGACGTCACACGTCAGTACATGAGTGCACATTGTCAAGACGTCACACGTCAGTACATGAGTGCGCATTGTCAAGACGTCAATGCAGTATGACATAATAGCATCAGCTCTACACCACATTGGTATCAAAATTGACGTAAGATCTTAAACAGTAATACACAAACAAAATTACAACTCAAATCATTTTGTGACACGCGCAGTTTGTAGAAAATAAAAAAAAAATCTTGTGTAAGCAATCCAAAGTGTGTAACAAAATTGCCAACACATAACAATAGCAGTGCGATTTGATAACGTTTGTTAAATGAACAACATTGTTCATTTCCAATGGTGATATTGAGAATCTGCCCCCAATATCATTTGTTACCTCGTCATCTCCGGATACATAGATATTGACCACAGGCTTTATTGGCACATCACAGATCAATCCATATTTTCAATTAGGTGCTTGCGCATGCGTGCACACGTGTGCACGTCATCATATCTGATCATTATTCACATTTTACAATAAGGTGTTCACATTTTTCAAATGTAAAAAATAAACTGATCTTAGCATAAATACTAATGTTTGCATTACATGCGTGTCTGTGAGCGCGGTTTTTTTTTGTTTGTTTTGTTTTGTTTCGATATCAACACATTTCTGTTGCTCATTTCTTCCCTGTGCAATTCCAGCTGAAAAAGAAAAGTCTAAAATGGATCAGTATTGGAGGGAGAACTGTAGGGACCTGTATTGCACATCCGTCTGTGGGAAAGCTTTGTGGAGAAAAAAACAACAACTTAACGGACGGCTTTTCAGTGTGTGTAAAGCTAAAAAGAGTAAAAAGGATTAACGTTGCACAAGACAGTGCGTAAGCTAATAGAAGATTGAACTGGATCAGTGTTGCCAATTTGTTGGTAAAAAGCTTAGAGGGAAAGGGTAAGTGATTTGGAGGAGGGGAAATTAAGTTAAAAGACTTCTATTTACCAGGGTTGATTTAGAGGAGGGGAAATTCAGCTAAAAGACTTCTATTGACCAGGGTTGATTTAGAGGAGGGGAAATGCAGCTAAAAGACTTCTATTGACCAGGGTTGATTTAGAGGAGGGGAAATTCAGCTAAAAGACGTCTATTGACCAGGGTAGCAGAGGTGGCAGGTAAGGTTTACGGAGCAGAAGCAAAAAAGGAAAAGAAAACCATGCAGACTGACCAGTGTTGCAGAACAGTGCATGGAAAAGGCGAGAAATGAACGTGCCTAATGGCCCAGTGCTGCAGAGAGGAATGTATGGAAAGCTTGGAACACAACATCCTGAAATAATGGAATAGCGTTGTAGAGAACAAGCAGTGCATGAACGTCCTACAAATAACTGAAACCGCACCCGGGACCTTTGATTGTGCCTATTTCAATGCCTTCAAAGTAATGAACAGATGTTGTGTCTATTTCAATGCCTTCAAAGTAATGAACAGATGTTGTGCCTATTTCAATGCCTTCAAGGTAATGAACAGACGTATTCTGAAACTGACACATGCTTGCTAAGAGGATAACATTGTTTGTATGGAACACTAGACCTCCAGAGACGCAGCCTCAGCAAACCAACGAAATGACGTTTGAGTACCCCTTCTCTCTCTCTCTCTCTCTCTCTCTCTCTCTCTCTCTCTTCTCTCTCTCTCTCTCTCTCTCTCTCTCTTCTCTCTCTCTCTCTCTCTCTCTCTCTCTCTCTCTCTCTCTCTCTCTCTCTCTCTCTCTCTCTCTCTCTCTTCCTACACGATTAATTTCCGTGGGCGCTAACTGAGGCGCTCTGCCTTCATTTCTCCCTCAGTACACGCTCATCTCTCTAATGATATCCCTGGAACTTCACTAGACGGAAGAGGTCCCAGACGGATCGTGTATCGGCCTAACGATCCACTGGCGGCTATCTTCCCAGTGCTTTGGAGTGCTGGAAGAGAGGGCGGGAGCGGACTGTCGTCGTAATGGTCTAAGAAATGAGAGTTCTTTCTTCCCTACCCACAGCTTAATTCCTTTCTGACCCCCTTCCCCACGCCTTTGCAAGCCATTCTGCCTAATTGCACCCACTCCCTTTTCCACAGCTTTGTACGCCTCTCTTTTATACACATCCTTCCCATCCCCCATACCTTTGCTTCTCTTTGTACCTGCACCCACCCCCCCACCTCCCCCCTGCCAAATGTCTACAGAACTCCCTGCTCCTACTTACACTCCATCACTCCCTACCTACTGCACACCCCCTGCCAAACGCCTACAACACTCTCTGCTCCTACTTACACCCCACCCTTCCCTACCCAGCAACGTCCCACCCCATTCCGATAAACTGCAAAATGGACTTATTACCAACATTCCATTCCTACCATGTGTCCTGACAAACCTGTCTTAGTATCAGCGGTTCACCCCTCCCTATGTCCTGACAAACCTGTCTTAGTATCAGCGGTTCACCCCTCCCTATGTCCTGACAAACCTGTCTTAGTATCAGCGGTTCACCCCTCCCTATGTCCTGACAAACCTGTCTTATTATCAGCGGTTCACCCCTCCCTATGTCCTGACAAACCTGTCTTATTATCAGCGGTTCACCCCTCCCTATGTCCTGACAAACCTGTCTTATCATCAGCGGTTCACCCTTTCGTATGTCGGGACAAACCTGTCTTAGTACTAGTAGTACACCCCTTCTCTATGTGTTGATAAACCAGTCTTATTACCAGTAGTCCACCCATTCCCTAAGTCCTGACAAACCTGCCTTATTACCAACAGTCCCCCTATTCCCTATGTCCTGCAAACCTATCTTTTTACCTGCAGTTCACTTCTCTATGCCCTGACAAAGCTGTCTGTTCAGCTGCTGTCAGACCTTCTCTAAGTCCTCGCAGACATCTCTTCTTGCCTATACCTTACTTCCTCATCAAGCCATGGTAAACCTCTCTCCCTATCTACGCTCCACCACTTCCATCCTCGCCAACCTCTCTTCCTCTCTATACCCTATCATTTAACACGTCCTTGCAAACCTCTCTTCCTCTCTAAACCCTAGCATTTAACACGTCCTTGCAAACCTCTCTTCCTCGCTGTACCCTATCATTTAACACGCCCTTGCAAACCTCTCTTCCTCTCTACACCCTAGCATTGAACACGCCCTTGCAAACCTCTCTTCCTCTCTATACCCTAGCATTGAACACGCCCTTGCAAACCTCTCTTCCTCTCTATACCCTAGCATTGAACACGCCCTTGCCAACCTCTCTTCCTCTCTATACCCTAGCATTGAACACGCCCTTGCAAACCTCTCTTCCTCTCTATACCCTAGCATTGAACACGCCCTTGCAAACCTCTCTTCCTCTCTATACCCTAGCATTGAACACGCCCTTGCCAACCTCTCTTCCTCTCTATACCCTAGCATTGAACACGCCCTTGCCAACCTCTCTTCCTCTCTATACCCTAGCATTGAACACGCCCTTGCAAACCTCTCTTCCTCTCTATACCCTAGCACTTGACACGCCCTTGCAAACCTCTCTTCCTCTCTATACCCTAGCACTTGACACGCCCTTGCCAACCTCTCTTCCTCTCTATACCCTAGCATTTAACACGCCCTTGCAAACCTCTCTCCTACCCTACATTCCACCCCTTTCAAACTGCTCTGCCTCCCTATATCTCAGCTCTTCCCTATGGCCTGCCAAATCACTCTTCCTGCCGACACCCTGTCAATTCCACATGGCTCTGTAAACCTCTCTTCCCACCTGTATCCATCCTCCCCCCCCCCCCCCCCCCCCCCCCCCCATACCCTTGCACACTTTTATTCCTACCTACACCGCACCGTTTCCTCATGCTCTTGAAATCATCTCTTGCCACTTAAGCCCCCATCCCTTCGGCACAGCATGGCACACGTCTCCTCCTTCCCAGACCCCCGCCTCTTCCACACAGCATGGCAAACTTATTTTTTATCCTGTCTACACCCCTTGTCTCCCACATGCCAAACCTCTGTTTCTGCCAACACCCCACCCTCTTCCACATGCTCTGGCAAATTCTTCATCACAATCTAAATGTTCTCGACGCACAGGCAAACTACTCTTTCTACCTGCACCTTTTGTTTCTTGGCTTGGCTAAACTCCCTTCTTACCTACATCCCACACGTTTTCCTACTCTCTTACTGCCTACACTCCACCTCCTTCACCATGCCGTGGCTAGCTTCTTTTGTTAAAACACCCAACTCCTTTCACAAGCTATGAAATCCGCCATTTCTATGCACACCCATCCTCCTTCCCCACGTTCGGACAGGCCTCTCTTTTCACCCACACTCCTACCCCCTCCACTCACCTTGGCAAACCTCTTTACCTGCCTACTCTCCACCCCTTCCTCACACCCTGGCAAACCTCCCTTTCTGCCTATACCCTCTTTCCCCACACCATAAGAAGCTTTTCTTCTTACCGACACCCCGCCCTTCCCTTTGCTATGGGAAACCTCTCTTTCATCCATACTTACCCGTTCCCCACCCCGTTGAAAAAAAAAAAACCTCTTATAATCTTCCCATCACTTCTTCATCCCATAGAAAACCTCTTTTCGTACCCGTGCCATACTCTCTTCCTCAGACCCTGGTAAACCTGTCTTTCTACCTACACCTGAAACCACTTCTCTCCAACACCTTAGCAAACTACTCTTATTACCAGCATCTCAGTCATTCCCCATCTCCTAGCTAACCTCATATAGTACCAGAGATTCCACGTCTTCCCTGTATTCCATGCTTTCCTTACAGCCCGTCAGACCTGTCTTATTTTCACCTCTAATCTCTTTCCGATTTCCTGGTAACCCTCGCTTCCTACCTACATCCTACCTCTTCCCCATGCTATATCAACCCTCCCTTCCTACCTACATCCTACCTCTTCCCCATGCTATAACAACCCTCCCTTCCTACCTACATCCTACCACCTTCCCCTGCTATAACAACTCTCCCTTCCTACCTACATCCTACCTCTTCCCCCTGCTATAACAACCCTCCCTTCCTACCTACATCCTACCTCTTCCCTATGCTATAACAACCCTCCTTTCCTACCTACATCCTACCTCTTCCCCCGGCTCTAACAACGCAGTCTTATCACATGCACTGCACTCCTTCTCTACGTCTTAGCAAACTGACTTGTTACCCGCAGTCTAAACCTTGCCTTTCCTGGCAAACGTTACTTATTACCTAAAGTCCGTCCCTGTCGTCAGTCAGTCAGTCATTCCCCTCACCGTTGGGGTCGTTGGGGGGACATGATGAGGCAGTCAGTCAGTCATTCCCCTGACCGCTGGGGTCGTTGGGGGGGGGGGGGGGGGGGGGGGCGAGGGAGGACGTGATGAGGCAGCCGCTGCTTCTCTCCAGGCTCTTCTGTTGGTGGCTGTCGTGAGGAGATCTGGCATGGTCATTTTGGTCCAGTCCTTTATATTGTTGGACCAGCTCTTTCTCTGCTGTCCTCGTCTGCGCCCTCCTTCAACGGTACCTTGAAGGATGGTTTTGGAGAAGGTGTTGTGACGAATGACGTGGCCAAACCATGCCATCTTCCGTCGTTTGACGGTTGCCAGAAGTGGTTCGTGGGGCCCAACTAGGTTAGTGACCAGGTTCCGCGGAACCTGGTCCCTGTCGTACGTCGTGATAAACGTCTTTTGTTATCTGCTGTCCATTCTTTACCTACATCCTGGCGAATGCCTCTTATTATCTGAAGTCCACCTCTTGCCTACGTCCTGGCAAACGTCTCTTATTACGTCTAGTTCTTTTATTGCCTTCGTCCTGGCAAACGTTTGACATTACCTTCAGTTCAGCCTTTGCTTTTGTCCTGCCAAAAGTCTCTTTTCTCCTGCAGATGATCCCTTCCATCCTGGCAAACGTATCTTGTTGTCTGCAGTTCCTATGTCCCGGCAAACGTATCTTGTTATCTTCAGTTCCTATGTCCCGGCAAACGTGTCATGTTGTCTGCAGTTCCTATGTCCCGGCAAACGTGTCATGTTATCTTCAGTTCCTATGTCCCGGCAAACGTGTCATGTTATCTGCAGTTCCTATGTCCCGGCAAACGTGTCATGTTATCTGCAGTTCCTATGTCCCGGCAAACGTGTCATGTTATCTGCAGTTCCCATGTCCCGGCAAACGTGTCATGTTATCTGCAGTTCCTATGTCCCGGCAAACGTGTCATGTTGTCTGCAGTTCCTATGTCCCGTCAAACGTGTCTTGTTATCTGCAGTTCCTATGTCCCGGCAAACGTATCTTGTTATCTGCAGTTCCTATGTCCCGGCAAACGTATCTTGTTATCTGCAGTTCCTATGTCCCGGCAAACGTGTCATGTTATCTGCAGTTCCTATGTCCCGGCAAACGTATCTTGTTATCTGCAGTTCCTATGTCCCGGCAAACGTATCTTGTCTGCAGTTCCTATGTCCCGGCAAACGTATCATGTTATCTGCAGTTCCTATGTCCCGGCAAACGTATCTTGTTATCTGCTGTTCCTATGTCCCGGCAAACGTATCTTGTCTGCAGTTCCTATGTCCCGGCAAACGTATCATGTTATCTGCAGTTCCTATGTCCCGGCAAACGTATCTTGTTATCTGCAGTTCCTATGTCCCGGCAAACGTATCTTGTCTGCAGTTCCTATGTCCCGGCAAACGCATCATGTTATCTGCAGCTCCTATGTCCCGGCAAACGTATCTTGTTATCTGCAGTTCCTATGTCCCGGCAAACGTATCTTGTCTGCAGTTCCTATGTCCCGGCAAACGTATCTTGTTATCTGCAGTTCCTATGTCCCGGCAAACGTATCTTGTCTGCAGTTCCTATGTCCCGGCAAACGTATCATGTTGTCTGCAGTTCCTATGTCCCGGCAAACGTATCATGTTGTCTGCAGTTCCTATGTCCCGGCAAACGTGTCATGTTGTCTGCAGTTCCTATGTCCCGGCAAACGTATCATGTTATCTGCAGTTCCTATGTCCCGGCAAACGTATCATGTTATCTGCAGTTCCTATGTCCCGGCAAACGTATCTTGTTATCTGCAGTTCCTATGTCCCGGCAAACGTATCTTGTTATCTGCAGTTCCTATGTCCCGCAAACGTATCTTGTTATCTGCAGTTCCTATGTCCCGGCAAACGTATCTTGTTATCTGCAGTTCCTATGTCCCGCAAACGTATCTTGTTATCTGCAGTTCCTATGTCCCGGCAAACGTATCTTGTTATCTGCAGTTCCTATGTCCCGGCAAATCGTATCTTGTGTTATCTGCAGTATTCCCTTTTTTGGGTCCTGTCCAAACGTATCTTGTTATCTGAAGTTCCTATGTCCCGGCAAACGTATCTTGTTATCTGCAGTTCCTATGTCCCGGCAAACGTATCTTGTTATCTGAAGTTCCTATGTCCCGGCAAACGTCTGCTATTGTGTACAGTCCATTTCCCACCTTCGTCCGGCCAAACGTTCTTTCCAAGCTCATCTCACGTCTGTTTTTAGGCAAACGTCTCTTACTGCCCGCAGTACACCCTCTTCTTTTGTCCCAGCAAACGTCTTTTATTACCCACAATCCACCTCTTGCCTAAGTCCCGGCAAATGACTGCTATTGCCTGCAATCCACCTCTTACCTAAGTCCCGGCAAATGACTGCTATTACCCACAATCCACCTCTTGCCTAAGTCCCGGCAAATGACTGCTATTACCTGCAATCCAGCCTTTGCCTACAGTGTGGCAAACGTTTCGTCCAACTGCACCCCCGGCCTTTCCCCACACCATGACAAACTTCTTATCACCTGCACCCCGCCTCCTCCCCATGCATTCACAATGGTCTGCAGTAGCATGCCAGGCTTTTCGTGAACGCTCACAAGCTCTGTATTTTCAGTATGATGATACTCGATTGTAATGAACACAATGTGTAAGATGCAGCACATATGACCTGTTTTAAGTTCGTAAGTTTGTTTATTAACAAACGAATCAGTAAATGAAGGAAATAACTGCATTAATTTGAGAGAGAGAGAGAGAGAGAGAGAGAGAGAGAGAGGAGAGAGAGAGAGAGAGAGAGAGAGAGAGAGAGAGAGAGAGAGAGAGAGAGAGAGGATGTTGGTTGCCGGTATGAGTTCGGCCAAAACGGGAACAGCAGGTCGCAAAAGTCAAACTGTGAGGGGGGCAGACTAGTGGAGGGGAGCACAATGTGATGACCCCTCCAGCTCACCCTCAGCGTAGTACACACACCGAATTGTTCAGCACAAGACAGACAAACACACCGTCTCCACCTAGTTTACACGGCCTGGTCAGGCCAGAGGACGGACTGATCAGTAGAAAACATCATCAACATCACTAAATCCATATCCCTCGTTTCATTGATCGTGAGACACATAGAAGGGGTCATGTGACTCAGCTGATTCATGTAAGATTATATGACAGACAAGGGAACGTCTAGCAGAGACAAGGGAACGTCTGGCAGAGACATGGAAACGTCTGGCACAGACATAGGCCCTGTCATGCCTGTAGGCAGGGATACAATCCAACAGTGACACAACAGAAAAGCATACAGACAACTCCGCCGAAATTTCACATCAACATGTACTTAGGTAAAGTATATGTGTCTTACACGGGGATAAACGAACTATTTACAATGAGCGTTTTTCCAGTACACGGAAGGGAATCTCTTCAATTGTAAAGTAGCATTCTCTTCTTGAGCGACAAAACACCTCCAGCTTTATACACTCCGATCCCATAGTCCACAGCGTCTTGGGGAGATAAGTCTGCACTGACACACAGTTTATTTTGGAAAGCGTAGGCAATCATGCACAAGCGAAGTTTGCATTAACGTGAAAAGCAGTCAGCAGGGCTTTAATACACTATGCAGTGTTTTAAATACTAACACACTCATTAATTAGTTATGCACTGTTTTATACACAATCTAGTCTTTGTGCACAGTTTTATACACTATAAAGTTTTAAATACATTGTTTTACACACTATATTGTGCTATACATACTATTTAGTTTGTATACACTATACAGTGCTTTACATACTATTTATGTTTAGCACACTGTTTTATACACTACATAGTGCTTAATGCACTAGACAAGTAAATCTCGCAACACAATGTCCAGGCCCCAGTATGACAAACGGGCACTCTGAACGTCCCGCCCGACGTCAAACATAACCAAACGGCCCATGTGGCTATCTTCTTATTTATCCTTTCGAGAATGTCTACCAAAACGACTGTGGCACACACAAACACGTGGCATCTGAAGCTTCAAAACACACACACATGTCATGTTCGATGGAGAGGACCTCACAGACCGAACTTTGAACATTTTCCTTTTTGGACGCTGATTTGTATTTAAGGGCATGTCTTTGTTTCTCTGACTGAAGTATATCCGTCGTACTTGAACCACACAGCAAGACTCCAAGGCTTGAAGGTGCTATTTGCCTCAAATGGGAAGAATATTCCAATACTTTTCGTCTCAAACAGAAATTTATCGATCCATTATTTTGTTTGGCTTCCACTCCAATTTTGAATCTGCTGTGACAGCGATTCTGGCGTGCAGGTTGTATCCTTTGTGGACAATGAGAGACACTGCTGTGACAGTGATTCTGGCGCGCAAGTTGTATCCCTTGTGGACAGTGAGAGACAGGTAATCACAGCGATTCTGGCGTGCAGGTTGTATCCTTTGTGGACAATGAGAGACACTGCTGTGACAGCGATTCTGGCGTGCAGGTTGTATCCTTTGTGGACAATGAGAGACAGGTAATCCATGTCTGGCTCACAATTCCTAAGCACGTCGTTGACTTGTGTTTTCACAGCTACCCTCACATAGCAAGTTTTTTAAAGACAAACACAGGCTGTCGTATCAACATGATGATAGTGCTTTGGATAGTACTTTGGATAGTACTTTGGTAGCGGTCTCAGTGTTGATAGCGCCCGAGGCAACATAAACCTTTTGACTGGATGTAGATCTTCTTTGATCCAAAACCGAATCTTCAGCCAACGCCGTCAAGTAACATAAATGCACGCGGTCAAGTAACATAAATGCCATCAATCAATCGTTGGCATCAATATACTCACAGCCATAGCTCTAGTTCAGGATTTGTGTTATTATTCTGATTATAGCGTACTGTTTTCAAATGGAAACAGAACAGTGCATATCCCGACACCAGCATCACACTGTTTTTCCGACTTTGCTCATTAAATCAGTAAACATTCTTGAGAACCCAGACAGTATGAACCCATACCATTGAAAGTGTGGTTTTTCGCATTCTGAAGGCTGCCTGTTTTGGCAGCCCCAGCAGACAGGGTAAGAGAAACGTTGTGTCCAAGGATGGCTTCCTTCCGCGTGTCATCCCTGATCCACGACAGCCTTTCTCAGGTAGAAACGGATTCGTCTTCATGCAAAACCTTTAAGAGCACCAGAAGACTTTACAGCAGAATCGGTAAAGAATTTTCAGCAAGTGCAGACTTCGTAAGTATCCTTCCTTATAACCACGATGTCAGCACCCAAGCTGTGATGAGTTGACTGTTCTGTTCTGTGTCTTTGGTTTAGTTGACATTTGAGAACATCCTGGGCCTGAAGAAGGAACACTGCGCGTTACACTGCCAGAGATGTCAGGAGGAGAAAAACACTGGATAGTATGGGATAATAGCTCGTCACCTTTGGTCCAAATCGTCAGGATACAACTGGCTTTCTTCAACCACTCTCAATCATTATTGTAGTCACACAGCTGAACACCTATGATGCACACTGCCAGGCCTTAAACTTACAGCTTTCAGAATAACTTCAACACTCTCATGGACACATAGCTAAATATCTGTGAGGCATACTGCAAATCCTAACATTTGCAGTTCTCAGTACCGCTCATTCATTCTGAAAGAAAGCTGACAGTTATCGATCAGATGTTTCAGGTGAAAAGTAAACCCAGCAGCTTATTCATGCCTTTTATACCGATAGAAACGCTTCACGTTTTACACTCATTCTAGATATGTGCGGAAAGCCAAAGGAAGTCTGAAGCTCATCAGTCATCATATGATCACTGTGCATATAGTCACATGATCGTATTGCTGTACTGAATTCCGACAACCTAAAAAGTGACGAACATACTGCACTTACTTTATAGAGATGTCGGACACTCCACAGGAAATGTCTGGACACAAACCACTCTGACAGGCACAGATCTGAAGTCGTTATTACACAGCTGAAACGTGACTTTCCTTCATGAAAACTGCCAATGTATAACACAGCTGAAACGTGACTTTCCTTCATGAAAACTGCCAATGTTTCACATGAATTTTTTAACACACCTTCGGTGAGTTTCTGCGACAGTCATCACATATGAAGGAGAAATGTACATGAATTCTGGGTTCACATTTTACACTTAGAGTAAGCGTAGCTGCAAACACGTGTTAGCAAACACAAATTTATTTACGTATATTTTCCGTCTGGCATTCATCTTTCGACGACTGTGGACAGTTTCCACTCTGTCAGTTTCCACTGCGTCAGTTACTCGCTGCGTTACAGTGTGAGACAAAGAGTCCGTGCGTCTTTGTCTGCGTCAGTTACTCGCTGCGTTACAGTGTGAGACAAAGAGTCCGCGTGTCTTTGTCTGCGTCAGTTACTCGCTGCGTTACAGTGTGAGACAAAGATTCCGCGTGTCTTTGTGAACTGTGTCTCACACAGACGATGACGAGACACTTCCTTTCTGTGGTCTTGAAGATCCTGCCCCAAGACACACAAGGCTAATCCGCTTCCCGGCCAGTCCATGCCACATCATACAGCCAATGCCACTCACCTGTAAACGCCTCGACAGCACTTTAACGCGAGTTTTCAGCAGAGAAAAATCCAATCTCATTAGTAGCTATCAATCTACTTCGATGGCATGATCGCCTGAATACCGCTGATGTGTTTCTAAAAAGGGCAGAAAGTCGCTACTCTCTTCAGACTTCCAGGAAAAAGCCTAAATTGTTCTGTCGATGGCGGGTTTTGTTTTTCTTCGCCAGTCAGCTGATTAGATTTCAGTGTAACGTCTGCACTTCAGTGGGATACACTGCACGAGGCCCTCAGAACAACAGCACATTCACACAGATAGCGAACATGGGAATTTCAATGATAGACGCCAGCGTACTTCGAACAACATTTGACTGCAAATTTAGCGTTCTGGGCAGTTAAGCCAACTTGACACCATTCCTCTCCAGTCTGTCCTATAACGCCTTTATCTGTTATCACAGCTCATTATCTCACCTGCTCGCCACTGTTTTTGTTTATTTGTTTGTTTGTTTGTTTGTCTTCTTTTCCTGGAAATGAGTTTTCCACATATCCTTTCCATCCACTCAAGTCATGGCTATTTCGTAATGACATAACTGCGCTCTTTTTCTCTGGCCGCAGACAATGAAATTGTGTGCCATAAAGCTAATTATGATGGTGGTATCAGCATGGTGTGGGAAAGCAAATCTCATTGTCTTTCGGCAGCAGACATATGCCGATTGGCCAATTTTCAAGATTATTTCCCCATCAGCTCCGAGATGGTGTTTTCAAGCAGCACAGTCTATTCTTTCAGCAGATGGTGTAAAAGTCAACTCACTCATTTCAACCTTATCTGATTTTAATGACGACATCTATAAAGCATCCGACAACAATTTTTGAAAGTAGCTCTTCACTCTCTAAGATAATTTTTTTGTCTCTTTGTCATCTAATGGTCACTATTGTTATCCGGGGAGCGCCCCCTTTTACATTCTCATTAATTTATTCTTCATTCAAAGACAAACTTTCTTTTCATTTGTGTTTCATTCCTTGGGAATTTGTGGATGACATTTATATTGTGAAAGGCAAATACATTACAGTTTCTTATTCTGAGTTCTTTTACAGAACATGTTTTCAAAAGGGTGTGTTTTAAGTGAAACATAGAATTCAACCATAACTGCCCCTGTCAAACTCCCATGAGTCAGTCAGAATCAACATTGCAATGAAGTTTTCTTGATTCGTTTAAGCTTTCATTCGCACAGGATTTTGAGAACTCATAACTAAATATATAATAACTGCTGTTTGAACTGGTGCGCAACCGCTGATTATAGGTGTAAGGACCAAATTGAACACACAGAACTGTTTTAAAGAGACATGAACTTCAGGAGGAAGGGTACCCACAGTGTTTGTCGGGTGTTGATAAACCAGTCAGTGCGAACTTAAAAAGAAATAACGAGTTTGTTTCAGTTACTGTTCCAGACAAGTACAGCCATCCTCGGGCTGAAAGTCACGTTTCTGTTGTCCACTCAATATGTGAACGTATCACGTCTGTAGTTCTGTTGTTCACTCAATATGTGAACGTATCACGTCTGTACTTCTGTTGTCCACTCAATATGTTAACGTATCATGTCTGTAGTTCTGTTGTCCACTCAACATGTGAACTTATGACGTCTGTATTTCTGTTGTCCACTCAATATGTGAACTTATCACGTCTGTATTTCTGTTGTCCACTCAATATGTGAACTTATCAAGTCTGTATTTCTGTTGTCCACTCAATGTGTGAACTTACCACGTCTGTATTTCTGTTGTCCACTCAATATGTGAACTTATCACGTCTGTATTTTGAGAAATGTAATTCAGCAGCCAGTTAAGCCATCTTTTAGTTTTCTTTTTTGAAGCTAGCTCATCGAGTGTGGGCTGCACAAAGCTGCTGGTCGCTTGGTGACTTCCGCAACTCTTTAAGCAGCCAGTACTGAAGTTGTGGACTGCTCGTCTTCTAAGCTCTTCCTGTAGTTCTCAGGGCAGCTGGCTGTCTTGCTCACACCTATTCACCAGCCTGACAGCCTGTTTTTGATCCTCCTGAGAAGCTGACGGAGGTCGTCTCGGAAGGTCCTGTTCATGAAGGCATAGATGATGGGGTTGGCCACGTTGTTGAAGAAGAACATGTAGAAGAGGATGTAGTACGTGGGCATGGCACCCAGACCGATCAGCCAGGAGGGCAGAAAAGAGATAATGAACACAACAGTCACCACAAACAACATGGCCGCCGTCTTGATGTTGGCGTACAACATCCGGTCCCGCAACGCCACCGAGGTACGCGTGGACACACGTCCGGCAGAGGCGTCAGCGGCGGCTGCTGTGTTGCCGTTGTTGATGTTGGTCAGTTGAGTCTCCTCCGCCACGATCTCAGGCCCCGCAGTAATAGTGGAGTTATAACAGCTCATCCTCTTGCGCTTGGCTTTCCAGGCGCGGCGGATGAGGATGGAGCGATATATGAGTGCGTAGAGGAGAGCGATGATGAGGAAGGAGAAGAGAAACGTAGCCGCGTAGACCTTCTGGTAGATTTCCACGAAGTGTTCGCTGACGATCATGTGTTGGGAACACACAGACCAAAGTAGATCACTCTGGTGGTGAAGTTGCCGGTGCTTTCCGTTCCCTCCACGTCTTCAGCAGAACGTACACTGACAGAGTTGACGATCGATGTGGACTCCAGAGAAGACACTCCGCCGGAAACCAGGCTGGTGTTGAGGACGTTGTAGGCGGACACAGCCGATGACTCTGTGGTCATAGCAGAGACCAGGACACCAGCTGCCGAAGAATTTGTCTCGACCACAGTTTCTTCGTGGACAGTCTCGATGTAGTAAACCCCGTATCCCAGAGCGGTGACCATGCCTAGTAAACAGGCCAGCAGGGTGAGGCAGACAAGGCAGATCTTGGCCCGACGGACCGTCATGGCGTGGAGGAAAGGGTGGCAGATGCAGAAGTAACGGTCAAAGCCAACGGCCACCATGATGAAGGCAGACAGTGGTATGTTGAAGGTCAGGCAGAACATGTAGCCCTTGCAGACCAGGTCATACACCAGCCAGAACCTGCATGGACACACCACACGGTCAGTGTCTGCACAACGATATGGCTCTTCCTACCAAGCAGATGACTGTCTTGGGTGCAGGGGGGGGGGGGGGGGGGGGGGGGGGGGGGGGGCATATCGTAATCAGAAAAAAAAAGTTTCTTTCTGATCTATACACCTCATGTTTGTATTGAAGAAGAAGCGGATTTTAAACGTGAAAAAGTTGAATTTGAAATTTTTGCACCTCCATTTTTGTGTTTCATCACCGTATTTCATTAAATTAATATTCATATCGAGCTACAAGATTCGCCAGTTGGTGTAAACTTCCTTGCTGTTTGGTAGATAGAGCCTTCAGACATCCCTCATCGTACCATCATACTCACACAGACTGTTACCAACACGTTTTCTAAAACAGCACAGATTAAATAGATAATGATCGTGATACAGCAATGGTTATATGCATTACAACCATGTATGTCTATGTGAGTGAGTTATCCATTCAATAGGCTCATTGAAGTATATGAAAGCTTGATTGAAAATCTCCCTTACTATATTGCTATCATTATTTCCCATTATTTTTTTTTCTTCCCTTCCCCGTGTGATATACATTACTTTGGATATTCGTTTACTTATATTACTTTGGATATTCGTTTACTTATACAATGATTGATTGAATGATATGTATATATTCTCGAGAGTAAAATCCACCTGATATGCTTTTCCAACATTTCAGGAGTAGAGTTATCATCGATTATACATATTTTTACACACATTGTCTACGTTTCATTGCTATAGTTTGCCATGTCCCGTCATCTGTTCTGTTCTATATATATATATATATATATATATATATATATATATATATATATATATATATATATATACTCTGAATTTCAAGAGATGTAAATGAGTTGGTAACATGTGGGAGAGGAGGGTGAAGGGGCAACCTTCCGGTGTGTGCGTGCCGTTATATTGCATGTGGAACACGTGTGCATGTCCGCAGTCTATAGGCTATACCACTCCTCTGTTGTAACGGAAGAACATCAGTTTATAGACTATACCACTCCTCTGTTGTAACTGGAGAACATCAGTTTATAGGCTATACCACTCCTATGTTGTAACGGGAGAACATCAGTTTACAGGCTATACCACTCCTCTGTTGTAACGGGAGAACATCAGTTTACAGGCTATACCACTCCTATGTTGTAACGGGAGAAATCAGTTTATAGGCTATACCACTCCTATGTTGTAACGGGAGAAATCAGTTTACAGGCTATACCACTCCTATGTTGTAACGGGAGAACATCAGTTTATAGGCTATACCACTCCTATGTTGTAACGGAAGAACATCAGTTTATAGGCTATACCCCTCCTATGTTGTAACGGAAGAACATCAGTTTATAGGCTATACCCCTCCTATGTTGTAAAGGGAGAACATCAGTTTATAGGCTATACCACTTTTATGTTGTAACGGGAGAACATCAGTTTATAGACTATACCACTCCTCTGTTGTAACTGGAGAACATCAGTTTATAGGCTATACTACTCCTCTGTTGTAAAGGGAGAACATTTCATTAATTACAGCGACATATTCCGTGCTGTATGCGTTTCTATTGTGTTACGCTGTTATTTGAATTAAAACATGTTTGAAACGAAAAAAAGCACAAATTAAACCATTAATTGTCCCTTTATAGTACAGGACGACCCATTAATCATGACAATCCATTTCTGGTTAACCGGCTGATTATTTGACAGCAGCGTTTGCTTCCACAAAATAATAACCCAGATGCAAAACGTAATATATTCTAAAACTTATGAGTCTAAGAAGGCATTCATGAACACCGAAAGTATTGGTTAACGTACTACGAATCCTTACACAGCGCTAATCAAGTATTCGAAAAATAACCCTGAAAAAAAAGAGAGATTCATGTACAAACTGATCAACATTCACAACATGCAGATTAATCGGCAGACGAGCAACCCTTCGAAAGCAGTGGTTAGACCATTGACAAAAACCCTGGCAAAGTACGGTTAAATCACAATGACACTGACATGGCACTGGTTAACACGACCATCATAAAACGCTGGCTAGCCCACTGACTGGTCCCTATTCACCAGTGATTCTGACAAAACAGCGGTTAATCTGTTGTTGACACTGACAAAACAATTGTCACCCCACAGGCTAACGATCTGATGAAACACTAATGATCCCAACAAGCGCTTTTCTTCACCTTGACAAAGTAATATCATCCATTGACTATCCCGGGAAAACCCCACTGTCTGAGCCACTGCCGACCCTAGCAACACTCTGGTTAACCCACCGAGGAGCGACCCTGGGAAACACGGGTGAACTCGTTAACTAACGACACTGATAAACCTCCGCTTGATTAATTGACTTACAGCCCTGACAGAGCGCTTGCTAATCTGTTAACTAACGATACTCACAAGACGCTGCTGTACCCACTAAAAGATGACCCGGTGAAGCACCAGTGTAAGAACAAATGACCCCGATAGGACGTCTTCATTAAAGACTCTAACCACGTAGTGGGTGATATACAAATAGATTTACATTTACCAAGCATGGTTTGATTCACGGCCTAACGATGCCAGGAAAGCATTCGCTCACCCACTAACAACCGTGACAGAGCACTGGATAACTTTATGAACTAATGAACCTGACAGAGCACTGGATAACTTTATGAACTAATGAACCTGACAGAGCACTGGATAACTTTATGAACTAATGAACCTGACAGAGCACTGGATAACTTTATGAACTAATGAACCTGACAGAGCACTGGATAACTTTATGAACTAATGAACCTGACAGAGCACTGGATAACTTTATGAACTAATGAACCTGAGAGAGCACTGAATAACTTTATGAACTGATGAAGCTGACAAAGCACTGGATAATGTTATGAACTAATGAAGCTGACAAAGCACTGACTTGAGCATCTCAGCAGCTAGGGTATAAGGGATGACGATGAGGCAGGTTAGGAAGTCTGTGGCGGCCAGGGACAGGATGAAGAGGGTGGAGGTGGTCTTGTCCTTCTTCTGGTAGTAGATGTAGAAGGCCAGTGCGTTGCCCACCACCCCGAGAACGAAGAACATGACCAGGATCAGGAACAGCACGATCAGTTCCACACTGTAGGGAGGACCTGGCGGGACATACACAACGGTCAGGGTTAGGTCGTATGCAGGCTGAAAAAAACAACAACATTTTTGTTTCTTTTGCTGAAACACGCTTTCCCCTCTCGACCCCCACCCCACCCCCTCCCTGTGTCAGTGGACCAGCGCCACTCATTTCTGCCTCGCAATACACAGCTACACCCAGGCTGATCCAGTTGTCATCCCGTGAATGCCAGTTCATAGGAAAGAGTCAAAATCATGTCATCGTGAAGTGATCCCCTCCTCTCTCGCCAAGCAGCACACTGCACTGTTGGTTCTGTGGTGCCTGTTGTGATCCAATCTAAGCAGGACACCACCTACCAAGCCTCCTCCTGGTGATAACAGTTGCCTTAGCCGCAAAGCCAACAAGAGTGAACACCACCTCCTAGGGCTAGGGTGCCACTGTGTCCACTTAACAACTGTGCCCGTTAGCTTGCCATAGCTGACGACTAGAACTCAACTCATTTCAGACATGGATATGGAAAGAAATTCGAAAGTGAGGACACAGAAAGGTGGAACATAAGATATAACAAAATGTAGGATATTGTCACAAACCATTATTGGCTCAGGCACCTGACCTCCTTCAGCGATAATCACAACACCTCAACAACTGGTATAACAAGATCAACTCCATGCTATAGCAGGCGGGTCAGAAAAGACAACGGCTGGGTAATATTGCGCACGAAAATACAAGATATTTATTACGCCTCATGTACAACACAGCTACTACGCATAGTACAGAAGAGATACGACAGAAATAGGGGGAGGGGCTAGGGGGAATGAGGGTAAGGGGGGGGGGGCGTGAACGGGGAAGACTGTTGCATTTTGAAAAGAATGAAATAAATATTTTGTTTGCAGCTGGAACAACAATGTCGACTCCTCGAAGGAGTGGGTGGAAGGAAAAGGCATGGGGGTGGGGGTGGGGGGTGGGGGTGGGGGCAAAATGCTGAGAATGGGTGAGGATACGGGGTTTGAGTTTGGGGTGGGTGGGTGATGGATATATGTAGAGCAAAGGGTTTTGTGTGGAGTTATAGGTAGCATCCTGAATATCATCAGAATCAATATCGTTGTGAGCATTATCGTTAGTATCGTTAAATTGAACATCGTCGTTAATATTATCAGTTAGACTACCATCGTTATCATTATCATCCTGAATATCACACCAACCATTTTATGTTTCATTGTCTGTATCATTGACATCATCATGAAAACATAATGGAGACTGGTGGGTAAAGAGGATGCGACAACAACAACAACAAATAGAACACGCAGTAAACACACAGACGCAGACACAGAGAGACAGTCACTCACACACACACACACACAACACACACACACACACACACACACACACACACACACACACACACACACACACACACACGTACACACACACACACATACACACACACACACACACACACACACACACACACACACACACACACACACACACACATACACACACACATACACACACACATACACACACACACACACACACACACACACACACACACACACACACACACACACACACACACACACACACAACACACACACACACACCACACAAGCACGCGCGCGCGCGTGCGCGCACACACACAATATGCACACACACACACACACACACACACACACACACACACACACACACACACCAACAACACAACACACACACACACACACACACACACACACACACACACACACACACACACACACACACACACACACACACACACACACACACACACACACTCACACAGAGACCAATGACGAAATGACACCCACCTGGTGGAGGAGGTCCGGCATAGGTGTCATTGGAGGAGGAGGACACGGACGGGGAGGTAGGCTGACCTCCCCCCTCCCTGGTGGAGAAGGCGACTAGGATGGTGGAGGAATTCATGTCTGCTGTCTGCGTCCCTGTGGCTCTGATTCCTCTCCGTGTGTTCGTCTGTTGCTCAGTGTCTTTGGCACAGGTGTCCGCGATGCTCGTCTGCTGCTCAGTGTCTTTGGCACAGGTGTTCGCGATGTTCGTCTGTTGCTCAGTGTCTTTGGCACAGGTGTCCGCGATGGCTTGATGGCGATCTTCTGGTCATGTCAACAGATGCCACCAGATGTGGAGAACAGCTTCAGACACACACACACACACACACACACACACACACACACACACACACACACACACACACACACACACACACACACACCACACACACACACACACACACACACACACACACAAATAGTCTGACACACAGTGCTATGATTCGAACGTTTTCGAATCAAATACAGTCGAACTCTGATTGTGTTTGACTACCGACTGATTCGGGAATAAGAGCCTACCCTAATGTAATTTTTTAGGGACGGTTCAATAGTTGCACTCTGAAAACATTTACCACAGCATCCAGCGCTCACTGCTGGAAAGCCGGAGGGAAGGATGTGTTCATTGGTAAAGAGTTTTAAAAGTCGTGTTTCTTCATTTTCACTCTCAGCTTGTAAAGTAAAGTGAGTAAGCGTCTGACTCTTTCCGCTGGTAGGATCTAACAGCCCCTTAGCGCTGATTCGTTTCCCCTTTGCTGGGACAAGTTCCAAGGTTGTTTGACGCGTGATTCCAATGAGTGTGCTGGGAACCTCTGAAGCACTGACGTCGTCTCCCTTGCCGTGTAAAATAAGATGGACGGCTTGTGGACGGTGTGATCTCACACTAGATACAATCTGGACAGCACTGACCTTTGCAGAGCGCTGAAACTGCCGTTGACACACAATCTTTTCTGGTGGTATCAAAACAAGATTCTGCTCTTAAGTGTGTGTTCATATGAATGTGTGTGGCAAGTAGTCATGTTGAATTGTTTGTTCTCAGTTCTGCATATATATCACCGGAGATTAAGAGGGAAGAAATATAAGCGGAATCCTTTGATTACACGATTAACCTGTAACAATTTTACGTCAGAGTTTCTGTATATTCCATCGTGGGAATACTATATTTAGATAAGGCAATTCGTTGCTATAACTACAAACCACCTTTGTCAGTTTTACGGATAAAATTGTTCACAACACACAACACGTAACTTTACAAATTTGTGGGATCGTATGAGACTACCTCTAACTTAAAAGATCTATAGTCTGTGAACAGAAATGTACATAATTAATTTATGTCGTCAGTGGCATGGCTGTAGGCAGAATGTATCATAAAGGACCTGTTTAAAGACTGGCATAAAAAAGAAGGCTTATTACTATGGTGTTTGACCCGCAAGGAGTCACTGGATCTCGTTCAGTGTTGACCTGCAAGGAGTCACTGGATCTTGTTCAGTGTTGTTATGACCTGCAAGGAGTCACTGGATCTTCTTCAGTGTTGTTATGACCTGCAAGGAGTCACTGGATTTTGTTCTGTGTTGACCTGCAAGGAGTCACTGGATCTTGTTCAGTGTTGTTATGACCTGCAAGGAGTCACTGGATCTTGTTCAGTGTTGACCTGCAAGGAGTCACTGGATCTTGTTCAGTGTTGTTATGACCTGCAAGGAGTCACTGGATTTTGTTCTGTGTTGTTTGACCTGCAAGGAGTCACTGGATCTTGTTCAGTGTTGCTATGACCTGCAAGGAGTCACTGGATCTTGTTCAGTGTTGACCTGCAAGGAGTCACGGGATCTCATTCAGTGTTGACCTGCAAGGAGTCACTGGATCTTGTTCAGTGTTGTTATGACCTGCAAGGAGTCACTGGATCTTGTTCAGTGTTGTTATGACCTGCAAGGAGTCACTGGATCTTGTTCTGTGTTGACCTGCAAGGAGTCACTGGATCTTGTTCATGTGTTGTTTGACCTGCAAGGAGTCACTGGATCTTGTTCTGTGTTGACCTGCAAGGAGTCACTGGATCTTGTTCAGTGTTGTTTGACCTGCAAGGAGTCACTGGATCTTGTTCTGTGTTGTTATGACCTGCAAGGAGTCACTGGATCTTGTTCTGTGTTGTTATGACCTGCAAGGAGTCACTGGATCTCAATCAGTGTTGTTATGACCCGCAAGGAGTCACTGGATCTCGTTCAGTGTTGCTATGACCTGCAAGGAGTCACTGGATCCTGTTCTGTGTTGACCTGCAAGGAGGCACTGGATCTTGTTCTGTGTTGACCTGCAAGGAGTCACTGGATCTTGTTCAGTGTTGACCTGCAAGGAGTCACTGGATCTCGTTCAGTGTTGTTATGACCTGTAAGGAGTCACTGGATCTTGTTTAGTGTTGTTATGACCTGTAAGGAGTCACTGGATCTTGTTCAGTGTTGTTATGACCTGCAAGGAGTCACTGGATCTTGGTCTGTGTTGTTTGACCTGCAAGGAGTCACTAGATCTCGTTCAGTGTTGACCTGCAAGGAGTCACTGGATCTTGTTCAGTGTTGTTATGACCTGCAAGGAGTCACTGGATCTTGGTCTGTGTTGTTTGACCTGCAAGGAGTCACTGGATCTTGTTCAGTGTTGACCTGCAAGGAGTCACTGGATCTTGATCTGTGTTGTTTGACCTGCAAGGAGTCACTGGATCTTGGTCAGTGTTTTTTGACCTGCAAGGAGTCACTGGATCTTGGCCTGTGTTGTTTGACCTGCAAGGAGTCACTGGATCTTGTTCAGTGTTGTTATGACCTGCAAGGAGTTACTGGATCTTGGTCTGTGTTGTTTGACCTGCAAGGAGTCACTGGATCTTGTTCAGTGTTCCTATGACCTGCAAGGAGTCACTGGATCTCGTTCAGTGTTGACCTGCAAGGAGTCACTGGATCTTGTTCTGTGTTGTTATGACCTGCAAGGATTCACTGGATCGTGTTCAGTGTTGACCTGCAAGGAGTCACTGGATCTTGTTCAGCGTTGTTATGACCTGCAAGGAGTCACTGGATCTTGTTCTGTGTTGTTATGACCTGCAAGGAGTCACTGGATCTCGTTCAGTGTTGACCTGCAAGGAGTCACTGGATCTTGTTCAGTGTTGACCTGCAAGGAGTCACTTGATCTTGTTCAGTGTTTCTATGACCTGCAAGGAGTCACTGGATCTCATTCAGTGTTGACCTGCAAGGAGTCACTGGATCTTGTTCGGTGTTGTTTGACCTGCAAGGAGTCACTGGATCTTGGTCAGTGTTGACCTGCAAGGAGTCGCTGGATCTCGTTCAGTGTTGACCTGCAAGGAGTCACTGGATCTTGTTCAGTGTTGCTATGACCTGCAAGGAGTCACTGGATCTTGTTCAGTGTTGCTATGACCTGCAAGGAGTCACTGGATCTTGTTCAGTGTTGCTATGACCTACAAGGAGTCACTGGATCTTGTTCAGTGTTGCTATGACCTGCAAGGAGTCACGGGATCTTGTCCAGTGCTGTTTTATGAATTGTGATGACTGTCACATCCTTTTCATTCGGAATGGTGTTGTTCCAGTCAATGTACTGGCAATTTGCTGTAGTCCAATAAAGCTTGTGTTCAGTGCTTTAGTTGTCCGTGTTTCACAGTACTATTACACTGAAGGGTCTTTGAATCTGCTGTGAGTCCAGTCTACAGTTACATGCTGCCGGACCTTTTTGTACCCAGCGGATCACTTCTACGTTCATTTGTCACTTCTCTTGCAATCATGGATGCGTTCTCTTCGTATGACTGTTGTCGTAACGAAGCCCGTGTGCACTGCTGGATTTACGACTTACTTCTGCTTCCAAATTGTGATCAGCTTCAAATCGTATTAAAAGCAGTTATCAGTAAGAAACAATGGACAAAGTGGTTGGTGACTGTCACATAGTGATGACGGAACTAGTCCCACAGATCCGTTTATTCAGTACTTGGTCGTGATATGGAACTGGATTCCGAGAATGTTGTCTGCAGAAGTCAATCTTAGGACAAGCTTAAGGGAATGATATGTGCAGTACTTAGCAGTTACAAGGGACCAGTTTTAGACACTGATGTTTTTATGCTGAGTGGTCTTATATGACTTAAGAGAACGGTCTATCCAGTCTTTAGTCATCGCATGAAACTGGTTTTAGAGAATGGTATATGCGAAGCAGAAATTAGTCACATGCACGTGGATTCAGAGAATGATGTGGACAGTAACTAGTCGTCACATGGGCCTAGTTTTGATGAATGACGTTTTCTGTAGTTTGTCACGTGGACCCATTATCAGAGGATGGTGTATTCAGTACTCAATCGTGACGTTGAACAAGCATTAATGTAAGCAGTACTGATGTGTCACTTTAAAATGTTCGCAGAGAGTCACAAAAATTTTCACATTGAAATGGTTTCAGACGATTGCACATTAAGCTCTTCAAATGAAACTGGTTTCTGTATCCAGAAAATCATGTATACTGTGCAGTGTTATCATCTGGATCTGGTTTCAGAAGTGATGCATTCAGTTTGTTACACGGACTGTCACAAAGTGTTCAATGGAATTGCAATGTCTGGACATTGTACTGTCACAAAGTGTTCAGTGGAATTGCAATGTCTGGGCATTGTACTGTCACAAAGTGTTCAATGGAATTGCAATGTCTGGACATTGTACTGTCACAAAGTGTTCAGTGGAATTGCAATGTCTGGGCATTGTACTGTCACAAAGTGTTCAATGGAATTGCAATGTCTGGACATTGTACTGTCACAAAGTGTTCAGTGGAATTGCAATGTCTGGGCATTGTACTGTCACAAAGTGTTCAATGGAATTGCGATGTCTGGTCATTGAACTGTCATAAAGTGTTCAATGGAATTGCAATGTCTGCTCATGGAACTGTCACAAAGTGTTCAGTGGAATTGCAATGTCTGGGCATTGTACTGTCACAAAGTGTTCAGTGGAATTGCAATGTCTGGGCATTGTACTGTCACAAAGTGTTCAGTGGAATTGCAATGTCTGGACATTGTACTGTCACAAAGTTTTCAATGGAATTACAATGTCTGGTCATTGAACTGTCACAAAGTGTTCAATGGAATTGCAATGTCTGGTCATGGAACTGTCACAAAGTGTTCAATGGAATTGCAATGTCTGGTCATTGAACTGTCACAAAGTGTTCAGTGGAATTGCAATGTCTGGTCATTGAACTGTCACAAAGTGTTCAATGGAATTGCAATGTCTGGTCATTGAACTGTCACAAAGTGTTCAATGGAATTGCAATGTCTGGTCATTGAACTGTCATAAAGTGTTCAATGGAATTGCAATGTCTGGACATTGTACTGTCACAAAGTGTTCAATGGAATTGCAATGTCTGCTCATGGAACTGTCACAAAGTGTTCAATGGAATTGCAATGTCTGGACATTGAACTGTCACAAAGTGTTCAATGGAATTGCAATGTCTGCTCATGGAACTGTCACAAAGTGTTCAATGGAATTGCAATGTCTGCTCATGGAACTGTCACAAAGTGTTCAATGGAATTGCAATGTCTGGACATTGTGCTGTCACAAAGTGTTCAATGGAATTGCAATGCCTGGACATTGAACTGTCACAAAGTGTTCAATGGAATTGCAATGTCTGGACATTGAAATGTCACAAAGTGTTCAATGGAATTGCAATGTCTGGACATTGAACTGTCACAAAGTGTTCAATGGAATTGCAATGTCTGGTCATTGAACTGTCACAAAGTGTTCAATGGAATTGCAATGTCTGGTCATTGAACTGTCACAAAGTGTTCAATGGAATTGCAATGTCTGGTCATTGTTGCGGAAGGCTGTGAATCGCCCGGCTGTCACGTGACGATCTGTGGCATCAAGATGGCATTCAGTTGCAGCATGCAGGTGTTTTGGATATGACGTTGCCATACGACGTACACAATACAACAGTCTGGTGCCAGAGGACAAGACGTGACCGGATGGCGTACAAAATGCAAGACACTGATGTGAAAGGATTTGATATTACCAGATGAGTACACAATCGAACAGACTTATGTCACTGGGTATTTTGTTCTCTAAATAGTGACAAAGTGATGTTACAGGATTTGATAAGACCACATGACGTATACACAGCATCAAGACTTATGCACCGAATGTGGTGTTAGCACATGACGTGCATGATGTGAGAAAGTGATATAAGGGACACGACTTTCCCACACGACGCACACAGAGTTAGAGATGGTGAATGACTGGCAATCTGATTCCGAACAGGAGGTCCACAGAATGCAGTCTTGACAGAGAAAATGCCACCACACACAGCCCAGGTTTTCCCACACACAGATGACGAGAATCAAGTGGTCACAAACTACGGCCACAATGTTTTTCTCTCACAATAATGATTTGTTAGTGTGCTGAATAACAGGCAGAATAACGTACGGAATTCGGTTCTGGAGCACAGCGATGGGTGAGGAGAGTCCAGCTGTCACAGTGTGAACTTGAAAGCTCCGGGTTTGACAGTGTGAGACGAGCAGATCTCATGTGTCTTCACAGAGAGGTGTAAGGAATCCGGATGGCGTCACAGTGCAACATGGCCGTCGATGCACTGGTACAGCTGAAAAGAAACAAATCAAAAGGAGTGATTTTTAATGTATTAATGACAACAGCATTGAACAATCACGAACGCATGCATCAATGAATAACGTTGACAGTGGCGGAAGTAAAGGCAGTGGAAGTAGTAGTAGTAGTAGTAGTAGTAGTAGTAGTAGTAGTAGTAGTAGTAGTAGTAGTAGTAGTAGTAGTAGTAGTAGTTGTTGTTGTTGTTGTTGTTGTTGTAATAGTAGCAGCAGTAGTAAGAGGAGGCGTGATGGTAATAGTAGTGGTGATGGTGGTGGTGGTGGTGGTAGTAGTAGTAGTAGTAGTAGTAGTAGTAGTAGTAGTAGTAGTAGTAGTAGTAGTAGTAGTAGTAGTAGCAGTAGTAGTAGCAGCAGCAGCAGCAGCAGCAGCAGCGACATAAGCACTAGTAGTACACTTGGTAGGTATCAACATCCCTTTTCTTTCCGCCAGACCTTGAGAAACGGTCTGTGTGCTGATCTTTTGAATGGGACTATACACCGAGGACCTGTGTGCATGATACATTAGACCTTTTTACACACTCACCCTCTCCAACCCTTCCCCAGTATGCACATTGGTCACGTAACCCCCACCCCCACCCCCTCTGCATCAACTTCCTCCTCCCTTCCGAAAAATGGCAACAAGGGCGTTTTCTCCTGAAGAATTGTTTTAATAAAATCCAGTTTCTTTCGTTAATAGAAATATACATGGACATGCACTGTGCAAAGGAGACGAAGTAAATGAGCTGATTTTGAAGAGATCAATGAAAATCCACTTTGTTTTGTAAGCGAGAAGGCACATAGACATAAATTGTACTAAGGAGACTAACCAAATAAGTTTATTATGAAGCTGTCACAGACCAGGAGGGGAGTAAGTCATGGCATAACAACTGTAATCATGTATCATTCCATCTATACTTGTCTCAGCAACAAGATAAAACAAGATGTAAAGCATATAAACGTACTCCCAGTACAGTGACAGACAGGGGAGACAATTTCCAGTTAGTGGAAGAACAAACTCGATAGTGCGGTGGTTATTTCCCTTAACAGACTTGCATTAAAAAAAATTATAGCCATTAGTAACGGATATTCTGGTAATATGAAAGATCGGGCATCATCCGTGACCCATAATGAACATACCTACAAATTTTGAGAAAGATCGGCCCAGAAGTTTTGTCTGGAGCGAGTGGGACACGTTTTGATCACGGACGGACACACAGACAGACTGACACACAGACAGTATTTCTTTGTTCCCATTGTAAAGTACTCCCTGTTCTATAAGAACTGGGAGTACAAAAAGGATATGAGGTATTCAGGTGGCTGCCATTGCAAACGAACAATTCATTCTTGTTCATTTTCGCTCATGATGCAGTGTTATTTTCAGAAAGTTCTTGCGATAACAGAACTTAATCAGCTTTTGATTAGCCAAGGGAAAATGACATGTTTCTTGGTAACAAATAAGGAACACAAATTAGTGGTACATCTCATGATTTGGGACACACACATCTAGAATGGCACAGAATAACACGAAATGGGCAAATTCATTTACAAAGCATATACTTAGGTAGAATTTCACGGTGAAATTAAAATTGGTCTGGAAGAACTGTGCATAAAAGTAGTCCCACGCTTTTGAAAGGGGAGACGACAACAGGACCTGGTACTGAGATGGACATTGAAATACAAGACAGTAAGCAGAAGAAACACACAAGCAAAATGATGAAGGGGAACAACGAAACAACAAATGGGATAATAACAAACAACAGGGGGAAAAACTACGCAACTACTCCTGGTAAGCGATTGATCAGCAAACCAAGCAATTAGCCACGTAATTAGTAAAACATGGATTGAATAAATCAAGGGTGTTGTCCTGACCTAATCTGTACCTCCCACGCCATCTTCATCGAGTTGCATGAGAGGGATATCATTAGCTGA
>CM031599.1:101919883-101927383 GCA_018398815.1 Conus ventricosus
GAGAGAGAAGAGGGAGAGAGAGAAGAGGGAGAGAGAGAGAGAAAGGTAGAGAGAGGGGGGAGAGGAGGGAGAAGGAGAGAGAGAGTAGAGAGAGGAAAAGAGAGAAGCGGTAGAGAGAGAAGATAGGAAAAGAGAGATCGATAAAGAGGAAAAAGAGAGGAGAGAGAGAGAGGGAGAGACAGAGAGAGAGACAGAGGAGAGCTGGAAGGGAGAGAGAGAGAGGAGGGAGAGAAAGAAAAAGAAACAGAGAGAGAGAGAGAGAGGTAGATAGAGATAGGGAGAGAGAGAGAGAGAGGAGGAGAGAGAAGGGGGAGAGAGAGAGAGAGAGAGGGCGAGAGAGAGAGAGGGAGATATAGAGGGGGAGAGAGAGAGGGAGAGAGAGAGGGAGTAGAGAGGAGGGTTGTCGCGACGAGCCGCGCTCGGCGCTGCTACGCTCGCTAGTTGCGCTAGCTGTGCTCGCTGGTCTCGCTATATCGATCTCTCTCTCTCTCGGCCTGCTCGTCTCTCTACACCATCTCTGTCTCCCTGCGCTCTCTCCGCTAGCGCTCCCGCGCGCTCCGTCGCCCCTTCTCTCTCTTGTCCCGCGCTCTCTTCCCTTCGCTCGCTCTCACCCTCGTCCGACCGCGCGGGTGTTTTCTGTCGCTCGCGCTAGTTCTCGCCCTTGCGCTCTCCCTCTCAGCTCGTTCGCCGGTCTCTCTCTCTGCGTTCTCTCTCGATCTCACCCTCGCCGTCGCCCGCGCTCGCGCGCTCGCGCTCGCGCGCTCGTCTCTATGCTCGCTTTCTCTCGCTCTGTCGAACTGCTCTCGCTCGCTGCGCGCCTCGCCATCTCTCGAGACTCCCTCTCATCTTCTCCCACTCTCGCGCTCTCCCGTCTCTCTGCGCCCTCCCTCGCGCCTCCCGCCCTCGCTCTCTCTCGATCTCTGCGCGCTATCTCGCGCGCTCGCGCGCTCGCTGCTGTATCCCCCATTCATGTGTATTTCTGATCCCATTTTATAAGACTGCGTGCACTGGTTCTGTGTATACTTCCCCCACGCCCATCCCCCACACGCCCACACGTCGCAACCCCCTCCCTCCAACCCCCTCCACTCCCCCCCCCTAACCCCGCCCACCGCCTCTCACTGACCTTAAGAACCACCCGCCCCATAACCAACGTAACTGCATCCCCTCCCCCCGCTCCCCCCCCCCCCACCCAACCCCTCCCCCCCCGCCCCACCCCCCACCCCCAACCACACAACCACACCACCACATCTCTAGGAACCTCGAATGCCACCGCGCCACGACACCCTCCTACTAATCTTAACAATATATTTCAGATCAACATGTTGATCATAGCAACATCATTTAGTATATTATCACAAACACCATACGGACATCTTATAAAAAGATTAGAATGCCTATTCACATTGATTATCCATTGCCCTCCCCAAACCCACTTCCCAAGTTTTCATTGCAAAAGAACATCATAAGAACCAAAAGAAACAATTCATGAATTCCCTCCCCTCCTTCCCACACACTCTCTCACTCTCTCGTCTCACTCGACCACACGTCAACTCGCTCACTGCTTCACACTCTCTCTCTCACTCTCTCTAACTGGCAATCCATGCCAACCTCATCCTCAACTGAAGCAATAGAAACCTTGAGGTTTCATCAAGTTATATAACACACACCCACACACACACACAACACACACAGCCGTGCGCGCGCGCGCGCACGAACACACACACCACACACACACACACACACACACACACACACACACACACACACACACACACCACACACATTCACACACACACACACACACACCAGAACACACACACACACACACACGACACACACACACATACAGAGGAATGAAATATATTGGTTTACTCTTTCCTGTCTCTGTCTTTTTCTTTTCTCCTGCATGTCTGGCTAGTCTGGCTGTTTTACACACACACACACACACAACACACTCACACACAAACACACACACACACACACCACACACACACACACACACACACAAACACACACACACACACACACACAACAACACACACACACCCACACACACACATTCACACACACTGGCAAAAGTATAGGTATTCCTGACAAGATAAGACAGATTCCAACAAAACCCTTCCACTATTGTGCTTACTACAATGGATAGTTCATGACATGCGTCCGCCATGTTTTGCTTGAACTGGCTGTTCTAAAGAAAGCAGACACCGAGAATAGTACAAACAAAAAAGCCACACTGACTACGTAGCCATAGGGGGAAAACTACAGACATAAAGCTTCGAGATCAGCTGAAAAAGATCTGGATTTCCTACTGAACACTCTGTACCTCACATCCTTTTTTCAACACATTCAACCCTTCAGGAGGGAGAAGGAAATATGAAGGCAAGTCTGAACCACCAAAATAACTCTGTAAAATACACTCGAACAATCCCCAGCAAATGGCTGACGTACCATCTATAGCTCAGACAGAATGGGATCCGAAATGTTATGGGTTTCCAGAAAAAGGCAGTGCTTGTAGGTTATAAAGACAGACTTTTTGACACTATGTCTTCCCGATTTACCCCGAAGGGTAGATATCGAAACGCCAGTCAAAAGGACTTATTATCTAGGAGCCACGGTGGTTAGGGTCAGACCCTCTCACACAAAAGCCTGAAGGCAATACGTTCCTCTCACGGACAATAACGAACACAGCATTAGAAAAAAATGCGTTATTTGATTCATGAATACCAGAGCCTATGTGTGTCATTGATCTTCGTGAAACGGCATCCAATATCCTTAAAAATTATCACGGAACTGTGTTTCCGCTTGCTTCGTCTATACACGAGTGAAGGCATTGCATTCATCTTGATGTTTTAGTTTCCTTTGCTTTCACTGACTGACTTTCCCGCCTTTTTTTCTTGAAATTGACGAGGGAAGTACTGCTTTTCAACTTCCATGATAGGTCCCAAGTTTGCTCGAGCACTATGGGAAATTAAAATCAAACACTCCAAAGCAGTGAAACTAAATGCGACAAACTTTTAAAAAATGAAAATGGTAGTGAATAAAGGAAAAGGAGAGTAATAAAGGAATAAGAGGGTAATAACATAAAACGAGGGTAAAAATGAAAAGGTGAGTCAGAAAGGAAGGATGGAGAAGTGTAACGATGTGAGTGAATGACGATCAAATGGTGAAACGATCAGGTGGGACACATGTGATAAGATGGGAAAGAATGATGACTGACAACGAGGACGACAATGTGATGTCTGACAACGAGGACGATCATATCGGGACATTATATCCCTTCAAAGATCTTAGTTTCTGGCAGCTTCATACCAATGCTCGGTCGTTCATGTTCATCCCTCCCCCATTCCCGTCAGTGGTCCAGGGTACGTTAAAGAGAGAGAGAGAGAGAGAGAGAGAGAGAGATAGAGAAGAGAGAGAGAGAGAAGGAGAGAGAGAGAGAGAGAGGTAGAGAGAGAGAGAGAGAAACTGAAGGACGTTGGTGGTAGAATCTTCAGAAGGAATCAGGATAAAATAACTCCAATAACACTTGCAAAATATAACACCAAGATGTTCATTTTCAACTCCCCAACGTGGCACACAACGCATGATTCAGAGGACTTACTGTGCAATTTGATTACCCCATTGCTCCACACACTCCTCACTACACACACACACACACACACACCCACACACACAACATACACACTCACACATGTCGCACGCACGCACACACACACACAAACACAACGACCACAAACACACACATCACACACACACACACACACACACACACACAACAGGGTGGAATCACACACACTCACACGCGCGCGCGCCACACACACACACACACACACACACAACACACAAACACATGGCACACACACGCAACAGCACGCACGCACGGCACGTCACTAACGCACGCATACACGCACGCAACGCACGCACGCACGCACGCAAGCACAATCACCACCCCAAAATGTCTGTCAATCTATAATATAAAACAGATATTATATATAATATATTATAGTAAATATATATATATATATATATATAAATATATATATATATATAACTCAGAAAAATAATGCAGGCACACAACCACACACTCTTTTCTTCGTATATTTTATAAAAAGAAGCTTTCGCCTTTATTAGGCTTCGTCATCATCTGCAACAAAAACAGTCAAGACTAATGCACACTCCCACCCACCCACCCCACGCACCCACAGAACGACCATAACACCCCCCTCAAACACCCACATAGACAGACACAGCACACACACACACACACACACACACACACACACACACACACCCACACACACACTCACAACATACTTATATCCATCATGGCTCCTCCGGTGTTGACTCTAAAGCTGAGCCCACCCACTATAAAAAAAAACAATTAAAAATAGACATCTCCACCCCCCACTCACCCACTCATAGGCTACCCACTCTATCCATTATTTTCACATATGTAAAAGCAAAGCCACCCCCCCTCCCCCCCCCCCACACACACACACAAACACACCCAATGTAGGATGTGCATAGGGGAGGGAGGCATGAGGAAATCCCCTAAAATCACCTTACATACAGCTAAAACTTTCATTTTCTTTTGATAACTGATTTGTTGGAAAAATAAGTTAAATTAAATAGTAGCAAGGACCCTGCGGAAAACAACAGCAAAGCACACGGAAGTAATAGAAAGCAGCCAACGCAAATAGCAGTAAAGAGGTTCAAGCTGAACCATTAGCATAAACTCCCCACACATCATACACAAAGCACAACTGCCATCCTAAATAATAATATAATGAACCTATATTACTTTTAAGAAATTAAAATAAAAACCTAAAGCAATAAAACGAAGTTAAAACATCTCAGTGTTTAAGAAAGAGAGTTCCACTGTACTGTCCCGTCGTTACCCCGCACACTGGTGTCGAAGACAACCAACCACTATCCAACACCAGGCGCCAATGAGCTAAAAACAAAATCCTCTGTAAACACTGTTCACTACAATCTATCTTCACCCAGCCACACTTTAATTCAGGTAAACAACCATACAAACACATTACACACCTCTCTCTCTCTCTCTCTCCTCTTCTCTCTCAGTCTCTCCTCATCTCTCTTCCTCTCTCTCTCTATCTCCTACCCCCTCTCCCCCCCTTTCCTTCCCCCCGCCCCCCCCTTCACTGCTCCTCCCCCTCTCTCCCCCTCTCTATCTCTCCTGCTCTTCCTCTCTCTCTCTGTCTTAATCTCTTTCACACTAATACACACCCCCATTCACACCTTACACACACACACACACACACACACACACCCAACACACACACACACACACACACACACACAGCACACACACTAAACCCACACACACATTACCCACAACACACAAGTCACACACATACTCACCCACACTAACTCCCAACATTCCACCACAAAAGCTCCTCACCTTCACCATATCCAATTTAAAACGCCTAACTGTGAACATAACTAGAAGAGAATGGAAAAGGGCCAGTGAGGAAGTAACACCGGGGGGGGGGTGCGTGGGGGGGGGGGGGCGTACCTCAAAACCACAGTATTTAAGGAAATCGTTTCTTAATGTTTTTTTGAAACAAAGATATTTTAGAATACAATAGGCACGAATATCATCATGTTCTACCACAAAGAGAGTATATAAGTAAAAAAATAAAAAAAAAATCCTATACATCCCATCTGGAGTATAATCTTAGATTTTTCATAATATAATACACTCTATCATACTCCTCCCTCCTAAACCACTCCCCCCTCCACCCCCCACCCCACCCACCCTCCCAGCAAGTAATAAAGACTATCTCACTACTCTCACCCCCTCTGCTCACTCAGAACTGAATTCTCCTTTCAAAACTGAAGCAAAAATCTAACCTTTCATTCCCTCCGTAGATAATGTGCCCAAATTAAACCTGCCAATACAGTCCTTCTAGCAATTTTTCTGTTGTCCACACATGCTCATTGGTAAAAGTTCAGGAACATAACATTCTGATCTTGTGGAATGCTTCTCACTTACGACATGTGAAGCAACAGTACATTTTTTGTTCCTTAACAAAGTTTTTAAAACAGCGCTTTTAATGATTCGCCAACCTCTTTTTTTCCATTTCTGATGACCCCAACTAGAGTAAAACTTGATGTAATTTGCCACTGAATCATATAAATTACATTTAGGTGTGTACAGTTCAGATGAGACCTTATTAACCACCTTCCTTTCCTCCCATCCCCAACCGTGACGTTAAAAGATGTAGTGTCTATGGCATGAACACACTGTCACCTTCTTGTCACATTTAAAAATCCTCTACTTGTTTTCATGGCCATGTTGTAAAAACAGAATTACTTTTTTGGGACGATGGTATTATATAAATCTCCTAAGTTTTAGGCTCTCCTTTTTCCTGCAATAATAGACTCTTCGAAACATTTCCAAATTGTCTGGGTTTTTGTACACAATTCAGATTGTTTCTTATAATCCTGATATATCTGGCTCTTGGGTCCCAGTAGTAACCCAAGCCAATTTCTTCTGTTTGTTTTTTGAACGTTTCTGCTAGCTTTCTGTCTGGGCACACTGGCACCTTCTCTAAACCTTTTAACGCATCCTCCAATTTCCAGCCTGAAGAACAAATGTTTTGCATATTCCTGTATTCTCTTATTCTAATATATCATCTTCATGAACATATCACCCTAAGTCTTCTTTCTACCCATACCATAAGCATACCTTTAAAGACAGATGGAGGATGACATGATAGGGGGGCAAGTAGCTGTGCGAAATTTTTAGAAAAAGACATCCGTTCTTATTTACTTCGTCTGTCAAGTAACTCCAGACCATCTAGGTATCCACTGATTTCTCGCTGAGTCATAGTCCACTTAATCTTTCTCTGGGACAAAGTGATTCTAGTGTTGTTTCTGCAAGATTAGGGACAGATTTTTCCTCAGGGAGTACAATGAAATCCATCATCCCTATATCTACTCCAATTAACCCAGTCTCCTGTATCTGAATGCTTGTTTTTCAGCTGGTTTTTATAGAAGACAATAGAGGTATTGGACTTTCTTGGACTAGTTTCTCGTCTAGACAACCCATTAAAGACATCTAGCATAAGTAGGAGTCAGGAGGTGGACCCATAGCAGTGCCACTGTTCGGTGAGCAAAAATTTTAATTCCATCACCATCTTCATAACTACAGAGATTATACAAAGCTAGTTGTAAGACCTTCCATGGATACAATCTGAGGGGAGATCTCTAACTTTGAAGGGTGTTTTTTCAGCATCTTTTTTACAGCTGGATGCACCATATTGTTGTCCACGCTTGGTACAAACTCACTACATCACACGTAGCTAGAAAAACTGCTTAAAACTTAGAGGAGGAGAGTATTCCTCATATATTATTCAATCTTATGAAAATACCTTTGTGACTAAAATTTGTTAAGGTAACTGTTCTGTTAGATGATTGATAGAAAGTTGAAATAACCTTAGACCAAGTTTTTGAGTGGGGGTGGCC
>CM031599.1:101932383-101954883 GCA_018398815.1 Conus ventricosus
ACCAACACACAGTTTATGGAAGGTACAAGACAAACTAAATACACAGCGACCAACACCCAGCTTATGGAAGGTACAAGACAAACTAAAGACACAGCGACCAACACACAGCTTATGGAAGGTACAAGACAAACTAAATACACAGCGACCAACACACAGCTTATGGAAGGTACAAGACAAACTAAATACACAGCGACCAACACACAGCTTATGGAAGGTACAAGACAAACTAAATACACAGCGACCAACACACAGCTTATGGAAGGTACAAGACAAACTAAAGACACAGCGACCAACACACAGCTTATGGAAGGTACAAGACAAACTAAATACACAGCGACCACACACAGCTTATGGAAGGTACAAGACAAACTAAAGACACACAACAAACATGCTAAGAACTTGAAAACTTCAATCGACCTTCACTTCACCAGATGCTTTATATTTCTTTCTTTCTGTTTACCATTGTTCCGATTTCTTCTTCTGCTAGCGTCCTCCTTCGTTCCCGTTTGTTCACACAATTCACATCAGCGTGTGTAGATTTAATCCTGTGTTTCCAGCTTAAGATTCATATTCTCTCTATATATATATAGTTTCACACCATTTCTTCAGAACATTACGGTGGGCAATCCCAGCGG
The DNA here is from genome assembly GCA_018398815.1 of Conus ventricosus. Lineage (NCBI taxonomy): Eukaryota > Metazoa > Mollusca > Gastropoda > Neogastropoda > Conidae > Conus > Conus ventricosus. Next base: position 101,933,019 of record CM031599.1, read on the forward strand.
AATCCGGGGGATCATCCCCTCTCATAGCAATACCACGTAAACAGACCGGACATGAGATAAGTAAGCAATGTCCACAGGCATTGAAACGTGGCAGCCTCAGTGTGTCTGCCTGTTCATTGTTGTGTGAGCATTTTCCATGGTTAAACACAATTCTTAGGCAGGCTCGTATTTTTTGTTTCTCTTTGCTTGTGTACAGTTGAGCTCGTTCATTACTTCCTTCCTTATCTGTTGATCTGCAAATCCACCATCCTCCCCACAAGCCTCAAACATTATCACCACCCCCCCTCCCTCCCCCTCGCCTGCCGTGTGTAGCAAGGTGAGATAAACGACATGTAGCAAAGAGACACATAGTTGTAAGGCTGGTTGTGGAAAGAGTGTGGGAAAGGGATGTGAAGGATTGAGGGAAAGTTGAAGCTGGGTGAGAGAGAAGGAGAAGAGAGAGAGAGAGAGAGAGAGAGAGAGAGAGAGAGAGAGAGAGAGAGAGAGAGAGAGAGAGAGTGGGGGGAGAAAGAAGAGAGAGAGAGAGAGAGAGAGAGAGAGAGAGAGAGAGAGAGAGAGAGAGAGAGAGAATAATAATAATAATAATAATAATAAGGAACATTTAGTGCGCTTAATCTTAAACAAAAGCCCTAAGCGCTTACAGCAATAAGCCCTAAACACCACACACACACACACACACACACACACACACACACACACACACACACACACACACACACCACACAAACACAAAACACACACACACACACACACACACACACACACACACACACACACACACACAAACACACACACACACGCACACACCCACACACCAGCGAAGGAGCAGAAAAATTATGTTTTGAAGAGAGTTGTTTTGAGGGAGGACTTGAAAGAAGAAAGACTGTTTGAGTTTCGGAGTGCAGAAGGGAGATTGTTCCAGCAGGAAGGAGCCTGAAAAGTAGAGAGAGAGAGAGAGAGAGAGAGAGAGAGAGAGAGAGAGAGAGAGGAGAAGGACAGAGAGAACGGAAGAGTTGATCAAAGGGAAACTTGGGTAGGATGTATGTGAAGGGTTGAGGTAAGGAGAGAGAGAGAGAAGAGAGAGAGAGAGAGAGAGAGAGAGAGAGAGAGAGAGAGAGAGAGAGAGAGAGAGAGAGAGAGAGAGAGAGAGAGAAAAGAGACAAACAGACAGACAGACAAGGATTTATTTCAGATAACTGTGATAACTTTGGTTTCCTTACCGCTCCCCCCCCCCCCCCCTCTCTCTTTCTTGCTGACGCAACTCATCATTGTACAAAGCGGGTACAGATGTAATCTAGCGTTTCAGACTCAAAGTTCAGATTCTGTCCCTAATTTTGCACGGTCCACCCGTTAACATAACACCACCGGCGATAACGATAACACCCATTGAGTCCAAAGAACGAACCCATCTCCCGTCCAAAGCAAACAAAGAGAAGCAAGGGATGTACACAGACATCTGTACCTGATCAGCCGAAACCTCTTGGCCAGTCTATTATTGCTCCTGTGGACCATGCTTTCTTTCTCAAAGCGCATCTAGAGCAGGCTTGTTCAATCTCCTTCTCTGTTTGTACATGATCCCTTCCTTTCTACCCTCTCTGTCTGTTTGTGCGTGTCGCCCCCTCCCAACAATCCTCTTTGCGAGTCCCCCTCCCCCCCCCCCCCCCCCCCCCCCTTCCCTCGCTTGCCGTATATATGTGAAAATGGAGAGAGAGAGAGAGAGAGAGAGAGAGAGAGAAAGATCATAGGGAAGGGAGTGGGAAGAGAGTGAGGGAGGACTGTGGGAATGTGGGTGAAATTTGAGGCCAGAGACGAACAGAGGATTAATAGGAGATCACGAAGCAGACACAAACTGAATACAAAAAGAAACATGCTCAGAACTTCAGAACTTCAATTGACCTTTACTTCACCACAAACTTTCGTCCTTTAAACTGTCTGCACTCCCTCCCTTCTCATCTCTCTCCCTCTCCCTTGTCCCTCCCGGCTCCTCCTCCATCGGACTCGACAAGCTTCTTGGTCACCCCAAGGGAACCGGCAAGTGAAATGAACACACTGAAGACAAGAATCTATACAAATCTGGGTAACACTCGTTTGAACTGCCTTTTTTGGCTTACGTCTCTCTCTCTCTCTGTCTCTCTGTCTGTCTCTCTCTCTCTCTCTCTCTCTCTCTCTCTCTCGCTCTCTCTCTCTCTCTCTCTCTCTCTCTCTCTCTCTCTCTCTCTCTCTCTCTCTCTCTCTCTCTCTCTTTCATATGCACGTGGTTCATACACGAACAAACCATAATGGGTTTTTTTTTGTATTTGAATGGGAAAAAAAAACCATGTTTGTGGAGATAAGTATCTAAGAAACAAACAAACACAGAAACGCTCTGTTTGGTTCATTTTCTGATGTGGGAAGATGTTCTGCTGCACTTCCAGTAGGCCTGTATGTTATGGCTTGAAAGTAAGATGTTCTTTTACGAATAATCCCTGAAAGAAGTTTAGTCACTAATCTGTCACCATGTGTAAAACGGCTTACATAATATCATTGGTACTTGTTTTGTTTGTTTAAATCAAAGGTGAATCATTTCCCTTCAACATTGTAAACTAGTTAATTATTTTCCCCTTCAAGATTGTATCCCCTAACCCCAACCCTCACTAATATAATATGCAGCAAATAACCTTAGAACTAAATAATCGAGTCTCTGAGATCTCAGCTTCGTGAACCTGCAGTGCTTGCGCTGTTGCTTTTAAACTACCCTTCACATCGCAGCTTTGCATCTCAGTTTACGCACTGCCATTCTGGTGCGCTTTAGAACTTCTCTATAACGTTTGTCACGCTCGGATCAGTGTGTACCGAGTTCCCTTGGTACACTGTTTGCATCATTCGTGTCTATATTACTCGGGGGTGGGAGTGGGGCATAATTCCGCTGTTATCTTTAAACTTTGGTGAGCATCAGCCCGACAGGACATCTCCACCGCGTCTGTAAAATCTTGGAGTTTATATACTTTTTTTATTTATTTATTTTTTTATTTTTATTTTAGAGGGCTAGTTGTTAACAGCATTTTTTTTTTTGGCCTGATTATGACGTTACTCTGGACAAATCTTTACTGCTAAACTTGCCTTTACCTTAATGTGTGTCTTTGTGTTATCGACTAGATTGAGAGACTGAGTTAAAGTCAGTGAGTGAGTGACGTTTTGAGTATGAGAGAGAGAGAGAGAGAGAGAGAGAGAGAGAGAGAGAGAGAGAGAGAGAGAGAGAGAGAGAGAGAGAGAGAGAGAGAAAGAAAGAGAGAGAGAGAGAGAGAGAGAGGTGTGTGTGTGTGTGTGTGTGTGTGTGTGTGTGTGTGTGTGTGTGTGTGTGTGTGTGTGTGTGTGTGTGTGTGTGTGTGTGTGTGTGTGTTCCATTTCAAAAAGTCTGTTACTCATATTCACGAGTCCATCGCTTCCTACCTTCCCGTCCTTGTTCACTTTCCTTTGACATCAGTTGAACGATGGACTTAACTGGAATGAAGCTTCCTGTAAACTAACAAAGCGACATGCGTTGAAGAGTACCAGAAAAAACTCGTTTGAAAACAAAATAAACAAACACCAAAAATACTTCTTTTCTCCCCCTCTTTCCAAACTTTCTTTAATAGGTTTTATCTTCTTTTAACCAAAAATAGTGGGGTTTTAAAAGTTAAATGGTTTTTTTCATTTACCTCTGGGAATGTTTGACTAAAACTTTTTAAATTTTATTCTCCAAAACCCGTTTCCTGTCTATTAAGTCTTAAGGGGCCCGGTACAAAGGTTTCGCCTTTTCCATATTCCCAAGTCTTTTTTAGGGCAAAATGGGTTGGGAAAGTATAAACCAAACTAAAATACTCGTAAATTTCCACCGCTTCAGTTTTGGAAATGCCCAATTTTTTTTGGCCGGGGCCAGCGGGTTCGTTTTTTTGGGGTTGGAAAAGGCCCCATTGTCGGTTTAAAAAGACAGATTTTGTTTCGTTTTCCCAATTTATTTTGAAAGGGAATTTAGCAAGGGGGGGGGTTTTGGGGGGGGGGGGGGGGGGGGGGGGGGGGGGGGGGGGGGGGGGGGGGGGGGGGGGGGGGGGGGGGGGGGGGGGGGGGGGGGGGGGGTTTTGGGGGGGGGGGGGGGGGGGGGGGGGGGGGGGGGGTGGGGGGGGGGGGGGGGGGGGGGGGGGTTTTTGGGGGGGGGGGGGGGGGGGGGGGGGGGGGGGGGGGGGGGGGGGGACATGAGGGATGACGATAAAAATGGTGAGGGGATCAGGTGGAGGAAAGACAAACAGGTAGGGTCGTGTAGAAGGTCTGGTCAAGAACAGAGAAAAGGCGAAAGACACTACGGCCCCCGTTGGGGAAAAACCCAGTTTTTCTTGTTTTTCTACTGACAGATGTTGCTGACTTTATCTTTCTAAAATTGCTCGTCACCTGTACATTAAAATACCTGACTACTGTTTAATTCTTTTTTTTACTCTCAGAGGGAGAGAAAAGAGAGAAGAGATGAGAGAGAGAGAGGGAGAGAGAGGGGAAAAGAGAGAGAGAGAGGGAGAGAGAGGGGGGGGGTGGGGGGGGGGGGGGGGGGGTCCGGAAGAGAGAAAGAGACAGACAAGACAGAGCAAAGAACAGAATAGACAAGGGGACAGCAACAGTCAGACGAGACAGACAGAGACAGAGAGACAAAAAAAACGAGAAAAAAACAGAGGGGGAAAAAAGATTGAAAACACTGGTTTTTGAAAATGTAGAAAAAAACAAAAGACTAGAATGGAAGGGGAATTTAATACCACACACACCACCAACACCACACAACACACACACACACCACACACACACAAAAAAACAAAACAACGAAAACCAACGACAGCACCACACCCACACCACACACACACACACACACCTCCCCACACACACACACCACACACACACACACCACAGACACAGACCACCACACAAAACCCACACACGCCCCCCACGCCGACGCAGCACGCACACACACACCACACACACGCACACCACACAACCCAAAAAAAAGGAAGAAGAAGAGAGAGGAGAGAGAGAGAGGAGAGGAGGGGAGAGAAAAGAAAGAAAGAGGGGAAGGGGAAGAGAAAAGGGGGGAGGAGAGAGAGAGAGACACAAACACACACACGCCGCACGCAGCCCCGCACGCACGCACGCACACGCACACGCACACACACACACACAACACCCCACACACACACAAAAACGCCCCCAAACGCACACACCCCGGCAGCCGCGCGCGGCGCGCGCAAAAAACACCAAAACACACACACACCAACACACACCACACACACCACCCCACGAACATGCAACAAATAAAAAAACACGACAGACAGACAGACACACACACACACACACACACAACACACACACACACGCACGCCCCAGCACGCAGCAGCACGCACGCCGCACGCAGCACGCACACCACACACACACCACCCCAAACACACACAACAAAACAACCACGTGCGTGCCCCGGGGGGGGGGGAGCGCTCGCGTGCGAGTGTTGTTTTTTTTTTTCCTTTTAATTTCGTATGAAAGATCTCAAAATTTCCAAAATGTGTTCAAAATACAATAATAAATTAAAGTGCAGGAAAAATCCTGGAGTTTTCCCTTTCTTTTTTTTCCAGAGCTGATTTTCAATAAGGATTCATAAAACATATTGAAAAAAACAAAAAAAACAAACGGTTTTCGTTGCTGGTAAACGGACAAGACAAAAAAAGTATTTTACTACTATGCTTTTAAAACAGTTACTTTCAAAGCAACGGCACCCGACTTTTGATTGACTTTTTTTTTTTAAAAAAAAAAAAAAGCAAACAACCCCCCCCCTCATAGAACCCACCCCCCCACCCACCCACAACACACCCCAAACACACACACAACAACCACACACACACACACACACAACACAGACGCATCAGAGAGAGAGAGAGAGAGAAAAGAGAGGAGAGAGAGAGAGAAAAGAGAAGAGGGGAGAGAGAGAAATGCACAGCGTAACCACTTCGAATCGAATTTGCTGGGGTTATCTATGTTTCTAATATGTGATGATATGCATTAAAAACCTGATGAAAAACTAACAGGAAAATTTTTATTTGGGGCTAAAGATAACAAATCTTTTCATGTATTAGTTTTTCTCACCCCCTTTTAAAAAATTTCCACCACGCACCTCTTCAAAAGGGTGGCAAGAAGGTAGAAAGCAATTTTGGCCTGCCCAATCTTTTCGAAGAGGATTGACAATTCTACAAGCCATGTTTATTCACGGTTCAAGAGATTGGCCAGCTCTTGAAGCTATATATGTCCCCTTTGAATGATGTATCTCGATTTCCCCCCCAGGTTTCATGTCTTTCCCTAAGGGCCCAGTTTTTTGGGCCCCTTCGTGGACGTTGGCCCCTATATGCCATACAATCCCTTAAAGGCCCATGCATTCTCAGGAATGTAAAAATTTCGTGTAAAAAGAAATCAACCCAAAAAACCCCTTTAAAAAAACCAAAAACCCCTTAAAAATCAGACAAACCAAAAACCTTAAGCCAAACACCTTAACCCAAAAAACCCCTTAAAACCCAAAAAACCCCTTTAAAAACCAAAAAACCCCTTTAAAGCCAAAACACCTTAACCCAAAACACCTTTAAACCAAAACACATTAAGCCAAAACCCCCTTAAGCCAAAACACCTTAAACCAAAACACCTTAACCCAAAAAACACCTTGAGCCAAAAACCCCTTGAGCCAAAACACCTTAAAGCCAAAACCCTTTAAAGCTAAAACACCTTAAGCCAAACGCCAAAAAACCCCTTAAAAAAAAACCCTTAAGCCAAAAACCCCTTAACCCAAAACACCTTTCCGGACGGGGGAAATGTGATGGTATTGCTTAATGCACTAAGTTGATGTTTTTTTTTGTCGGGTTTAAACACACCAAGGTTATCTTGCACTCATACAAGCTATGCACATCATGCGCACACCAAAATTCCCTCCTCTGGAATGGGATGCACGCATTCTTTTTCTTCCTAACACAACGGGAAAACAAGAATACAATTTCTATTATTATTTTTTTTATTAAAATAAAATCCACAAAATAAAATATAAAAACTTTAAAAGTAAATTCTTCCTAATCCGGGTTATAAAAAAATGACTTCTTCCTGGCCAGGTTTTTCACACACACAACCCCCTTTTTCCACCAACCACATTTTGAAAAAAGTCTTTCACGTCTTCTTCAGCATGCTTGATGGTGATGGCCCTTGGTTGACTGGCCCAGGTTTCGGACGGGGTCTTGTGTCGTTCTGGGACTCGCGTAGAATCTTCTTCTTCGTCTTTTTCCCCCCACCCTGGGTTCAATTTCATTTGTCTGTCTTCCCCCACCTGGGGGGGCTTCAAATTAGTTTCCTTCTCTTCCGCTTGTCTTCAACCTAAATTACTGTCTCTTCTTTTCTCCAGACCACGTTTCTCTCGACCCTTTCTTCTGCCCTCCCCCCCCACTCCTCTCCTCTCCTCTCTCTCTTCCCCTCGCCTTCCCCTTCTCTCTCTCCTGGTGTTGTTCTCCTTAAAATTTTGTTCCCCCCTTGTTTATATAGGGGGGGAAACAAGGACCCCCCTTCGGGCCAGCCTTTGCCACGGTTCTAAACCCCTAGTTCACAAGTACCCTGAATTCTCCACTCGCTACATTCCACACAATCAGCTTTTACACCACCCCCCCTAATTGATTAGCAAACACACTTAGCCCCCAGATGGACATCAAAAATTCCCCCCGATTTCGGTGGTCAGTTAAACCAGTAATTTCTAAGGGGGGTTATACAACCCCACACACTTCAGCCGTCTGAAAAATAGAACCAACCATCCCCCCAGGCAAAACCATTGAACAAATCCAAGGGCCCCTGCTCTTCACTGACTGTTTAAAACAAAAAACCTCAGCTGAGGGCATTTGGCTACTTGGGGCCCGGGTGTATTTGGTTAAAACCCCTTTCCCCCCTTTCCCCCACCAGGCAGGTCCGAACCCTTCCTAGGCGTTTTTTGTCATCTGACCACTTCGGCCGCCCCGTTTAATTGGTAAAATTACTTTTGTATACCACGTACAATGTCCCTTTGTCTCCAAGGTCTAATGCCTTTTGTGAGGGGGTTTCACGCTCCTTGCAAATTCCCCCCCATCAAGACAATGCCCGCTTTGGCAAAACTTAACTTAAGGAGATAAAACCCAAATTTTCCCTTTTAAAACCAGTGCTAATATCGGCCTCTCATAAGCCTCTTACCCCAGAGAACGAGCAAGATTTGTCTTCAAAAAATTATAGAAAAAAATCAATACTACCACTATCAAAGCAATATCAAATAAATCTGAAATTCCCACCAGCTTAAGCGTAGGGGCCATAAAACCATTATGTTTTAGGGAAAATTTTTTCCCCCCCTTCTCTTATACACGGGGCCCCTCAAACCAGCCCGTCACGCATAGCGAACTGCAAAAGACCAGCACCCAAAACCCCCGACTTTTTTCCCCCGCCCATTTTTTTTTTGCCTCGGCCCCGTCACTCTTTTTCACTCTCTACCCAGTTGTCGTCGCGCGAAATGTGTTGAAATGTGAACAGAACGCCTGACACCCCAAGGGATCCCGGGCCAGTATCTCTCGCGTCACTGCCTTTTGTGAAGGCCTTTTCCCGAGAGGGCCCGGGGCGACGTAATTTTTCCCCGGACATCACCGCCGTCCGGTTTCGTAGGCACAACCGATCTGCTTCTTTTTTTTTTTCCCCGAACAAAAAATGAGGAAAGTTCGGTACAATACCCGTCCTTTATCTCAAAACTATTGTCCTTCCTTTAACACCTTTTTTTGTCCTGCATGAGAAAAAACCCGAACAGTTTTCAAAAGGAGTAATCCCCCCTTTTGTTCTGCTGAAAGGAGTGGGGTAAGTCTCACCGGCCGCCCCCGTTTTTTCTGAAGTGTTTTCTCCGGGGCCCCTTTTCCCTACGTTTTTTTTTTTTTCCCGTTTAAAAACTGTGAAGTCAGGGTTTGGGTTTTGTCCCCAGGGGGCTCCTGAAACTTTCCCCCAATCCCCAAATCTCGGTGGCTTTGGAACGCCAAAGCCGTACGACTCCCATAGAATGGTGTAATAACCCAGTCCCGTTTTGGGAATTCTGTACTGTTCCATCTTTTTTGTTACACCTCGTGTTTTTCCTGTGAATTGCCCCTTTTTAACGGGGAAATCCTTCCCATAACCCCAGTGCACCCCAGGTCTCAGAATTAACCACTTTTTTCCCTACTCTCCCTTTGTCACATCCATGTTATCCCCTAAACGGGAAAACACACGCACAACCCAGCAAAATAACACTTATCTTGTTCACCCTTTTCTAATCTGTCTCCTCTTGGCCTAAACCTCATTGCTGCTGCCCTTCTGTGATTTAAAATATCAATCCCACCCAAGTCCCCTGTCTTTTGCACAGAAAACAGGAAGCCTTTCCCTAGCCAGGGGGCTATTTGTTTTACCTTTTTGTCAGTGACCCCGTGGGCCACGGGTTTTTGATCTGACTCTTTAGTGAGCATGTGCTAGCCTCATCCTCTAAATATGTTTCCGGGTTTTTCCCTCTTTTTCGGTAAACCCGCCTCGTTTCCCCCGGAGTCTCTGCGTCTGGGTACCTCACTATTGTGGTTCACCTTTTTCCTTGATGGGGGGTAAGGCCCTCCAAACCATAAAGATCTTTTCCCCTTTTTACCAGTGTTTGGGGCCTTCAAAATCAGTCCCTAATCATTCTACCCACTTGTTAAAATTTTGGGGTCCATTTAAAACCCCCAAACTGAGTGTATGTCTCACCCTTTTGATTCTCGCTTCGGAAATTTTCGGCCTAAAACTTTTTCATAAAATCTATGCTTTGTACTGTTTTTCACCTTGTCAAAATCTCTCTGATCCCTTTGGGAAATTTGGAAAACTGGTGAAAAACCACGCCCCTGTCAAAAAGGGAGAAAAGGTTTATTGCCCGTCATCTTGGGGCCACCCCCGGGCCCGGCAAACGTTTCAAACCGATGATATAGGCTCGATCGAATCATTTTCTTCTTGAACAGTGGGTTTTTGGTCAGGTGCGCAACTTGTCTGGGGCCCACTGACTCAGAACGGGTCGATTTCACTCGATTTTCAGTTTTATTCTTTCCAACTAATTTGTTTGGTTTAAAATCTCCGATTCCGTTCTGCTCTCGCTCTGCAGTGCACTTTTTTGATTGGTCCGCTTTACAGCGCACTTTTTGCGTCTGCTAAGCCCTCTTGCATCGCTTTTGCTCTGGCCTATACACTCTGCGTCTGCTTTAGCCTTTGTGCGCAGTTTCTGCCTCTTAGCCCTTTTCAAATTTCCCCTCCTTTCAGCCTTTTCATCTCTCTCAGTCTTCGTGAGTTTAAATAAATCTACGCGAATCCCGTATATCCTTTTCTTTCCCCCAAACTTACTAGTTTCTTATGGGGGTAAAACTTTTTCAGTCATTTCTTTTTTTAATGTTTTAGCACCACTAAAACGCTACGCTTAAAAACCGGTTAAAAGTTGGTCCCGTTATTACAAAACGTCACGAGTAACCCCCAATGGTATGTTCCAAACAAAAAGGACCCTTAAAATTTAAACCACGCTTCTGTGAGATTTAAGACTAAAACCCTCGTTTTTTCGTTTTAGGAACGCCCTTTGAAAATAAACCACCCTACACACCAAAGTCAAACTCAGACTCAAAGAAAAAAAAGGAAAAAAATTTGAAAGCTAATTTTATTGCCTTTTGGACGCTTGGGCCCCAGTACACTCTAGTACTATTTTGTTTCCCCCCGGATAATTTGGGCCATCAATCCGGCGGCCGCCATTTTTGTCCAGGAGGGGGGGAAATGTGTGATGCTTAAGTGCACTAATTTGATGTTTTATTTAGTCAGGCCCTTAACCACCAAGGTTATCTTTGCATCATACCCGCTACCACTATGGCACACCAAACATTCCCCTCTCCTTGGGAATGGGTGTCAGCTTCTTTCTCCCCAAACAAAAATGAGAAAAGAAATACAATTTCTATGCTACTTAAAATTAATCATGTCAACAAATCCACACAATGAAATATCAAAAATAAAAGACAATATTTCCCAATCCCGGGTTTAAATAAAATGATTCACCGGGCAAGGTTTTACACACACAACCCCCCGCTTTCACACCACACCAGTTCTTGAAAAAGTCCTTCACGTCTTCTTCAGCCTGCTTTGATGGTGATGCCCTTGGTTACTGGCCCCAGGTTTCAGGAGGGGGTCTTCGTGGTCGTCTTGGGATCTCGAGGGAGAAATTTCTTTTTCGTCTCTTTCCCCCCACCTCTGGGTTCAATTTTCGTTTGTTGTCTTCACCCACCTCTGGGTTTCAAACTTAGTTTCCTCTCTTCCAGCTTGTTTTTAAAAACCTAAGATTTAGCTTCTCTTCTATCTCCAGACCACTTTTTCTCTCGACCCTTTCTCTGCCCTGCTCATCTTCTTCCTCTCTTCCTCCCTTCCTCGCCTTCTCCTCTCTCTCCCCTGGTGTTGTTCTTTTTCCACGTTTTTTCCCCTTATTTTATTAGGGAGGGAAAACCCAAAGGATTCCCCTTCGGGCCTGCCTTTGGCCCACGTGTTTCCCTCAAACCCCCCTAGTTCACAAGTACCCTGAATTCTCCACTCGCAAAATTCCCCCCCCCATCGCATTTTACACACACCCCCTCCCTAAAATTGATTAGCAAACACCACTTAGCCCAGATGGACATCGAAAAATTTTCCCCGCCGACTTCGGTGGTCAGTTAAACAGTAATTTCTTAAGGGAAGGGTTACTACAACCCCACACACATTCAGCCAGCCTGACAATAGAACCAACACAGTGCCCACGGCAATACCATTGAAACAAATCCAAGGCCCCTGCTTTCATGACGTTTAACAACCCCCCCCCCCCCTTCAGCTGGACCCGAGAAAAAAAATTAAAAAGCGTCCTTGGGGCCCCGAGGTCGTAGTGGTTTAAACCCTTCCCCTTTCGCCACCAGGGCAGGTCCGAACTCTCTCTAGGCTTTTTGTTTGTCATCTGTACTTCGGGCGCGCCTTTTGTTAATTGGTCAATTCCCTTTTTTTGTTCCCCACGTACCTGCCCCCTTTGTCTCCAAAAGCGTTTTTAATCCCTTTTTGAGAGGTTTCCGCCCCCCCCTTGACAAACCCCTTAAACCCCAAAACCCTTTCCAAACACCTTAAGCCTTTTCTTTTGTTTTTGGGAAAGGCCGGGGCTTTTATTCCTTAAAATTTGTCCCCGTCTCCCTTCTTCTCTTTGTTCACGTTTTCCCACCCTTGACTCCTTTTTTTGTTTTTTTTTGTTTTTTTCCCCCTCCCACCTCTCGTTTTATTTTTTTTTTTGTGCTCTTTTTCTCGGGCGTCTGTTTTTAAATTTTCCAAAATTTTGTCGCTGGGTTTGTCCCTTCCTTTCTTTCTTTTGTTCCAAAACCCCCAAAAAAACCCCCCCCCCCGCCCCCGCCCCCCCCCCCCCCCCCCCCCCACCCCCCCCCCCCCCCCTTCCCCCACCCCCCCCCCCCCCCCGCCCCCCCACCCCCGCGCCCCCCCGCCCCCCCCCCCCCCCCCCCCCGCCCCCCCCCTACCCCACCCCCCCCCACCCCCCGCCGGGGCCCCCCGGCCCTCCCTCCTTTTTTAAAAGGGCTTTAAAACGGTTCTTTGGGGTCGGGGGGTTTCCCCCCTTGGCCCTATCGGTCCCCCTGGGGCCCGTGCCCCCCTCTTCTTTTGTTTCCCCCTTTTTACTCGTGTCTCCCCTTCCCCTCCCTTTGTTTTGTTAAGGGGGGGGGAAAAAAAACAAAAAAGGGCAAAATTTGGGGGGGGGGGGGGGGGGAAAAAAAAAAAAAAAAAAAAAAAACCTTCCCCCGGAAAGGGAGAAATGTTTTAGCCGAAAAAAATGGCCCCCCAATTTAACTTCCCCCCTCTCTCTTTTCCTCTCTCTCTCTCCCTCTCCTCCTTCCCTCTCTCCCCTCTCTCCCCCTCTCCCCTCTCCTCTCCCCCTCTTTCACACACACACAAACCACAACCACACAACACACACCACACACACACACACCACACACACACAACACACACGCACCACGCCGCACGCCCGCACGCACGCACGCACGCACGCCACACACACACACACACACACCCCCCCCCTTCCCACCCTCCGCCCCCCCCCCATCCCTATGGCGCCGGTCATAAGCCCCCGACATAAGCACGGGGCCATCCAATGCCCTGCAAAGGCCATTAATAAGCCGGTTAGGTAAACCGCGGCCCAAGAGCCCTTCAGGGTTGCTAGGGTTTAAAAAAAAACAAGTTTCGCAAAAAAAAACGTCTATTAAAGCGGGAAATTAAAGTCTGGCAGGAATTTAAGCGTGATTCAAAAAAGCCAAAATGTATAAAATACCCTTTTAGGAAAAAAAGGAAACATAGCTTTTGGGGAGAGAGGAGAGAGAGAGGAGGAGAGAGAGAGGGGAGAGAGAGAGGAGAGGAGAATAGGCAAAAGGGGAACATAGAAGTTTGGGAGAGGAGAGGAGAGAGGAGGGGGAGAGGAGAGAAGAGGAAGAAGAAGAGGAGAGAGGAGAAAAGGTTTTTCCCAAAACGCGAACCAATCCCTTTTAAAACAAAAGAAAATTGGGCGTTTTTGAAAACCCCAACGGCGAAGGGGGTGGTTGCTCTAAAGAATGTGGCGATTTTTGGGGTAAATTCCCAGCTGCGGTCCCCCTTTTGTTATTCGCTCTCCTTGGCAATTCCAAATTTTTTTCGGAATGCGAAAAACAAAAAAAACAAACAAACTGAACTTTTTCAAGGGTTTTAAAAATAACAATGAAAGTGTTTTTTCCCGGGGGGGTACAGAGAAACCCAAAAATGGATTGTAATACCACCAGTCCGGGGGAGGAGGAGAGATTTTTTCCCCCGTACAGACATAAAACCACATCAGAGAAAAGCAAGATCAGACAAAAGGAAAGTTCGTTGAAGAAGAAACTTTTAAAAAAAAGAGCCCCGGGTAAAACCCTCGCGCAAAACCCCCAAAATGAAAATTGAGTGAACCCGTCCCTCTGTTTAATTTTTTGTTGTTGTTGGATGTCAGTATGCATCCCCCTTTTATAGACAACATGGACAAAACAAAACAAAAAACCCGCAGACCGAACCCCCCCAAACCCCCACACCACCCACACACAACACACACACACACACACACACACACCAAACACACACCCCCACACACACGGGCGCAACCCAAACTGGGACAAGAAAAAAATTCTTTATGTACAAACGTCCTCTGCATGGCCGTCTGTCTGTCTGTCGTCCGTCTAAATAGATAGACAGATAAATGTAGACAAAACAGAAATGGAAGATAGTTGATACAGGTGGGAGATATACATTATCAGCATTTTGAAGTTAGTACGGGGGCAGTTAAAACTTATTATCAGCAGTCGAAGTTAGATACGGGGGCAGATTTAAAACTTATTTAAAAGTAGTTTCACTTTAACAGCGGCAGCAGCGTTCTCCGGCTACGAAAGTTTATGTCCAAGTGATCAGAATTGAACGGTTTACAGAACTTTTTTTTTGTGGTGGAGGGCTCAACCCGTGGAAAAATTGGGTGGATTCAGCTAAAAAAAAAGTTCTCTGTCGTATTGCTCTGGTTTTTTTTCTCTGCTCTTCCCCTTTTCCCTCAGAGCTCAAAATTGGCAAGGTGAGAACGCGATATTTGTTTCCAAAATGTTCTGGTCGTTCAGCAAGTTCCAAAAAAAACCTCCAACTTCCCCTTTCCTTGCAGGTGGGTAAGAGGAAAAGGGGGATGGGGGGAGTGGAGAGGGGGGGGCGGTAGAGGCAAAGGAAAATGGAAAAAAGGGAAAGGGGGGAGGCGTGCTTATGTTCGTGAAAAGCCCCGGGGCATGGTAAACCCAAACAACGTCTTTACATCGGCTTCTGTTACACCCTGTTCCACGTCCGGGGGGTGTGCCCTGTTTGCCGAAAGTTAACGGGATGGGTCGGGCCATGTACATCCGCCCTGTTTGTCTTTCCTTTTTCAGCAATGTTTTCTTCTTCCGTTACCGAGAGTGAGAAAAAACACGGGACTGGCAGTGGGGGGTGATACTCCCGCAACCTCCCGTACGACTGGGCAGTAGAGGGGGCATGGCCAGTTGGGAGTAGAGGAGGCATGGCCAGTGGCAGTGAGGAGGCAGGCACAGTGTGCGAAGGAGGGAGGACAGAGTGTGCGTAGGGAGCTTGGCACAGTGTGCAGTAAGGGGGTTGGGACAGTGTGCAGTAGAGGAGGTTGGGACAGTGTGCAGTAGAGGAGGCTTGGGACAGGTGCAGTAAGGAGGCTTGGGACGTGGCAGTAGGAGGCTTGACACAGTGTGCAGAGAGGAGGCTGGGGCAGTGTGCAGTAGAGGGGCTTGGGCCCGTGTGCAGTAGAGGAGGCATGGCCACAGTGTCAGAGAGGAGCTTGGAAAATGTGCATAGAGGAGGGAAAGGCCAGTGTGCAGTACTTTAGGCATGGCACGTGTGCGTAGGGAGGCTTGGGACGTGTGCATAGAGGAGGCTTGCACAGTGTGCAGAAGGAGGTTGGCACAGTTTTGCAGAGAGGAGGGTTGGCCAGTGTGCATAGAGGGGCTTTGGGACGTGTGCGTGATGAGGCATGGACGTGTGCGTTTGAAGAGGGTTTTGGGCGTGTGCAGTGATGAGGCTGGACAGTGTGCAGTAGAAGAGGGTTGGGAAAAGTGGCAGTAGATGAGGCATGGCACAGTTGCAGGAAAGGAGCAGGCACGTGTGCGAGAGGAGGTTGGGACAGTGTGCAGTGAGGAGGCGTGGGACGGTGTGCAGTAAGGAGGAATGGCACAGTGTGCTGAGGAGGCTTGGCACAGTGTGCAGGAGGAGGCTTGGCACAGTGTGAGTAAGGAGGCTTGGCAAGTGTGCAGTAGAAGAGGTTAGCACATGTGCAGTAGAGGAGGATGGCAAGGTGCATACAGGAGGCTTGGGACAGGTGCTAGGGGGCGTGAGACAGTGGCAGTAGAGGGGGAAGGCCAGTGTTTCGTAGAGGAGGTTGGAAGTGTGCAGTAGAGGAGGTTGGGACAGTGTGCAGTGGGAGGGATGGTTCGTGTGCAGTAGAAGAGGCTTTGGGCCCGTGTCAGTAGAGGGGGGCATGGCACAGTGTGCAGTAAGGAGGCTTGGGGGCAGTGTGCAGTGAGCAGGCTGGGACAGTGTGCAGTAGAGGGGAAAGGCACAGTGGCGTAGAGGAGGGGTTGGCACGGTGCGTAGGGGGGAGGGGGTTGGGACGTGTCAGTAGAGGAGGAAAGGCACGTGTGCGTGAGGGGTTTTTGGGGTTTTTTTGTAGTTAGGGGGCATGGCACAGTGTGCAGAGAGGGGGCTTGGGACAGTGTGCGTAGAGGGGCTTGGGGCCGTGGCAGTAGAGGAAGCATGGCACAGGTGCAGTAGAAGAGTTGGCCAGTGTGCATGAGGAGGGTTGGCACAGTGTGCAGTAGAGGGGGCATGGAAAAGGGCATAGAGGGGCTTGGGATTTTTTTCAGTGAGGAGGCATGGGGACGTGTGCATAGAGGGGCATGGCACAGTGGTGAGTAGAGGAGGGTTGGGTAGTGTGCAGGGGGAGGCGGCACAGTGTGAGCAAAGGAGGCTTGGGGACGTGTGCAGTAGAGGGGCTTGGACGTGTGCAGTAAGGAGGCGTGGGGGCGTGTGCAGGAGGAGGCATGGACTGTGTGCAGTAAGGGGGGCTTGGACAGTGTGCATACAGGAGGGATGGCACAGTGTGCGTAGGGAGGCTGGCCAGGTGCATAGAGGAGGGGTTGGGACAGTGTGCAGTACAGGAGGGAGGACAGTGGCTGTAGAGAGGCTGGCACAGTGTGCGTAGAGGAGGCTGGGGCCAGTGTGCAGAAAAGGGGCCGGGGAAAATGTGCGCAGAGGAGGCTTGGCAAGTGTGCAGTAGAGGAGGCTTGGGACAGGTGCGTAGAGGAAGGGTTGGGACAGTGGCAGTAGAGGAGGGGATGGGACAGTGTGCAGAAGGAGGCTTGGGATTTTGTGCAGTAGAGGAGGCATGGCACAGTGTGCAAAAGAGGAGGCATGGAAGTGTGCAAGAGGAGGCTTGGATATGTGCGTAATGAGGATGGCACAGTGTGCAGGGGAGGCATGGCACAGTGTGCAGTAGAGGAGGTTGGGGACGTGTGCAGTACGGGGCTTGGGACAGTGTGCAGAGAGGGGCAGGAATTGCATAGAGGAGGATGGCACAGTTGCGTAGGTAGGGGTTGGCACGTGTGCAGAGGGAGGTTGGGGCAGTGGCGTGAGGAGGCTTGGACAGTGTGAGTAGAGGGGTTGCCGTGTGCAGTAGAGGAGGCTTGGGACGTGTGGGGGTAGAGGGGCTTGGCACGTGTGCAGTAGAGGGGGGCTTGGACAGTGTGCGTAAGGAGGCAGAACAGTGTGCGTACAGGAGGCCCCGGGACGTGTGAGTAGAGGAGGTTGGGGGGCAGTGTGAGTAAGGGGGCTTTTCCCCGTGTGCAGTAGAGGAGGAGGGAAGTGTGCAGTAGGGAGGCTGGCCCCAGTGTCAGTAGGGAAAGGGATGGCCCGTGGCGTAGAGGGGCCTGGGAAGTGTGCAGCAGAGGGGGCTTGGCACAGTGTGATGAGGAGGCCGGGACAGTTGCAGGAAAGGGGTTTTGGGACATGTGCAGTAGAGGGAGGCATGGCCAGGTGCGTGGGAGGCTTGGACGGTTGTGCATAGAGGAGGCTGGCACAGTGTAGTAGAGGAGGCATGGGGGAGTGGCAGTAGAGGAGGCATGGCACAGTGTGCAGTCAGGAGGCTTGGGGCGGTGCAGTAGAGGGGGGCTTGGACATGTGCAGAGAGGAGGCTTGGCACAGTGTGCGTAGGGGGGGTTGGCCAGTGTGCGTAGGGAGGCTTGGCCCCAAATGTCGTACAGGAGGCTTGGCACGTGTGCGTAGGGAGGCTTGGCAAAGTGTGCAGCAGGGAGGCTTTGGCCAGTGTGAAGCAGAGGGCTTGGCACAGTGTGCGCAGAGGAGGCTTGGCAAATGTCAGCGAGGAAGGGGGTTGGCAAGTGTGCGCAGAGGAGGGATGGCACGTGTGCAGGAGGAGGATGGGAAATTTTTGCAGTGAGGAGGCTTGGGGGGGCACAGTGTGCAGTAGAGGAGGCGGGGCAGTGTGCGTAGAGGAGGCTTGGCACAGGGGCAGAGAGGAGGTTTGGGAAGTGTGCTAGAGGGGCTTGGACATGGCAGTGAGGGGTTTTCCGTGTGAGTAAGGGGGGCTTGGCACGTGTGCATAGGAGGGGGGTTTTGGGACAGTGTGCAGTAAAGGGGGATGGCACGTGGCATAGGGAGGCATGGCAAAGGGGCAGTGGGGGAATGGCACAGGGGCAGTAGGGAGGCTGGCACAGTGTGGGAGTAGAGGAGGGGTTGGGACGTTGAGTTTGGGGGGCCTTTTCACTGCTGTCCACATGCTGTCTCCCAGCCCTTCCTTTAGTTCCAACCCATGTCTGGAGTGTAAAACACATACGGTTTCCATTCACCTTTGAAAAAGGGACTGTAAGGTAAGATGTTTACGTAACCCCGTTGGGTGAAAAAAAATCGGCCATTACCTGTTGAAAAGGGACTGTAGGTAGATGTTCACTTTTTACCCCTGTCTGAATGTAAAACCTACGGTCTCATCCCTTTGAAAGGCACTGTAAGGTAAGAGTTCACAGTATACCCTGTCTGGGTGAAAAACTCGGTTTTTCATTTTACCTTTGAAGGCACGTAAGGTGAAAATGTTCACAGTATACCCCTGTCTGGGTGTAAACACATACGGTTCTTCACCTGTTGAAGGCCTGTAAGGTGAAGAGTTAATATACCCATGTTGGAGTGTAAAACCCCAAGGTCTATTTCCGTTGAAGGCAGTAAAGGTGAAGATGTTTTCCAGTTAAAACCCTGTTGGAGTGTAAAACATACGGTTATTACGTTTAAGGCCTGTAAGGGGAAGTTTTTCCAGTATACCCATGTCTGGGGTGTAAACACATCGGCTCAATTTACTGTTGAAGGGGACTGTAAGTGAAAATGTTCAAGAAAACCCTGTCTGGGTGAAAAAAATCGGCTCATTCATGGTGAAACCTGTAAGGTGAAAATGTCACAGTAACCCCTGTCGGAGTTTTAAACACAAGGTCTCATTACCCGTTGAAGGATGTAAGGTGAAGATGTTCACGTTACCCATGTCTGGAGGTAAAAAAAACCTACGGGCTCATTCACCTGTTGAAGGGACTGTAAGGGGAAGATGTTCCCAGTATAACCATTTGGAGTGTAAAAACATACGGGGTTTATTTACCCCGTTGAAAGGCAGTAAGGGAAAATGTTCACAGAACCCGTTGGAGTGTAAACAATCGGTCTCATTTACCTGTTGAAGGGCACTTAAGTGAAAAATGTTCCCCGTTTTACCCCCTGTCGGGGTGTAAACACTACGGGGCTCATTCACCGTTGAAACACTGTAGGGGAAGATGTTCACATATCCCCTGTTGGAGTGTAAACACAACGGTCTCATTCACCCGTTGAAGGCCGAAAAGGGAAAAATGTTACAGTAACCCCTGTCTGGAGTGAAAAAAACTACGGTCCATTACCTGTTTTAAAAAACTGTAGGTGAAGAGTTCCGTTTCCCCTGTTGGGTGTAAAAAACAACGGTCTCTTCACCCGTTGAAGGCACTGTAAGGTGAAAGTTCACAGTATACCAGTTGGGTTAACACAACGGGGCTATTTACCTGTTTAAGGCCTGTAAGGGAAGATGTTCCAGTATACCCTGTCTGGGTGAAAAAAAATACGGTTATTCACCCCGTTGAAGGCATGTAAGGGGGAAAAGTTTAAAAAGATACCGTTGGGGTTTAAAACATACGGTCCATTCACCTGTTTTAAGGACTGTAAGGGGAAGATGTTCACAGTTCCCATGTCTGGGTTAAACCATACGGGCTCATTACCGTTGAAGGCACTTAAGGTGAAGATTTTCACAGTATACCCATGTCTGGAGTGTAAACATACGGTCTCTTCAAACCCCGTTGAAGGCATGTAAGGGGAAAATTTTACATTACCCATGTTGGGGTGTAAAAACACTACGGTTCCCTTCAGTTGAAGGACTGTAAGGGTGAAGATGTTCACAGTTTTAAACCCGTCTGGAGTGTAAACACAACGGTCTCATTCACCCCGTTTTAAAGGATGTAAAATGAAGATGTTACAGTATACCCTGTCTGGAGTGTAAACACATACGGTCTCATTTAACTTTGAAGGCACTGTAAGGCGAAAGATATTCACAGTTACAAAAAAATACCGAAAA
Organism: Conus ventricosus; assembly: GCA_018398815.1. NCBI lineage: Eukaryota > Metazoa > Mollusca > Gastropoda > Neogastropoda > Conidae > Conus > Conus ventricosus. The sequence goes on from CM031599.1 coordinate 101,953,306, forward strand.
GCTTTTTCTACGCTGGACTTTTGTTTGGGGATTACTCATTTAAATGGAGAAGAAAGGTTCCAGATTAAAACAATTGGGCGGATTTAAGTAAAGGTGGTAATATTTTTCAGTCACAGAAAGAATTTTGGGGTGTAATAAATAAACAGCCTGACCTTTATTTCCTGTAACCCTCAACGACCAAACTTAAGAGATTTAAAATTTTTTTTGGTAATGAACCACATGAGAAAGTGTCGCAACGTGGCTCCCCAAAAGAGTCAAAGACTAATGTGACAACAAAAATTACATGTTTGATGATTTTAAAAAGGATTTTAGGCAATGGTTTTTACAAGAAAGTCTATTTTAGTAAAAAAACATTTGGGGGCAGCTTCGTTTAAGTGTTTATTCGAATTAAGGGGGGTCATTGAGGAATTCAGTATCAGCAGTTAAATCAAGGGGGGGGACAGAAATATACATCGCTTTTGAAATGGGAAATACAGAGCAGAGGGAGAATGGGACAGAAGTAGGTGACAAAGGTTGATTGCTGAAATTGTAAAGCTGGGCATACTAAAAAAGACATAATTATTGTAAAACAAGGAAAAATGGAGTGTGGAAGGTTTGACAAGATTTTTTAAATTAATGAAAAAATGGGTTTTCAGAATTAACAAAAAAAAGAAGGAAAGAGTTTGGAAAGCATGTAGTTTTGGAACCTTCAATTTTTAACGTTTCACTTTGTAATGAGTGCTTCAAAAATTTCCAAGACTTTTTCCGAGCGTTCAGAATTGGAAAAAATCAGGGTTTTTGGTGTAAATTTTGGGAAAACTTTTTTATTTTCAAATTATATGGATGGGTGGAAACATTTTTGAAAGAGAGAGATAGACCGCTTTCATTTCCCTTTTCTCGGATTTTTAAAACAATCAACGTACGGAAAAAAAACGGAAAACCCCTGATCCTTGTTGTTTGTCGACAGACAATTTCCTTGTTTTTACTTTGTTGGTTTTCCAGAGATTTTAAAATTAAAATTTTATTTAACGCAAAGTTTAAAAGCAAGGACAGTGGGTGGGGGATGCAGGGAGAGAGGAGAGGAGAGAGAGGGGAAAAGAGGAGAAAAAGAGGGGAAAAGAGAGGGGAGAGAGAGAGAGAGAAGAGAAGCTTTTAATTATTTCCCGTTAGCCTCAGACCTTTTCTTAAGAAAAAAGGTTTGATTTACAAAAAAAAAAAAAAAAAAAAATCCAAAACACATCCGTAGGTTGTTGAGGGGCTTTTACAAAATTATTCCCTTAAAACGTTTAAAATTTTACAAACTTATTTTTTTCAAACTGATTTTCAGGCTTACGTACTTCCGTAAAAAAAGTGACATAAAACCCTGCCTGGGTATGTGTTTTCTATGAGAAAAGGGTCGGACGTCAGCATTCAGTAGGGGTCTACTAAGAAAACGAAGACACGAAGAAAAAGGGTGTCTACTTTCAAGAAGGGCACTGATCACATCGCGACAGGGGGACTTCAAAGAAAAAAAAGGATCAAATCGACAGTAGGACGTGTCTAAAACAGAAGGGTTTTTTTTTAAAAACCCGGGACAGTGTCCACTAATGTCGGTCTGTT
>CM031599.1:101959883-101972383 GCA_018398815.1 Conus ventricosus
AGTGTGCAGTAGAGGAGGCATGGCACAGTGTGCAGTAGAGGAGGCTTGGGACAGTGTGCAGTAGAGGAGGCATGGCACAGTGTGCAGTAGAGGAGGCTTGGGAAAGTGTGCAGTAGAGGAGGAATGGCACAGTGTGCAGTACATGAGGCATGGCACAGTGTGCAGTAGAGGAGGCTTGGGACAGTGTGCAGTAGAGGAGGCTTGGCACAGTGTGCAGTAGAGGAGGCTTGGCACAGTGTGCAGTAGAGGAGGCTTGGCACAGTGTGCAGTAGAGGAGGCTTGGCACAGTGTGCAGTAGATGAGGCATGGCACAGTGTGCAGTAGAAGAGGCTTGGGACAGTGTGCAGTAGATGAGGCATGGCACAGTGTGCAGTAGAAGAGGCTTGGGACAGTGTGCAGTAGATGAGGCATGGCACAGTGTGCAGTAGAGGAAGCATGGCACAGTGTGCAGTAGAGGAGGCTTGGGACAGTGTGCAGTAGAGGAGGCGTGGGACAGTGTGCAGTAGAGGAGGAATGGCACAGTGTGCAGTAGAGGAGGCTTGGCACAGTGTGCAGTAGAGGAGGCTTGGCACAGTGTGCAGTAGAGGAGGCTTGGCACAGTGTGCAGTAGAAGAGGCTTAGCACAGTGTGCAGTAGAGGAGGCATGGCACAGTGTGCAGTACAGGAGGCTTGGGACAGTGTGCAGTAGAGGAGGCGTGAGACAGTGTGCAGTAGAGGAGGAATGGCACAGTGTGCAGTAGAGGAGGCTTGGCACAGTGTGCAGTAGAGGAGGCTTGGGACAGTGTGCAGTAGAGGAGGGATGGTTCAGTGTTTCAGTAGAAGAGGCTTGGCACAGTGTGCAGTAGAGGAGGCATGGCACAGTGTGCAGTAGAGGAGGCTTGGGACAGTGTGCAGTAGAGCAGGCGTGGGACAGTGTGCAGTAGAGGAGGAATGGCACAGTGTGCAGTAGAGGAGGCTTGGCACAGTGTGCAGTAGAGGAGGCTTGGGACAGTGTGCAGTAGAGGAGGAATGGCACAGTGTGCAGTAGAGGAGGTTTGGGATTTTGTGTAGTAGAGGGGCATGGCACAGTGTGCAGTAGAGGAGGCTTGGGACAGTGTGCAGTAGAGGAGGCTTGGGACAGTGTGCAGTAGAGGAAGCATGGCACAGTGTGCAGTAGAAGAGGCTTGGCACAGTGTGCAGTAGAGGAGGCTTGGCACAGTGTGCAGTAGAGGAGGCATGGCACAGTGTGCAGTAGAGGAGGCTTGGGATTTTGTGCAGTAGAGGAGGCATGGCACAGTGTGCAGTAGAGGAGGCATGGCACAGTGTGCAGTAGAGGAGGCTTGGGATAGTGTGCAGTGGAGGAGGCATGGCACAGTGTGCAGCAGAGGAGGCTTGGCACAGTGTGCAGTAGAGGAGGCTTGGCACAGTGTGCAGTAGAGGAGGCGTGGGACAGTGTGCAGCAGAGGAGGCATGGCACTGTGTGCAGTAGAGGAGGCTTGGCACAGTGTGCAGTACAGGAGGCATGGCACAGTGTGCAGTAGAGGAGGCATGGCACAGTGTGCAGTAGAGGAGGCTTGGCACAGTGTGCAGTACAGGAGGCATGGCACAGTGTGCTGTAGAGGAGGCATGGCACAGTGTGCAGTAGAGGAGGCTTGGCACAGTGTGCAGTAGAGGAGGCCTGGGAAAGTGTGCAGCAGAGGAGGCTTGGCACAGTGTGCAGTAGAGGAGGCTTGGCACAGTGTGCAGTAGAGGAGGCTTGGCACAGTGTGCAGTAGAGGAGGCATGGCACAGTGTGCAGTAGAGGAGGCTTGGGATTTTGTGCAGTAGAGGAGGCATGGCACAGTGTGCAGTAGAGGAGGCATGGCACAGTGTGCAGTAGAGGAGGCTTGGGATAGTGTGCAGTAGATGAGGCATGGCACAGTGTGCAGCAGAGGAGGCATGGCACAGTGTGCAGTAGAGGAGGCTTGGCACAGTGTGCAGTACAGGAGGCTTGGCACAGTGTGCAGTAGAGGAGGCATGGCACAGTGTGCAGTAGAGGAGGCATGGCACAGTGTGCAGTAGAGTAGGCTTGGCACAGTGTGCAGTAGAGGAGGCTTGGGACAGTGTGCAGTAGAGGAGGCTTGGGACAGTGTGCAGTAGAGGAGGCTTGGCACAGTGTGCAGTAGAGGAGGCTTGGGACAGTGTGGAGTAGAGGAGGCTTGGCACAGTGTGCAGTAGAGAGAGGCTTGGCACAGTGTGCAGTAGAGGAGGCATGACACAGTGTGCAGTACAGGAGGCCTGGGACAGTGTGTAGTAGAGGAGGCTTGGGACAGTGTGCAGTAGAGGAGGCTTGGCCCAGTGTGCAGTAGAGGAGGCATGGCACAGTGTGCAGTAGAGGAGGCATGGCACAGTGTGCAGTAGAGGAGGCATGGCACAGTGTGCAGTAGAGGAGGCCTGGGAAAGTGTGCAGCAGAGGAGGCTTGGCACAGTGTGCAGTAGAGGAGGCTTGGCACAGTGTGCAGTAGAGGAGGCTTGGCACAGTGTGCAGTAGAGGAGGCATGGCACAGTGTGCAGTAGAGGAGGCTTGGGACAGTGTGCAGTAGAGGAGGCTTGGCACAGTGTACAGTAGAGGAGGCATGGCACAGTGTGCAGTAGAGGAGGCATGGCACAGTGTGCAGTACAGGAGGCTTGGGACAGTGTGCAGTAGAGGAGGCTTGGCACAGTGTGCAGTAGAGGAGGCTTGGCACAGTGTGCAGTAGAGGAGGCTTGGCACAGTGTGCAGTAGAGGAGGCTTGGCACAGTGTGCAGTACAGGAGGCTTGGCACAGTGTGCAGTAGAGGAGGCTTGGCACAGTGTGCAGCAGAGGAGGCTTGGCACAGTGTGCAGCAGAGGAGGCTTGGCACAGTGTGCAGCAGAGGAGGCTTGGCACAGTGTGCAGCAGAGGAGGCTTGGCACAGTGTGCAGCAGAGGAGGCATGGCACAGTGTGCAGTAGAGGAGGCATGGCACAGTGTGCAGTAGAGGAGGCTTGGCACAGTGTGCAGTAGAGGAGGCTTGGACAGTGTGCAGTAGAGGAGGCTTGGCACAGTGTGCAGTAGAGGAGGCTTGGCACAGTGTGCAGTAGAGGAGGCTTGGGACAGTGTGCAGTAGAGGAGGCTTGGCACAGTGTGCAGTAGAGGAGGCTTGGCACAGTGTGCAGTAGAGGAGGCTTGGCACAGTGTGCAGTAGAGGAGGCATGGCACAGTGTGCAGTAGAGGAGGCATGGCACAGTGTGCAGTAGAGGAGGAATGGCACAGTGTGCAGTAGAGGAGGCCTGGCACAGTGTGCAGTAGAGGAGGCCTTGGCACAGTGTGCAGTAGAGGAGGCCTTGGCCACTGATCTGTCCACAGTGCTGTCTCCCAGCTTCCTTCAGTTCCAACCCATGTCTGGAGTGTAAACACATACGGTCTCATTCACCTGTTGAAGGCACTGTAAGGTGAAGATGTTCACAGTATACCCATGTCTGGAGTGTAAACACATACGGTCTCATTCACCTGTTGAAGGCACTGTAAGGTGAAGATGTTCACAGTATACCCATGTCTGAAGTGTAAACACATACGGTCTCATTCACCTGTTGAAGGCACTGTAAGGTGAAGATGTTCACAGTATACCCATGTCTGGAGTGTAAACACATACGGTCTCATTCACCTGTTGAAGGCACTGTAAGGTGAAGATGTTCACAGTATACCCATGTCTGGAGTGTAAAACACATACGGTCTCATTCACCTGTTGAAGGCACTGTAAGGTGAAGATGTTCACAGTATACCCATGTCTGGAGTGTAAACACATACGGTCTCATTCACCTGTTGAAGGCACTGTAAGGTGAAGATGTTCACAGTTTTACCCATGTCTGGAGTGTAAACACATACGGTCTCATTCACCTGTTGAAGGCACTGTAAGGTGAAGATGTTCACAGTATACCCATGTCTGGAGTGTAAACACATACGGTCTCATTCACCTGTTGAAGGCACTGTAAGGTGAAGATGTTCACAGTATAACCCATGTCTGGAGTGTAAACACATACGGTCTCATTCACCTGTTGAAGGCACTGTAAGGTGAAGATGTTCACAGTATACCCATGTCTGGAGTGTAAACACATACGGTCTCATTCACCTGTTGAAGGCACTGTAAGGTGAAGATGTTCACAGTATACCCATGTCTGGAGTGTAAACACTACGGTCTCATTCACCTGTTGAAGGCACTGTAAGGTGAAGATGTTCACAGTATACCCATGTCTGGAGTGTAAACACATACGGTCTCATTCACCTGTTGAAGGCACTGTAAGGTGAAGATGTTCACAGTATACCCATGTCTGGAGTGTAAACACATACGGTCTCATTCACCTGTTGAAGGCACTGTAAGGTGAAGATGTTCACAGTATTACCCATGTCTGGAGTGTAAACACATACGGTCTCATTCACCTGTTGAAGGCACTGTAAGGTGAAGATGTTCACAGTATACCCATGTCTGGAGTGTAAACACATACGGTCTCATTCACCTGTTGAAGGCACTGTAAGGTGAAGATGTTCACAGTATACCCATGTCTGGAGTGTAAACACATACGGTCTCATTCACCTGTTGAAGGCACTGTAAGGTGAAGATGTTCACAGTATACCCATGTCTGGAGTGTAAACACATACGGTCTCATTCACCTGTTGAAGGCACTGTAAGGTGAAGATGTTCACAGTATACCCATGTCTGGAGTTGTAAACACATACGGTCTCATTCACCTGTTGAAGGCACTGTAAGGTGAAGATGTTCACAGTATACCCATGTCTGGAGTGTAAACACATACGGTCTCATTCACCTGTTGAAGGCACTGTAAGGTGAAGATGTTCACAGTATACCCATGTCTGGAGTGTAAACACATACGGTCTCATTCACCTGTTGAAGGCACTGTAAGGTGAAGATGTTCACAGTATACCCATGTCTGGAGTGTAAACACATACGGTCTCATTCACCTGTTGAAGGCACTGTAAGGTGAAGATGTTCACAGTATACCCATGTCTGGAGTGTAAACACATACGGTCTCATTCACCTGTTGAAGGCACTGTAAGGTGAAGATGTTCACAGTATACCCATGTCTGGAGTGTAAACACATACGGTCTCATTCACCTGTTGAAGGCACTGTAAGGTGAAGATGTTCACAGTATACCCATGTCTGGAGTGTAAACACATACGGTCTCATTCACCTGTTGAAGGCACTGTAAGGTGAAGATGTTCACAGTATACCCATGTCTGGAGTGTAAACACATACGGTCTCATTCACCTGTTGAAGGCACTGTAAGGCGAAGATATTCACAGTATCAATAAAATACCAGAAACAGCTTTTTCTACGCTGGACTTTTGTTAGGTATTACTCTATTTAAATGGAGAAGAAAGGTTACGCAGACTTAAGAACATCTGACGTATTTATAGTAATGGTGGTAATATTTTTCAGTCACAGAAAGAATTTTGAGGGCCTGCTCAATAACTAAACAGCCTGACCTGTTATTCTCCTGTATACCATACCAACTGACCAAACTTAAGAGATTTAAATTGTATTTGGTAATGAACCACACTGAGAAAGTGTCAGCAACGTGGCTCCCAATAGAGTCAAAGACTAATGCTGACAACAAAGATTACAGTGTTCTGATGATTCAAAATGGATATTTAGGCAATGAGTTTAATTACAAGAAAGTCTATTTCAGTAAAATATACATTGACAGCTATCTGATAACGTGTTTATTCGAATTAAGGAGGTCATCTGAGGAATTCAGTAGTCAGCAGTTAAGTCAAAGGGCTGGGACAGAAATATACATCGCTTTTGAAATGGGAAATACAGAGCAGAGTGGGAGTATGGGACAGTGTAGGTGACGAATGGTTGATTGCTGAAATTGTAAATGCTGATGCATACATAATAAAGACATAATTATTGCTAAAACAAGGAAAAGCTGGAGTGATGGAAGGTATGACAAGATTTTTTAAATTAATGAAAGAATGAGGTTTTCAGAATTAACAAAAATGAAGGAAAGAGTTTGGAAAGCATGTATGTTTTGGAACCTTCAATTCTAACGTTCCACTTTGTAATGCACGTGCTTCAAAATTCCAAGACTGCCCTCCCTTTCACGAGACGTTCATGATATTGTGAAAAGTCAGTTTCGGCTGTAATTATGGAATACTTTGTATTTTCAAATTCATATGCGTATGGGTGGAAACATTTTAGAAAGAGAGAGATAGACCGCTTTCATGTCCTTCTCTCGGATTAGAAAACAATCAACGTACGGAAAAAAAAACGGAAAACAGTGAGTCCTTGATTGTTTGTCGACAGACAATTACCTTGTTTTACTTTAGTTGGTTTTCCAGAGATGGTTTATATTAACATTTTATTTAACGTCAAAGTTTAAAGAGCCAAGGACAGTGGATGGCGATGCAGGGAGAGAGAGAGAGAGAGAGAGAGAGAGAGAGAGAGAGAGAGAGAGAGAGAGAGAGAGAGAGAGAGAGAGAGAGAGAGAGCTTTTAATTATTCCAGTTCAGACCTCAGACCTTTTCTTAAGAAATAGGTTCGATCTTACAAAAAAAAAAAAAAAAAAAAAAATACCAATCACATCCGATAGGTTAGTTGAAGCAGCTTTTATCAATATATTCGTAATGCAGTTTAAATTATACAGCTTATTATTATCAGACTGACTTATCATGGCTTACGTACTTCCGTAAACAGTGACATAACCGTGCTCTCGGCTATAGTGTCTGCTATGAGAAAGGGTCGGACGTCAGCATTCAGTGACAGGTGTCTACTAACAGAAAGCGATAGACATCGATAGCCAATGGTGTCTACTTACAAGAAGGGGCACTGATCGACATCAGCGACAGGTGACTTCAAAGAAAAAGAGATCAACATCGACAGATAGTGACAGATGTCTAATAACAGGAAGGGATTTATATCGAAAACCGGCGACAGGTGTCCACTAATGTCAGAGTCTGTTGAGAGGAAAGAAGGGATATCAGAGACAGAGGTCTATGACCAGGAAAGGATAGACATCGACAGCCAGGGGCAGGGGTCCTCTAAACAGGAAGGAGTAAACACGAAAACCAGGGAAAGGTGTTTAATAACAAGAAGGGCTAGAGATCGACAAACTGGGACAGCTGACAGCTGAAACTGAGAGAAACGCATCCAAGTCTACGACCAGGAAATGATCAACATCGACGTCCAGTAACTGTCTATTCACAGAAAGGAACAGACATTAACAACGGGTGAAAGATGCCTGGTGACAAAGATGGATAAACAAAGCTGACAACATGGCGACATCCAATATTATTTTTCGCTCTCGATTTAAGAGTAGTCTTATTAACATGCTTGAGCTATTGTTCAACGTATTTTTTCTTACTAATACTGATGGGTCGTCTGTCTGATATGGTCCTTTCTTAATGTGCTACAGGCTGCTAATGGAATCTTTAAAAAAAATGCTAGTCATTATGAAGCCTAAGTTTCGAAATATCTTTTGGTTTCTTCCTCCGGCAAAGATGTATGTTCTTCTATTCTTTTTGTTCTATCTCTCTCAGACAGTAATTGCAGAGCAAAGCAGAAAGAAAACAAGTAAAAGATTCTCGTACGATGTTGTGAATAGCCTGAAGCTTTACTTTCAATTATCGGGCATGTCGGAGCGACAACAACAGCATTTTTGTGCGACCGATAATAAGGCTGTTATCATTATTGTTTCTCCGCTTCAAGATGGGGAGACAAATCATATGAACAAACCTTAACACACCAAACAACCCCCTTTTTCATTGTCTCTCTCAGTCTCTGTCTCTCCTTCCTCTCCTCTCCTTCTCTCTTCTCTCTCTCTCTCTCTCTCCTACTCTCTCCTCTCTCTCTCTCTTCTCTCTCTCTCTCTCTCTCTCATAGAGTCCGATATAATTGTCGTTGGTCGCTTCAAATTCCTTGTGATTTTTTTAGCTATAAGTGTCTTATACATCTCGTCCTCGGCATCTCCATATTACGTGAATTCACTAACACGAAAATTGGAATTACGCTTGTATGACGAAAAACAGAGTAAACAAAGGGGATTTTTTAGAATCTGTAACTTGACTTTTTGAACTCGAACTCTCATTTCTGCGTTCTTTTTTTCGGTTCTTAAGCGATGTTTTTTTTTGTTTTTTATTTAGATAACAACACGGCCCTATTTCTCAAGTGTGCAGTCTATCAGGCAGTGTGCTGTCAGTTCTCTCCATCAACAGGTTCATCATCACAGGCTGGTTCTGTCATGGAAGAAAGAGCCATCGAGATACGTTGACAGTTGTCTGATAACATAATGGATAACGTAGAAGTCCAGCAACACGTGTCTGACGACAGACGGAGGTGAACATCGATAGAGAGAGAGAGAGAGGTCCATCGATATACAGCAACATCCCTGGTATCACACGAAATGTGAAGATAAACGCAAGTCGTTCTGAAGAAAGAAAGAAAGGACACTGCGTTTAGAGATAAAAAGAAAATGTCAGTAAAGCTGAGCTTTTAAAGAGCGTCCACGTCAACTAGAACATGTTTATACGAAAAATCTACATTGTTTGAACTGCTCGAGAAAGCAAGCAAGCAAGCTAGCAAGCAAGCAAGCAAGCAAGCAAGCAAGCAAGCAAGCAAGCAAGCAAGCAAGCAAGCAAACAAAGAAACGGCAATACAAAAAAAAAAAGACCTGTATGTGAAACAAGTTCCTAAAATATTTCGCGGAAAAAAAAAAATGTCGATGTCTATCCCTTTTTGTTAGCAACACCTGCCATTGGATATCCATGTCTGTCCCTACCTGTTACTAGACACATGCCACTGGATATCCATGTCTATCCCTACCTGTTACTAGACACCTGCCATTGATATCCATGTCTATCCCTACCTGTTACTAGACACCTGCCACTGGATATCCATGTCTATCCCTACCTGTTACTAGACACCTGCCACTGGATATCCATGTCTATCCCTACCTGTTACTAGACACCTGCCACTGGATATCCATGTCTGTCCCTACCTGTTACTAGACACATGCCACTGGATATCCATGTCTATCCCTACCTGTTACTAGACACATGCCACTGGATATCCATGTCTGTCCCTACCTGTTACTAGACACCTGCCACTGGATATCCATGTCTGTCCCTACCTGTTACTAGACACATGCCACTGGATATCCATGTCTATCCCTACCTGTTACTAGACACATGCCACTGGATATCCATGTCTGTCCCTACCTGTTACTAGACACCTGCCACTGGATATCCATGTCTGTCCCTACCTGTTACTAGACCATGCCACTGGATATCCAAGTCTATCCATACCTGTTTACTAGACACCTGCCACTGGATATCCAAGTCTATCCATACCTGTTACTAGACACCTGCCACTGGATATCCAAGTCTATCCCTACCTGTTACTAGACACCTCCACTGGATATCCATGTCTATCGCTACCTGTTACTAGACACCTGCCACTGGATGTCCATGTCTATCCCTACCTGTTACTATACACCTGCCACTTGATGATCATGTCTATTCCTACCTGTTACGAGACACCTGCCACTGGATGTCCATGTCTATCCCTACCTGTTACTAGACACCTGCCACCGGACGTCCATGTCTATTCCTACCTGTTACTAGACACCTGCCACTGGATGTCCATGTCTATCCCTACCTGTTACTAGACACCTGCCACCGGACGTCCATGTCTATTCCTACCTGTTACTAGACACCTGCCACTGGATATCCATGTCTATTCCTACCTGTTACTAGACACCTGCCACTGGATGTCCATGTCTATTCCTACCTGTTACTAGACACCTGCCACTGGATGTCCATGTCTATCCCTACCTGCTACTAGACACCTGGCACTTGATATCCAAGTCTATTCCTACCTGTTACTAGACACCTGCCACCGGACGGCCATGTCTATTCCTACCTGTTACTAGACACCTGGCACTGGATGTCCATGTCTATCCCAACCAGTTACTAGACACCTGCCACTGGATGTCTATGTCTATCCTTTCCTCCTAGCGGACACCTGTTACTGGTTTCAATGTCTATCCTTTCTGTGATTACACACTGTATGCGGAGGCCGATCTTCACCCCTTCCAATCAGTGGACACCTTTGGGGGCCGGATAGCTCAGTTGGTACAGCGCCGGACTCGTGATCCTGGGGTTGCGGGTTCGAATTTCGGTATAGGGGGATTTTTCCCTCGGAGTTAACATTGGTTCTGACTCCATTCCCCATATAGTCCTTCGAATGAGACTATAAACCGAGGTTCCGTGTGTGAACGCACGCATAACATCTTGTACACACGTAAAATCCCATCACCAACTTTCGGAAGAGAAGGCCAGTTTGGCCGTTAGTATGGATGACACGTGACACATAGCATGCACCTTCCCCGAAGATGGAGTATGGCTGCCTTAATGGCGGGATAAAAAAGGGTCATACATACAAAACTCCACTGCCTGGCTATACAGGGAGTGTCCGCAGGAGTATCAGCCTGCGTACGCAGAAAGAAAGAAAGAAAGAAAGTGGACACCTTTCACTGATTACCAACGAAACTTCCCGCCCTCCAACTCGGCACCCATTCATGTTTATACCTCTTGTTGGTAGACGTCAGACCTGAATCATTGGTTGTCAATGTCTGTGTCTTCCTGTCAGAAGACTTTTGCCTCTGGTTGCTGATGTTCCTACCTGTCACAAGTCGACCACTGATGGTGAGACGTGTTCAAGGAAAAAGCTGGATGAGTCAAGTCGCAATGTTTAGAGCGAACATGACATAAGAAAGAAACAGAGCATCAGCTTCAAGCACAAAAAAGTGCTACAGCAAGATTGATCTCCAGCTCGGCTTTCAAGTAACCGAATTCTATTGGTTAGAGGTCTACTTTCGAGTTTGTTAGCAATTTGTTGAAAAAAGGTCTAAACATCGTGTAGCGACAGTATGGGGATAATATAACACAAACAATCGCCACATTGGGCAAAGAAAAAAAAAGATCTATAAACCTACCTGTCCAAGTGCAGCGTCGTGTGCAGAAAACATGTGTGCGCGCGTTCGCGGAGAGAGAGAGAGAGAGAGAGAGAGAGAGAGAGAGAGAGAGAGAGAGAGAGAGAGAGAGAGAGGAGAGAGAGAGAGAGCCAAACAAAGCCACCCTGCACTACACAACATAGACTGTTGAGAATTCGAAGGACCGTAACTTTGCAACAGCACGTGTGGGAAGGAAGAATAAGGTGACTTGCTTACTTGAGCATCTTTATGCATGTGTGGCACGAACGATACGTAAAGCAGGAAGGACACAAGGCCAATTTTTCATTGTGTTGTTTCCCATTACTTTATTTTCTTTTCCTTCTCTTTCAGATCAGCAATGCAGTTTGAAATGGGTTTATATGGAAAACAAACACGCGTGCGCACGCGTGCACGCATGTAAAACAGAGATAAGAACAACGTCTCTCTCTCTCTCTCTCTCTCTCTCTCTCTCTCTCTCTCTCTCTCTCTCTCTCTCTCTCTCTCTCTCTCTCTCTAACCCCTGTATGTCTGAATAGATAGATAGATAGATAGATAGATAGATAGATAGATAGATAGATAGATAGATAGATAGATAGATAGATAAAAAGACAGACAGACACACTGACAGACAGATGAGTAGATAAACTACTCACAGCTGACAGAGATGTGTTATCATCAGCAGTCTGCACTTCAAACAACAGCAGCGGCTTTCTAACAGCAACAAATGTTTATTTTCTAAGTTATCAGAGTTTGAACGGGCTTGACAGAACCTTTTTTTGGTGGTGGAGGCGTCAACTGTGGAAAGTTGGAGTGGATTGAGCTAAACCAAGTTCTCTGTCAGTATTGCTCTGGATCTTATCTCTGCTCTTCCCCCCTTCTGTCAGAGCTCACGCTTGGCAAGGCGAGAACTGCTGACATGTTGCCAACTGCTCTGGTCGTTCAGCAAGTTCCAAAAGTGGGTAAGAGGAAAAGGGGGATGGGGAGAGTGGAAAGGGAGGGGGCGGTAGAGGCAAAAGAAATGGGGGATGGGAAGGGAGTGGGGCTGAGGTACTCGTTCAGGTCGAAAGGCCGGGTCATGGTAAACCAATCAACGTCTTTACAGTCGACCTTGGAACGCCCTCTCCCACAGATCCGGTGGCTGTGCCGTATTTGCAGAAAGTTCGACAGGGGATGGATTGGGTCATGTACATCCACTATGTTTGTCTTTCCTTTCTTCAGTCAAATGTTTTTTCCTCCGTTACCAAAAAGTGAGGAAAGAAACATGGGACTTCTTCTTCTTCTGCGTATGCAGGCTGATACTCCTGCGGACACTCCCTGTGTAGACAGTGTGCAGTAGAGGAGGTGATACTCCTGCGGACACTCCCTGTGTAGACAGTGTGCAGTAGAGGAGGTGATACTCCTGCGGACACTCCCTGTGTAGACAGTGTACAGTAGAGGAGGTGATACTCCTGCAGGACCCCCTGTATAGACAGTGTACAATAGAGGAGGTGATACTCCTGCAGGCACTCCCT
>CM031599.1:101974883-101979883 GCA_018398815.1 Conus ventricosus
GAGAGAGAGAGAGAGAGAGAGAGAGGAGAGAGAGAGAGAGAGAGAGAGAGAGAGAGAGAGAGCTCAGATCAAGTAAAATCACAGCAGGAGGGAACGCAGGACCCGAACATTATGATATTTACATTGGAATCTGTCACCAAGAGACTCTTCATATCAAGGCCTGTGATACCATACGGGGACTGGGAGCAAACCCAAAACGTCATCATGTGCACGTTACAAATTCTTGACCTCAGAGTCAGGTTGAAGCATGTGAACTCACCAGAGGGCTGAAATCACGCTTTAAACTTCATGATATACACATTGACATCTCTTGACAGGACCGTCTTCAGACCATGAATGCGAAGCCACAGGAAGGCTGAAAGCAAGCATACACACCATCATGTATACAGCGGTATATGTAGACAAGCGGTCACATCAGACATTTAGACCATTGGAGGGTTGGCAGCAAGTTCAAAAGATCATCCTGTATACGTTAGAATCTGTTGATAAGAGGATCATCAGGACAAAAGATGCGGCACCATCGGACTGGCTGACAGTAAGGCCAAAACATCAGCATATAGACATCCGAATATGTTAACAGAACGTCAGGTGGAGACATGCAAAACCATCGGAAGGCTGACAGCGTAGCTAAAACATCATCAAAAAACACATCAGAACCTGCTGACAAGAGAGTAAGGTCAAGACAGTTGAGCCCATAGATCGGCTGACAGCGAGCTCAATTCGTCATTATACCCACACATCAGCATCTGGTGACAAAAAGCTCATCAGATCAAGACAACTGACACAAGAGGAAGGGTAAAAGCAAGGCCAAAGCATCATCATCTACATTTTCCCATCCGTTGACAAGAGGGTGAGGTTCAGACTGGCGACGCCAGAGGAGGGCTGACAGTAAGGGCAAAACCCCGTCATATGTTCATTACAATGGAGGGCTGACAGTAAGGGCAAACTTCCGTCATGTGTTCATTACAATGAAGGGCTGACGATAAGGGCAAAACTCCGTCATATGTTCATTACAATGGAGGGCTGACAGTAAGGGCAAAACTCCGTCATATGTTCATTACAATGGAGGGCTGACAGTAAGAGCAAAACTCCGTCAGTTGTTCATTACAATGGAGGGCTGACGATAAGGGCAAAACCCCATCATATGTTCATTACAATGGAGGTCTGACAATAAGGGCAAAACTCCGTCATTTGTTCATTACAATGTAGGGCTGACGATAAGGGCAAAACTCCGTCATTTGTTCATTACAATGGAGGGCTGACAGTAAGGGCAAAACTCCGTCATTTGTTCATTACAATGGAGGGCTGACAGTAAGGGCAAAACTCCGTCATTTGTTCATTACAATGGAGGGCCGACGATAAGGGCAAAACTCCGTCATATGTTCATTACAATGGAGGGCTGACAGTAAGGGCAAAACTCCGTCAGTTGTTCATTACAATGGAGGGCTGACGATAAGGGCAAAACTCCGTCATATGTTCATTACAATGGAGGGCTGACAGTAAGGGCAAAACTCCGTCAGTTGTTCATTACAATGGAGGGCTGACGATAAGGGCAAAACTCCGTCATATGTTCATTACAATGGAGGGCTGACAGAATGGCAAAACTCCGTCAGTTGTTCATTACAATGGAGGGCTGACAGTAAGGGCAAAACTCCGTCATGTGTTCATTACAATGGAGGGCTGACAGTAAGGGCAAAGCTCCGTCATTTGTTCATTACTGTGGAGGGCTGACGATAAGGGCAAAACTCCGTCATGTGTTCATTACAATGGAGGGCTGACAGTAAGGGCAAAACTCCGTCATATGTTCATTACAATGGATGGTTGACGATAAGGGCAAAACTCCGTCATATGTTCATTACAATGGATGGTTGACGATAAGGGCAAAACTCCGTCATATGTTCATTACAATGGATGGTTGACGATAAGGGCAAAACTCCGTCATATGTTCATTACAATGGAGGGCTGACGATAAGGACAAAACTCCGTCATATGTTCATTACAATGGAGGGCTGACAGTAAAGGCAAACCTCCGTCATATGTTCATTACAATGGAGGGCTGACAGTAAGGACAAACCTCCGTCAGTTGTTCATTACAATGGAGGGCTGACAGTAAGGGCAAAGCTCCGTCATTTGTTCATTACAGTGGAGGGCTGACGATAAGCGCAAAACTCCGTCATGTGTTCATTACAATGGAGGGCTGACAGTAAGGGCAAAACTCCGTCATATGTTCATTACAATGGATGGTTGACGATAAGGGCAAAACTCCGTCATATGTTCATTACAATGGATGGTTGACGATAAGGGCAAAACTCCGTCATATGTTCATTACAATGGAGGGCTGACGATAAGGACAAAACTCCGTCATATGTTCATTACAATGGAGGGCTGACAGTAAGGACAAACCTCCGTCAGTTGTTCATTACAAATTCTGACCCATTCATCAGATCAACACGCATGAGACTGTAGCAGGAGAGAAAGCAAGGTAAAAAAACAACAAAAAAAAACAAAAACAAAACAAAACAAAACAAAACAAAAAGTATAGATGCATTAAAATCAAGTGACGTAAGGGTCAGGTTAGGTTTCGTGAGGGTACCTGATCGCCGAAAGCGAAGCCAAGACATTATGATGCACACATTGTAGTCTGATGATAAGAGGGTCAGATGAAGGCATGTGAAGACAGATGTAGGGAGAAAACTCATTGTGCACGCATTAAAATCCCCAGAGGTTATAAGTTCCAGTCCAGGTATGTTCTTAAAAGTTAGAGACCACTCTAAAACACAATCGGATATAATCCCCGATCGTGTTCAGATTAAATATAAAACATTGATTTCCTCAACATCACTACCACCACCACCACCAACAACAACTGGTGAAGTATACAGTGAAATGTATTCGTACGTGCGCGCGCGCGCGCACGCACACACACACACACACACACACACACACACACACACACACACACACACACACACACACACACACACACACACACACACACACACACACACACACACACTGCTTTACACGGAATGGTACATGACATAGCACACATTATGGAGATTCTTAGACTTTTACACACACACACACACACACACACACACACACACACACACACACACACACACACACATACACACACACACACACACACACACAAACACACACTTACACTTACACACACACACACACACACACACACACACACACACACACACACACACACACACACACACACACATACACACACACATATGCGTGCGCACACGCACGCCTTGTGACCGGTACGTAAGCCGTTTAGCAGCGTTCCTTTTTTTGTCGGAGACAAATGGGAGGATGTTCTCAAATCTGGGCGGTTGTGAAAAGAGTTCTTTGTTAGTCTGCTTGTTCTTGATCTTGCGAAAACATCTTGGCCGGGTATTTGGATTTTTGATTTGAAATAACGAAAGGAACGAGATTTTTTAAATTCTTTTTTACAGGCAGTTTAAGCTAGATGGTCCACATCGTCGCTGGTTTTTAACGCAAGGCTTGTCTGCAATCGAAGCAAAATCAATGAAGGACTCGCAGGCTTTGAGCGCGGTAATAAAGATCTTTAAATTTGAAGAGAACATTGCGGCTGATGTTACGGCTGACACTGGCCCAGAAGAGCAGAAAAGAAACGGAGATGACAAATAGAGTTCTTGTGTGGAAATGAAGGAATCATTTATAGGGCCAGAACCAGAGTAGAAACTTCGGGAAGTCTTCTAGAGCTGTCGAGAGGAGACCTGTTGGAGAGTGCAGAGGGTCGGGAAAAGGAAGAGAAGATGGCTGAAGTGACATTTTCGACCGATTGGATTCGCAGGGTTTTTACCCTGGAAGTTTGGAAAGTTCTGACGTAGTTGTGTTAGACCAAAATCGATTACAGGAATTTGAAATGACCATGACGCTCAGAACACTTTTTTTGTGTGGAATACCTAAGAGTTAGTTTACGTCTCTATTAGTAAGTAATGGTTCCCGAGTCTTCGCGTATGGACTGTGCGCAGGAAGATGAAGAATCTCCTGGCAGTGTCGGAGGCCTTGATTGCAGACTATAGAAGAAAACTCTTGCAGATCAGTCACAATGTATTTTGGAAGACACTAAACTGTAACGAAGGAGAAGTGTTTTCAGAATCAACTCCATAAGCCACTACTCGAAAAATGTTCAGGGTGTTCTGGTAAGGGCTTTTTGTATAATGAAAGTTTAATCTTTGGTCAGGTATTATTCCAAACATTTGTACTTCTGTAAGAAACGAAGAGGTTTTTTCCCCCATCCTAAACGCATCATGTAATCGGAAAAAAAGAATATCGACAATTGAAAAAAGTTGTTTCTACAGCAGAGCTACCGGGAAACGCCCACAGAATATGTAATCCCAATAGTCTGGAATGAAAATTATCTGTATGCAAATGAACTTTGGATCGCAGATTATTGACAGTCTTTAATTTTGGTGCTGAAGAGAGCAAAAGAACGGATGCTGCTTTGGGGAACTGTCAGCTTCAGCTGCTGAATATTAGAGAACAACTAAGATGAATACTAGTTTTTAGTCAGAATACATTTATCTACTTATTATTTGTTTGTTTGTTTGTTTGTTTATTCATTCATTCATTTATTTATTTACTTACTCTTACTATGTAAATCCAAATAATGGGTAAAAGAAAGAATGGCAAATGTGCAAATGGGATTGTGAACATTAATCAGCACGACAAAAGATGGCGGTGACACGTTCTTTACTTTCAAGCCAACTACGTACGGTGGTCATGTGGTGGCGCTGGGTTTCCTCAAACCCCACTGTTCTTTAGCAATTAGGCTGTCCGTTTCCAAGGACCACGCTTTTACCCTGACTTTGTTCAAAGAGCTTGTTCATGTTTCTGGACGGTAGTTTAATGGATTCGCTGTCTTTGTGAATGGGGATGATTGGAGCCTTTCACGTGGACTGAACGCCGTTTTAAAATGCAACAATAATCCACGGAAACAATTCCGGCAGTCA
>CM031599.1:101987383-101998583 GCA_018398815.1 Conus ventricosus
GACAAATACTGGAGAAACTAAAATTAGCAGAATGATAAACGAGGATGCCCTCTGGGATTGAAAGTCGTAACTCCTCGACATGCATTCTCAGCAATATTTACAACTTCATCAGATTAACTTGCATCAGTTATAACAATTGCTTTGGCACCCCAAACTAATAAATTCCAAGGATAAGTACCGAGCACCATTCCAGCAACTTACAGAGCCGCTTGGTGTTGCAATGACTGCAAAAATGCTTATCTCCCCCTATTTCTTCAATCTAAGACATAAGAGCAAGCTTTGTTTATAATTCAATAATATATATATAATATATATATATATATATATATATAATATATATATATATATATATATATATTATATATATATATATATATATTATATATATATATATATATATATATATATATATATATATATAATAGATAATATATATATAGAGAGAGAGAGAGAGAGAGAGAGAGAGAGAGAGGAGAGAGAGAGAGAGAGAGAGAGAGAGAGAGAGAGAGAGATAAACACCTGCACTTGTTTTCCCTTACAACTAAATTGTTCAGATATATATGTATATATACTAATCTTATCATTATTTGATATCAATGGTTCTGACTTCATTTCATGATGATGTATTTTCCGATTTCGCATGGTTGCTACAATGATCTGTTTCCAATTCTGCAAAAGAGCTTAAAACAGAAAAAAACAAAAACATACGAAGAAGAGAACTGCACCAAGTGAGAAACATGTGTAACAAAGATAGCTGCCAGTTGTCTCTGAACCAGATACTCCCCAAACAAAGTGCTCGGCAATGGCAACAGTTCTTTATTTCACTTTAAAAAGAATTCTATATATCTTCTCGATGTATACAAGGGGGGGGGGGGGGGGGGGGGGGGGGGGGGGGGGGGGGGGGAGAGAAACAATCAAAACAGTCTGGCAGATACATCTGTCAGTCTGTCGCCATTACAGATACAGACAGAGAGACAAAAAGGAAAGACACACAGACTGGCAGCCAGAGAGATATACATGACATCGATCAGCACGCCTTCGGGGGAGACGGTGCCCCCCCCCCCCCCCCCCCCCCCCCCCCCCCCCCCCGTTGCCTCCTGATCCCTCATTTCACTTGCAGCGTGCTTTACGCCTCTCGGTTTGATTGGCAGGGGGTGGTGTCGGAGTGACGACCGACAGCCACCAGATTAGCCCTCAGTGCCTCCTTTTCCCACACCGTGGTGTGCTATCGACCACGCCCTGTCCTACCCCCTGCCCCCTCCCTCCCCCCTTCAAATACCCCCCCCCCCCCCCCCCCCACACACACACACGTCAATACTACTCGTGGAAGAGGGGACGATGATGATGACGATGATAGTGATGGTAATGATGACGATGATGGTGATGACAACGACGGCGGTGATGATGATGATGATGATGATGATGATGATGATGAAAGTATGATGATGAAGATGATAGTGATGATGATGATAATGGTGACGACGATGATGATAATAAAGATGATGATGACGATGATAGTTACCTGTGTTGTTAATTAATATTCCACTGCTGTCTTAGTCTGCCACACTAACCATTCAACTCTTCTAGAACGCACCCACTCCAAACATGTGAAAAGAATCATAACGACCAGCTAGAAAATATCAATCAGTAATGAAATTAACACGGTCATTTATATTTACACAAACCGGGTGCTCTGGGCGATGATTATGATAAATCATAACGACCAGCTAGAAAATATCAATCAGTAATGAAATTAACACGGTCATTTATATTTACACAAACCGGGTGCTCTGGGCGATGATTATGATAAATCATAACGACCAGCTAGAAAATATCAATCAGTAATGAAATTAACACGGTCATTTATATTTACACAAACCGGGTGCTCTGGGCGATGATTATGATAAATCATAACGACCAGCTAAAAAATATCAATGAGTAATGAAATTAACACGGTCATTTATATTTACACAAACCGGGTGCTCTGGGCGATGATTATGATAAATCATAACGACCAGCTAGAAAATATCAATCAGTAATGAAATTAACACGGTCATTTATATTTACACAAACCGGGTGCTCTGGGCGATGATTATGATAAATCATAACGACCAGCTAGAAAATATCAATCAGTAATGAAATTAACACGGTCATTTATATTTGCACAAACCGGGTGCTCTGGGCGATGATTATGATAAATCATAACGACCAGCTAAAAAATATCAATCAGTAATGAAATTAACACGGTCATTTATATTTACACAAACCGGGTGCTCTGGGCGATGATTATGATAAATCATGACGACCAGCTAGAAAATATCAATCAGTAATGAAATTAACACGGTCATTTATATTTACACAAACCGGGTGCTCTGGGCGATGATTATGATAAATCATAACGACCAGCTAGAAAATATCAATCAGTAATGAAATTAACACGGTCATTTATATTTACACAAACCGGGTGCTCTGGGCGATGATTATGATAAATCAAAACGACCAGCTAAAAAATATCAATCAGTAATAAAATTAACACGGTCATTTATATTTACACAAAAAGGGTGCTCTGGGCGATGATTATGATAAATCATAACGACCAGCTAGAAAATATCAATCAGTAAAGAAATTAACACGGTCATTTATATTTACACAAACTGGGTGCTCTGGGCGATGATTATGATAAATCATAACGACCAGCTAGAAAAATATCAATCAGTAATGAAATTTAAAACACGGTCATTTATATTTACACAAACCGGGTGCTCTGGGCGATGATTATGATAAATCAATAACGACCAGCTAGAAAATATCAATCAGTAATGAAATTAACACGGTCATTTATATTTACACAAACCGGGTGCCTGGGCGATGATTATGATAAATCATAACGACCAGCTAAAAAATATCAATGAGTAATGAAATTAACACGGTCATTTATATTTACACAAACCGGGTGCTCTGGGCGATGATTATGATAAATCATATCGACCAGCTAGAAAATATCAATCAGTAATGAAATTAACACGGTCATTTATATTTACACAAACCGGGTGCTCTGGGCGATGATTATGATAAATCATAACGACCAGCTAGAAAATATCAATCAGTAATGAAATTAACACGGTCATTTATATTTACACAAACGGGTTCTCTGGGCGATGATGATACAGGAGATATATACTACTGAAAGCTCTAAAAGGAAAGGAAGAAAAAAGGTGAATCCCCGCTGACATACAGCCCTGATTTGTTAAGCCAAACAATAACTTAGGTACCAGTGGTATAACTTAGATCATTTCAGCGACATCAGTTCATTTATGTTCGTAAATGTAAGATAATGCCAACCCAGATTTTAACGTCAAATGACATCTCTCTCTCTCATTTCTTTTTCTATAAGTATAATGCTGAACAATTAAGTAGTGAGGGAACACGAGTGCAGGTTAACAGTTCTTCCAGCATTAGAATAATGATTTGACAAAGATTTGAAACTGAAAATAAAAAACAGAGTTGCAGATGAAAAAAAATGGGAAAATATATGTTATAAATATGAAAAACCCTTCACTAGCTACGCGAGAGAACCATTACAACCCTCTGAAAGGCAGATTTATATGTATTGCCTGCTTCTATGCCTTTCGTCCGCTGGGTCGGACCCATCAAGGAGACAAGGCTGATTGTCGCTGTGCTCATGGCTTCAAATAGACACACCACAGTCTGTAATTCTTTGGTGTTCTCACCACCAAGGGTCCAAAAGAGAATCCAACAGCACCCCAAAACAGTCAGCGAAAGGCAGTAAATAAAACAAAACGAAAGTGTGGAGAGGAAAAAAGTTGCTGAAAAAAACTAAAAACATTATGCAAACATAAAACGTAGTCGACAATCTTTGAGCCTATGCTTGAGGATCCATTTAAGGATGCAGGGGAGATCAAAAGATATGGAACAGTCTGAGTGGTCAACTCTGCTGTTCAACAACCCAAGCACTGTCAGCGGCTACGAATTGTGCAGAACAACCTTTACGTGGATCTTCTAAGAGATGCAATCGCCCACTGATTGACCAAAAATATAACGCTGAACAACTAAGTAGTGGGGGAAAACAAGTGCAGGTTAACAATTCTTCCATCATTATAGTAATGACTTGGTAAAGATTTGAAATGGAAAAAAAAAAGTTTGAAGATGAAGAAAATGGGAACAAATATATTATAAAATATATATGGGAATGGAATAAAAAAATATATCTAATCGAAAGGAAGAGAGAGAGAGAGAAGAGAGAGAGAGAGAGAGAGAGAGAGAGAGAGAGAGAGAGAGAGAGAGAGAGAGAGAGAAGTCTTGGGTTTCAGAACCCAACGAGAATATAGTGATAATGATGAGGGCAAAGAGATATATCGAAAGCCTTCTTAGCTATCATCTGTCACCATTATACATCCAACTGGTTGGCGTGTCTTCACTTAAGCAGTCATATGATATCAAGACCGGCGATTATGTGGTTGGCAAAAAGAATATGGGACGTGGCATCTCAAAACGCAATGAAAACAGTTTGAATTATCATCATCATCATCATTATTATTATTAGTAGTAGTAGTAGTAGTAGTAGTAGTAGTAGTAGTAGTAGTATAGTAGTAGTAGTAACTATCAACTACTAGCAGTAGTAGCAGCAGTAGTAGAAGTGGAATTAGTAGTAGGAGTAGTAGTAGTAGTAGTAGTAGTAGTAGTAGTAGTAGTGGCAGTAGTAGTGGCAGTAGTAGCAGTGGTTGTTATTGTTGTTGTTGTTGTTGTTGTTGTGTTTTCTTCCCTTTAACCTAATTTCCATTCCGTAGTTTCAGTCGTTCACCCAAGACAAAATTTTGAACAGAGATCGAAGAGGTACGTAAATGTCTGTCCGTCCTTCGTTTTCATGTTTTGAACGTTATTTGTCCGGTCTGAAGAAAATCTAATATGTCAAAACGCGATGCATTTGTTTTACAATTTGTTTGTTCCTTGGTTTGAAGGCCAGTAATTCTGGTTTTGCTCGTGCCGCTTGAAGAAAATTAATATCTGTACGCACTGAAAAAAAAAGTTTGCCTCACCAAGAACATACGAACATGGTATTAAACTACTGAATGTCCAAAATTACAATGTGTAGAAGAAAAAAATTCAATAGTGTGCTTAATCTCCGTTGGCCCTACCGACCCTACAGGAACGTGGCTTAGATACAGACCCTACAGGAACGTGGCTTAGATACAGACCCTACATGAACGTGGCTTAGATACAGACCCTACAGGAACGTCTCATGCTCAAAAGAAGCCTTCAGAGCTGGTCGTGGAGATTCTCCGCCACTCCTCCTGCGGCAAGTCGCCCAGAAATTCAAGGCTGTTTACATGGGATCATGTGAACCTATATGCCTCCCAGGGATGTTCCATGGATTTCCATCATGGTTTAGGTCTGTGGACCTCACTGGTCACGGCAAATTTTGAATGTCAGACATTTCCACGTAGTCCTTAACAATTCGAGGTTTTTCTTAAATTTCTTAAGACAGTTTTGATCCTATCAAACTGGGCTGTGTGGAAATGTTCGCTGGACACCGTGAAAACTGTCGAGCCTTCACGCTCATCACGAAATCAGAATGGGTAAACGCTGGCCACCTAAGGAGGATATCAATCACTTTTTGCTTTCAAAAGTGTATTTCATTATTGTTACAAAATTTAACATAACACAATCATCATCTACGTTTTCTGGAACACTATTCGTCAAATCATCTGAGCGACAGTTTCACTTCGATTCCCGGAGTGAAAACCTGGTTTCGTTTCATAAGGCCAACACGCTGGAACTGTAATACTCGATTTCTTGCCATTACTGATCGTTATTATCATCACTATTATCAATATTTCTGTCACCACTACAACTGCTGCTGCTGCCGCTGCTGCTGAAGTGTTGCGAATAGCACTGCCGCTGCGACATCTTGATAACGTACACACTAACTGTATGTTCCACTTCACCACCCCAATTGTAGTACACGCCAGCACCGTCGAATCGCACACAGAAAGCAATAGCAGCCAATTAATATAATCACACTGATATAATTATGCCATCATTTAGCGCATTCTTAAGGACCACTCGCCATTGTAAGATCGTTCACTGGGTAGTCGACAACAAAGGGCACAGAATGTATATGTAGCGTTTTGGTCCTAATCTTAAAGTAGGGTGGACTGCACTCGCCATGGTAAGATCGTTCACTGGGTAGTCGACAACAAAGGGCACAGAATGTATATGTAGCGTTTTGGTCCTAATCTTAAAGTAAGGTGGACTGCATAACAGAAAGCGGGAATTCAAACAAGAGCAAGGACAGAATTACTGCCACGCCAAGCAAAAACAGAAGTTCTGTGATTTGCTTATTCCTTCGTTTCGTGGCGCAGCAATTCCGTCTTTGCTCTAGTCCTATTGATGAAATACATTTTAGGTAAGGGGGGGGGGGGGGGGGGGGGGAGATCAACAATTGTTGCAAGGCAATCGACGAGCAGCCAGCCGCGTACAGGGCCAGCCAATTACGCAAACCTTGGTGGCTGTCTCCTCGTCCCTCCTCATGTGACTGTCTGTTATGGCAGTTGCAGACGTCAATTCATAAGGTCAGAACAGATAAAAAAAGAAATACATATTTTTTAAGCAAATACGTAGCTTCTTGGTTGTCAACCCTCAATCTGGAATGCCGTGTTCTGCAGCGTTGCAGCAAGTATCGACAATCTCTGTCCGTTGTCGGACAGACCTGTCATTTTCTGCCAGACTGTGCAAGAGAAGTTAATCACGCCTGACAGAGGCGTCAAGGGGAAAATACACACCCCTGGAGGAGGCGTTTAACCTGCCACTTCCTAGACCACCCAGCAGTGTGCAATTCTCACTGCTGGCCAGCCTGAAAGCCCGCTCCACATCCATACCTACCTCGCCTTCCCCACGCTAAAGCCACTAATGCCTATGTGGGTAAGGGAGGCAACAAAAGATGAGTGGGGGCTTCAGAGATGCAAAAAGACCTTTATACTATCCAACAGATTCTAAAACATCTATATTTGGTGGTGGGTGTACCAGTGGAACTGAAGATCGATTCATTACAAACGAAAACACATATATTACATGAAAAAAATATCAGCATAGCTGTGTCGAATGTAGTTAAGAAAAAATGCGTCATGACTATCTCAGAATGGCTCCTGGCACTCACCATGTTGAAGAAGTCACGATGAATCCTGGCACTCAACCATTTTCGAGAAGTCAGGCTGAGTCCTGACAGTTACTGTGTCGGAGAAATTAGGGTCACTACTATAGTGGAAAAATCAGTTTATAAGTCCTAAGACATACCATGCAAGGTAAGTCTACTATAGTGGAAAAATCAGTATAAGTCCTAAGACATACCATGCAAGGTAAGTCTGCTATAGTGGAAAAAATCAGTACAGGTCCTAAGACTTACCATGCAAGGTAAGTCAGAATGGGTTCTGGGATTCATTCCAGGCTTACCCTGTTGGAAAAAGTCAAGATGAATTTTGGGATATATCATATTATGGAAATTAGGGTCATTCATGCATGTACCATTCTACCATCTACTTGCATTGTTGGTTCCATTTCCAGGTTTGTTTTGTGATGACTAGTGTTTCCCGACATTTTGTCTAATCTACCTCCATTTACTTCTGTCGATATCTTAATCAGTTGGCAGTTGGTCTGTTCTTTGTCCGAGGTCGATATTGATAATGGTGCCAGTCTTGTTGATATGGGGACGATGTATAAGGCAGCTGGATACAAATGTCTGCACTCTGTTGATGGTTTTTGTCGTTGTTCCCCATTCCCAGTTCCATAATATTAGCGTAACTTCAAGATGGAACTGAACAGTCTCGCTGTTCCATAGCGTTACTTTTTTCTCTCAAATTGTTTTGGAGCTGGAATAATGCTGTTCGTGCTTTGCAAAGTCTTGATCTGACATTGACATCTCTGCATCCCTTCTTGTCCACGATACCTAACACATGTTCAAGCGTCCTATAACACTGAGTATGTTGATCTTCAGGATCTTATCTAAGCGTCCTATAACACTGAGTATGTTGATCTTCAGGATCTTATCTACTTATTTATTGATCTATTTATTTGCTTGTTTGTTTGATTGAGAGTTTGACATTAGAGTCGAGTTGAAGCCATCAGAGCGCTTGTGTGAGTGCTTCTAGCTACCTTGCTATTCTGGAAGTTGTATGCAGAATTCTTTTAATGGCTTGCTCCACCATTTTACCTCAAATGTGTCCACAGCTAACTACGCATTTTTCCTTAAACAGATTTCAGTAAATCGATGTGTATGTGTTCGCATGATACATTTGGAAGTACAAATTTCTGGTCACAGCAGGCACGACTGACCACAATGCTAATGACCAAGCAACAGTGCAGCATCTCCTTTGGTGGGTTGCCTTATAACTATTGGTTTGACAACTCTAAGCTGCCAGGGCTGAAAACAGAATGGCATGACCGTAGTGTGGTTGCAGCTGGGAAGCAAGAATGACCGATATGGGAGTAGTGTCGCGAAAAGACAAGAGCACTGGAACAGGAACAAAAAAAAAAGGAAACACAACATTGATCCTTGAACCACTAGGGGAAAATGCATGGCAACCTAGCCATGGGAACTGAACCAGCATGAACGGTCTTAATGGGGCTGCCATGTGTAGAGCATAGTGTGGAAATATCCTTCATCCAATCCAGATCAATGCCGTTCCCTTAATGAATACAATTCAATACACTTCAGCAATCCAGATCAATACAGTTCAATTTCCCAGTTTGTCCCTCCATGCCTTTCCTGCCCCTAACTTGATTACGTCATGCACGTGCACCCACACCCACAGGCCAACGACGCATAGACACACATGCCAAGTTGCCTTTTTTCAAGAGTATCGCCCGTTTCTCTTTTCAAATGGTAGGGCATACCTCCACTCCAAAGTTCTGGAGCGTAAAGTCTCGTGCAATACCGTCGGCATTTGTTTGGCACGCCCTGCTTGTAGCTTTGTGCGTGGCGCGTTCCGTGAATAGCAATAGAACGGCAACAATAGCAAGCTGGCTAAAAGGGCTAATGTCTTTTGGCCAGCACGTTTGCTTCTGAAAGACTGCGTGACGCCATGATTGAGTGCGGTTACGCGCGCTTGTTGTTAAGCGACCTGGGTTGAAGGTAAACTGCACTTGCGTCAGATGTACACTACGTACACACACGATCAAGGAGCACTTTTCTTTTGGCATAAACAGTAATGAGTACACAGCACGGTGCTAGAAATCACTACCTGATTTCACACACACACACACACACACACACACACACACACACACACACACACACACACACCACACACACAGGCCTAAACACCTCCGAACTGGCGAATAATTTCTTTTTCAGAATAGATGTTTATTTAGTAAAACAGACCAAATGTCATTACCTTCTCTCTGCATTTTGTACATGGTTATCATATCGGGTCTGGTTAAGTCATACTGTTCACCTGAGACCCTAATATTTTCGGTAAACACCAAAAGCACTGGAGTATTGTTAGCGTACATACATTTGTTTTAGTCAAGGTGCAATCTGCTCCACGCATGAAACGCATTTTGCTCACACAATGAACATTGCGTATTCATGGACGCATGAAACGCATTTTGCTCACACAATGAACATTGCGTATTCATGGGCGCAGGCACAGCGAGCTTGTTACATCGTGTATTTCATGATAAGCACAATGAACACTCTGCGGATGGGTGCAGAGACAGCTAGCTTGTTACATCGGGTATTTCATGATACACGGGAACCTGTCAGGTACGGCTTCCCTCTTTGGTCTCCGTTCTCTTTGACGTTTCACGCGAGCGGTTTGTTCCATCTTTGATGCTTCACCACGTTGGTCGGCTTCATCCGCGTCGTTTCTCTGTTTTGGCGTTTTCTTCTTTGAGATTTCGTCTGCGATTTTTACTGCGTCGTCATATTTCTTTAACTTTTCACCATATTGGTCTCTGCTTCCTCTTTTACTTTTCCCTACGCTGACCTACTTCACTGTGATGGTTTGGTGTTTTTATCTACGTGGGCCTATTTCTTCACAGCGTTGTCTACGCTGACCTACTTCACTGTGATGGTTTGGTGTTTTTATCTACGTGGGCCTATTTCTTCACAGCGTTGTCTACGCTGACCTACTTCACTGTGATGGTTTGGTGTTTTTATCTACGTGGGCCTATTTCTTCACAGCGTTGTCTACGCTGACCTACTTCACTGTGATGGTTTGGTGTTTTTATCTACGTGGGCCTATTTCTTCACAGCGTTGTCTACGCTGACCTACTTCACTGTGATGGTTTGGTGTTTTATCTACGTGGGCCTATTTCTTCACAGCGTTGTCTACGCTGACCTACTTCACTGTGATGGTTTGGTGTTTTTATCTACGTGGGCCTATTTCTTCACAGCGTTGTTATACTTATTTGATATTTTATTGATTTAGCCTACTTCCTCTGCAACTTTTCACAACGTTGATCTACTTCATCTTGAGCGGTTGAAAGTTTGTGTCGATTTCGCTGTCTATATTCCACATAACTTTACAAGTTGAAGAGCCATGCAAATATAGGGTTTTCGGGTTCATTTACACACTGCACGTCTATGGGCGTCTGGAATCCTGTCAGCAAAAAGTACCTTCAAATACAGTCCACTGCTTCTCCTCCAGCAACCAAGGAACCGCCACATGAACTAAACGGCACCAAACCAAAATCACAATGTCAGACAAAACAGTCCAAAGAGAACCCGACAATGGAAAGTCGGTGATGCAAACTGGCTTTAGCCCTAATGCTCCCTCATTTTAATACCCTCAGCCGCTAACACGTCTGGATGAGTCACGGGTTAATTTGCATCCCATTCACCTTCTTACGTTTATGTCTTACTATGTTAGAAACTTACCCTACGCACGACCACTCTCTTAAATCATTAGTGTCACCAGGATTTCTTATTGACATAGCACAGAGGAAAAGGAGGAGGGGTGACATGGTAGTCTGATTCTGATCCTTTTAGTGCCATTCAGAGTAATAAATATTCATAAACCATTTGGCTGAATTCATGTTTTTTAAATTCTGGTATCATGGTGTCTACGTGAAATAATAATTGAAGAACAATATGTATTATGTTACCTGCATTATTATCATAAGTAAGTCAGCTAGCCATGCTAAGTATCAAAGGGAAGCAAAACAAACCTCTGACTGGCTT
>CM031599.1:102015013-102017513 GCA_018398815.1 Conus ventricosus
CTTCACACAGCCATATCTTGATTCTCTACGATGTGAATAATTAAGCTACCATATCATTAACTGTTTTTATTTGTATTTATCTATTGTTGTTTCTTTTTTTCAGGATCTATTTTTACTGGGCTTCCGACTTATTTATTATAAAGCTTTTTATCGCTGTGTAAGTTTGACAGCTCAGAAGAGGCTCTGTCTAGTCGTTCGGGCTTTCCTGATCAGAACTCGAGCGTCCTTCATCCCGCCTCTTCCATTTCTTGTCATCTCTCTGTTTCTGTGTCTGTTTGTCTGCCTCTCTCTCTCATCCCCCCCCCCCTCTCTCTCTCTCTCTCTCTCTCTCTCTCTCTCTCTCTCTCTCTTCTCTCTTAAGCTGCCATCTGTTCACGTGTCCACAATGGAACATGAAGTAAAATCAAGATGTCTTGATCATGCTGTTCAGGATCTCCAGAGGGCGTGTCCTGTGACCCAAGGCTCCGCAGCTGAAATACCTTGGGCTGTCGATATCTTCATTAGGGAGATAAGGGGCTACAACTTTGACAACAAACACAAAGAAAACGTAGTTCGCAAAGCGCTGCGAGGCACATGAATTCACACACACTTCATTTGGTTGACGGAACTTCGTTCCTGCAGAAGCGACCTTCCCTCTCCCTTCTCTCCATCACCTCCCACCCATCCAATGTCACACACCACACACACACACACACACACACACACACACACACACACCTCCACTGTATTTGTTGAAATACATTGTGGGCAGTGCAGCGGGCTGAGGTGAAACATTTCGTGAAGTTAATAATCTCTTTGGAACTTCTGAAGCTGTGAGTGATACCAAAACAGCATTTCCACGAAAAACAAAAGTCATGTTTCCGCATAAAATAGAGTGATTAGCTGCGCATGAGAAAGTGACTGAGACACGGAGAAGGGAGGCGGGGATAATGACTTCTTCGTGCCTGTGTCACAGATGATGGCCATGTAAAATGCAAGCATGCAGCGAGGACACGCAAATGGTGTAAGTTAATTCGGGACCCGTCAAATGATTGGTGGCTGCATCGTTTCGGTTCGTGCAGCACGCCAACTCTGGGCTGTTGTCTGTCTTAATCTGTTAGCGGCTCTCCCCTCCACGCTAATGTTTATGTCCAAGACACTGGCTCTGCGTAGCAATTGTCCTCGACGGATGCTGGCATAAAAGGGTGATTGATTCTGATGTGTCCAAGGCAATTATCAGGAACATTGTTAACTTGCTTCCTCAGTCCTTTCAATAAACGAGATATTTGCATTGATTTTTGTTCTGAAGACCGCGGTCTTTAATTCAAAGCTGGTTTGGGCGTATGAGAATCCCCCCCCCCCTTTTTTTGTTGTTGTTGTTGTTTAAGATGTGTAATGTGTTTTATTTATCTAGATCCTGGCAATTCACTAATTGAAGCATGTCATCAGCACTTTATGTAATTTTACTCCTAATCGATACTGTCTGTGTTCTTGCTTCGTTCAAGAACAAGCCAGATTTTTGGCCAAAAAAATTCAATAGCATTAATAATCCATTTCGTCGACTGGAACAGCACTGTCAGATATAATGGACGAGCAGGCAAGAACCGACTGAGCAAGGCCAGAAACACTTACGTACTGCTAGATACTGTGTGGAGAACATCCTGTTACGGCACTGAGACCGCGCTGACATAGTGCCACAGCCATTGACTCTCCACTCAGCTATACCGAGTTTTAGAGATTGGCAGAGAGCGTTCTCAGAAAACTCACACCTTTTCAACTTCCCATACAAATAATATTGTAGTGTTGTATCTTGCGAATATGCTGGTCAACACAGCCCCCCAACCAGCACCTACACAGCCTATGACAGCAAG
The DNA here is from genome assembly GCA_018398815.1 of Conus ventricosus. Classification (NCBI taxonomy): domain Eukaryota; kingdom Metazoa; phylum Mollusca; class Gastropoda; order Neogastropoda; family Conidae; genus Conus; species Conus ventricosus. The sequence continues at coordinate 102,016,864 of CM031599.1, forward strand.
ACAGCATCTACACACCCTATGACAGCAAGACAGCATGAACACCATCGCTATGAGAAGTCGTTGGAGATTGAATTGGCACGTCATCTTTAAAAAAAAAAAAAGCAGGATGACATCCCTTATCTTCGCTAGAGACCAGAGGAAATCCAGAGAGGAAAATGCCAAAGCACCTGACGAGGAACGGTAGAGGCAGAAGTGAAGTCCTTGAAACTCGTGTGGTGACTCGCATTGAATTTGCTGTTAGTTCATAATATAATCAGGGGAAAGTGTGTCCACTCCATTGTGAATGTCGGCTTAGTCGGCGAGTCAGTTTGGTGTGTCATCGTCCGGTCTGTTTGGTCGGTTTTGCAAGCAGTTGGTTTTAAGATGTGATGGGACAGAGTGGAATAGAAATGATAGAAAAGGCAAAGGGCAGAGGTCGAGTTGACCTTTCAGTTTTTGTTAACCCTTTCAACCGTAGCCGCCTTGTGTGAACAGCGGAGTGTCTCCTCTCTGCCGCTTTGCCGTCCCCTGCTGACAGTGAACGATGCTGTCATGTATCGTGTCTTTACGTTCGTGCTATGTAGACGGCATTGGCGGGTTGTGGATTATGCGCTGTTGTGTCAGTCTGTAGATGTCATTGGCGGTTGTGGATTATGCGCTGTTGTGTCAGT
>CM031599.1:102022513-102032513 GCA_018398815.1 Conus ventricosus
CTTTCTTTCTTTCTTTCTTTTCTTTCTTTCTTTCTTTATTTAAAGGCAGACGCACAGCGACAAGTGCAAGGGCATGCAGCGTGTGGCTTGTCCTTTGCTCTGTCTGTCCGTAGTGTGCTCTCTGTACCATCTATCATATGTCACCCAGCCGACTTTCCACATCTCCGGTCATATTCAGGTCCTCCCCCCATCTCCCCCTCTTGCAGTAGCTGCACGTGGAGACCATACAGGACAGTTCATGTCGGATCGTCGTGAGGCAACACAACACGCCAGAGGAATCCCTGCACTGCACTGACTGCACTCAATCCCTTCCGTGGAGGTGTCTATCTCCTGTACTCATTCAACACATCCAGGGCAATGCCGACTAAGCCCGTCATTGGCGCTAAGGGATCAGTCATGGACCAGTCGTGCATGTCCGTCATCTTCCAGAAGGCGTCACTTTGTCCACCCAGCGACAGTCCCCGTGAATCTGCCAACTCCAGACAATGCTGTGTGGAGAGGAGATGAACTCCAGACAATGCTGTGTGGAGAGGAGATGAACTCCAGACAATGCTGTGTGGAGAGGAGATGAACTCCAGACAAAGCTTCCTGGAGAGGAGATGAACTCCAGACAAAGCTGCCTGGAGAGGAGATGAACTCCAGACAAAGCTGTGTAGAGAGGAGATGAACTCCAGACAAAGCTGTGTGGAGAGGAGATGAGCTCCAGACAAAAGCTGCGTGGAGAGGAGATGAACTCCAGACAAAGCTGCGTGGAGAGGAGATGAACTCCAGACAATGCTGCGTGGAGAGGAGATCAACTCCAGACAAAGCTGCGTGGAGAGGAGATGAACTCCAGACAATGCTGTGTGGAGAGGAGATAAACTCCAGACAATGCTGTGTGGAGAGGAGATGACAGACAAAGCTGCGTGGAGAGGAGATGAACTCCAGACAATGCTGTGTGGAGAGGAGATGAACTCCAGACAATGCTGTGTGGAGAGGAGATGACAGACAAACCTGCCTGGAGAGGAGATGAACTCCAGACAAAGCTGCGTGGAGAGGAGATGAACTCCAGACAATGCTGCGTGGAGGGAGATGAACTGCAGACAATGCTGTGTGGAGAGGAGATGACAGACAAAGCTGCGTGGAGAGGAGATGAACTCCAGACAATGCTGTGTGGAGAGGAGATGAACTCCAGACAAAGCTGCGTGGAGAGGAGATGAACTTCAGACAATGCTCTGTGGAGAGGAGATGAACTCCAGACAAAGCTGCGTGGAGAGGAGATGAATGAACTCCAGACAAAGCTGCGTGGAGAGGAGATTAACTCCAGACAAAGCTGCCTGGAGAGGAGATGAACTCCAGACAAAGCTGTGTGGAGAGGAGATGAACTCCAGACAAAGCTGCCTGGAGAGGAGATGAAAACGGAAGTCCCCAGGAGAGCAGGACATCAATGGCCACATGTCTGGAATGCCTTTAACTGGAATAGTTAATGAAGACAGAAATAAAGTAATGGAGAACACACAGGTCTGTACCTATATTTCACAATATGATATATATATATATATATTATATATATATATATATATATATATATATATATATATATATATATATATATATATATATATATATATATATATATATACATACAATCTCCACCTACCAGGTCTGTAGTGATAGTTAGGAAATAAGACCAAGTCTCTCTCTTTCTCTCTCTCTCTCTCTCTCTCTCTCTCTCTCTCTCTCTCTCTCTCTCTCTCTCCCCCCCCCCCCATGTAGTCATGAGAAAGATTAAACACGACTGCGTTGGTCTGGTCTTCACATTTGAACTCACAGCGCGTGCAACATTTTTGGGTACAAGCAGTCCAAACACATGCCACAGATGGGACCAGAACCCACGACCTTCCAGTCCTCCATCTGTGAAGTCAGTCATCCACTGTGTCATAGTGCTCGCAGTCTGCAGCATCATCTAAAGCATCATGGCTGCCCACGGTGTGCACTGTGATCACGGTATCACAGTCACCCGCCGTCTTCAATATTATTCTCTGCATCATCGGGGCCTGCAGCTTTCAACAACCTCCATCGTCAGTCACTTCCATTCAGTCCCCCTCATCGTCACCTCCATCGGCGTTTCCTTTGCTCGAAACGACTACAAAGTATGGAATACTTCACCTGACATGAGACAAAGCAACAGAACCGAATCTATGTCACCAGTGTTTCTTATCACCGCCTCTGCGGTGCATTTTGATGCCACATTCGTGGATGCTAAGAAGAAAGTGTGAACATTCCCCTCTCTCTCTGCCTTCCCTCGACCCCCACCTTCAAACCACTCCTCTTCACTTCCAGCCTCTAGCATGACCCTACATCGTGCAGCGGGCCATAAACACTGGACTTAATGGCTCCTTCGGCACTTCCACAGCAGTCTGAAATTCCCTCGTCTGCTGTCTATGACTCCACCATCAAGTTGGAAAGAGGTGACCAAAGAAAACGACTGCCGTTAAACTGACGACCAGCTGGCAAGTCCAGTAAAAAAAAAATAAAATAAAAAATAATTGAAAAAAAAAACCAAAAAAACGTTTTACCCCTTCAGATTAATGAACTATGCACGATAGTCTGATAGCAGATTGGCTGATAAGACAACCACACGCTGCTCATTAGTTTAAAGGGTCCAGCCGTAAGCTCCTGATTGGTTTGTACAAAGACTGCAAATGTTATGTGCTATTGATCGCCTGCATTTTGAACGTATGAAAGCAAAGATGCCAGGCATATCATTCCTAATTTGACTAAACCTGATATATTTTGTACATGATTATGACCAAGAATTAGCAAAAAAGGAAATAAGAAAATGTATATGATGTCATCAACTTATTGAAAAGAATGCACTAACTCAAGGTATGATCTCTCTGTCTCTGTCTCTGTCTCTGTCTCTCTCTCTCTCTCTCTCTCTCTCTCTCTCTCTCTCTCTCTCTCTCTCTCTCTCTCTCTCTCTCTATCTCTCTCTCTCACACACACACACACACACACACACACACACACACACACACACATACACACACACACACGCGCGCGCGCGCACGCGCGCACGCACGCACGCATGTACACACGCACGCACGCACGCACACACACGGTTTATTTCTCTCCCATTCAGCCATTTGCCCAGTTTTGACTGGTTTCCTTGTATGGGCAGGAGAACGTTATGGAAAACGATATACCAACGAATGGGCGCAATGGATATGAAATGTGAGGAACAGGGAAGAGCCCTTAAGGTAGATCGAAGCACACTCGAATTAAGAGGCAACTCATGTCGCTGTTCCTGTAGCTCCTCAAACTAAAAGGCTGGGCAGAAGAGCCACAGCCAACCACTTGTCCCCTTTTCCACCCCGGCAACTCTTTCATGTCCCAGGGTCCAAGCTGTGAGGTCGGAAGCTACAAGGTCCACTAGTAATACATGAATGGTGACGAATGAATGACGCCGTCGCCCCCCCCCCCCCCTCTCTGTCTCTCTGTCTCTCTGTCGCTCTCTCTGTCTCTGTCTCTGTCTCTGTCTCTCTCTCTCTCTCTTCTCTTCTCCTCTCTCTCCTTCTCTCTCTCTCCCATTTCTTGGAGAATGACAGCCACCAATGTCCGAGTCAGCATGTTGATTAAGTACAATTCTTGCTCTGTTTTTCACTTTTTGTTGTTTTTTAGAGAGGAAAAGAGAGAGGGAGAGAGAGAAGGAGAGAGAGAGAGAGAGGACAGCAGACGCGCAGACAACAGACAGTGTTTGGGTTCGACCAGTTCTTTTAATGTGAAAAAGAACACCGAAGGTGCTGGAGTGACAGAGAACCGTCTCACCTGCTTGAGACAGTCCTTACCCCTGGAGCTGCCTGTGTGACGATGGTAAGGCACGCGCAGGACCTCCATAAGATATCAGGACATAATGTCTGACAAGTAATTAGACTACGATGCAGTCTAACAGCCTTAAGTGCATCCCATGGTGTACCACGTTTTTCTGAGCAGAGCCACCGCCGAAAAAACACCCCAGCACGAGCACACCACAGACAACACCCTGCCACGCACGACAGATGAAGACGTGCCACCAGACACAGCAGCTTTCGCATACGTCTTAGTCACCCAAGAGAATCCAAAGTTGAGTCTTCACTGTCAACAGGACTATCCCGTGGAGTGGTCTTCCACCGTCTGGACTTTTCAGTCAGCTAGTAAGCAAGAAAAAAGAAACACCCGAAGGTGCTGGGGAGGACCCAGAGAAGCCCCGTCTTCACCTGCCTTGAGAGCAGTCCTGTACCACCCTTGGAGGCCTGCGCTGTGTTGACGATGGGTACAGGCACGCGCAGGACACTCCATTAAGATATCAAGGGACATAACTGCTCCTGAACAGAGGTAAATTAGACTACAGGATGCAGCTCATAACAGCCTTAAAGTAGCATCCCCATGGGTGTACCAGCCCGTATTTCATGACTGCAGAGCCCACCGCCGAAAAACACCACCCTCCAGCTACCGAGCACACCCCACAGACCCAACCACCCCTGCCCACGCACGACAGATGAAGACGGTGCCACTCCAGACACAGCCAAGCTTTCGCCATACGGTCTTATGTGCCCTCAAGAGAGAATCCAAATGTGAATAGTATTGCTTGCGTTGATCGGATTGTCAAAAGACACACTGAGAGCAAAATATCCCCCACCCCACCCCCATCCTGAAACTCAGGATTCGACATGTCAGTTGTCAGAGTATCAGACCTACAGACCCCCACCCTCCCAATGTGGCTGTTATCACTGCCTGCAGAGAACCCTGTGTCTTCACAGTGGCTGTTATGACTGCCTGCAGAGAACCCTGTGTCTTCACAGTGTGGCTGTTATGACTGTCTGCAGAGAACCCTGTGTCTTCACAGTGGCTGTTATCACTGCCTGCAGAGAACTCTGTGTCTTCACAGTGGCTGTTATGACTGCCTGCAGAGAACCCTGTGTCTTCACAGTGGCTGTTATGACTGCCTGCAGAGAACCCTGTGTCTTCACAGTGGCTGTTATCACTGCCTGGAGAGAACCCTGTCTTCACAGTGTGGCTGTTATCACTGCCTGCAGAGAACCCTGTGTCTTCACAGTGTGGCTGTTATGACTGCCTGCAGAGAACCCTGTGTCTTCACAGTGTGGCTGTTATCACTGCCTGCAGAGAATAATAATAATAATAAGGAACATTTAGTGCGTTTAATCTTAAACAAACGCCCTAAGCGCTTACAGCAATAAGCCCCAACACACACACACACACACACACACACACACACACACACACACACACACACACACACACACACACACACACACACACACACAAACACACACACACACACACACACACACACACACACACACACACACACACACACACACACACACACACACACACAAAAACACACACACACACGCACACACCCACATACCAGCGAAGGAGCAGAAAAATTATGTTTTGAAGAGAGTTGTTTTGAGGGAGGACTTGAAAGAAGAAAGACTGTTTGAGTTTCGGAGTGCAGAAGGGAGATTGTTCCAGCAGGAAGGAGCCTGAAAAGTAAAAGAACGTTCACCAAGTGTTCTGGCCCGAAAACGAGGGATCTGCATAATGCGAGTGTCAGAGGAAGAGCGAAGCTGTCTGGAAGGAGTATAGGTCGACAGAAGTTTAGAGAGGTAAGATGGAGCGAGGCCATCCAATGCCTTGTAACAGAGCAAAGAAAGTTTGTACTTGATGCGTTTTTAACAGGAAGCCAGTGCAAAGATTTAAGCAAGGGAGAAACATGAGAGGTTTTCGGAGATTTCGAGACAAGGCGAGCAGCATTATTTTGGACTTTCTGCAATTTTGCAAGAAGATTCTGTGGACAGCCAGCAAGAAGAGAATTACAGTAGTCAAGTCTTGAAAGAATGAAAGCAGAACCCTGTGTCTTCACAGTGTGGCTGTTATGACTGCCTGCAGAGAACCCTGTGTCTTCACAGTGTGGCTGTTATCACTGCCTGCAGAGAACCCTGTGTCTTCACAGTGGCTGTTATGACTGCCTGCAGAGAACCCTGTGTCTTCACAGTGTGGCTGTTATCACTGCCTGTAGAGAACCCTGTGTCTTCACAGTGTGGCTGTTATGACTGCCTGCAGAGAACCCTGTCTTCACAGTGTTTTCGCCCATTAAGCACTATTTTAAAGGGGAACGCACGTGCGTACAGTTAAAAGGGTGTTCATGTTTTTTAAGACATGTATGGAATGCAGCGTGTATGCACTGCTATTCCGACTCCTTACAAGCAACACCTGTAGTGACCTTACTCAATCTTGTTGCTCTTTACAGTGTCTTTAGGCGACTGCTTTATCCGCATTCAAAGTACCTGTAGTTGGAGCACCTCTGCTTCCCAGTTTATTGTGGTCCACTTGACCACAAATACACTTCAAGGTCTAGAGGTTAGGAGCAACGTAAATGTTCTCATTCATAGTAGCCACGCAAGGATGTGATGATGATTGTTGCTAATTTAAAGGTTTTGGTGTTCTGTTTCGAAGTAGCTGTCGTCCATTGTAGGAAGTAAGAGAATTACTATGACAGTTCATGTCTGGAAGCATTTAGATAAAGAAAATGTTAGTTGGGGTCCTGGTTCCCATATACGCAGTAATGATGGAGGCACAAGCTGACGACATGCAGCTAAGACGATGGTCTCCTCAGCAGCCTGTTTATGGTTATGGTCTGTAAGTCCCAGCCTGAGATATGGCATGCTAGACGAACTTTGGACCACTAAGTATGTGCATAAAACAGTGCTGTAAATTATCAGAACGGGTTACTGGCATTAGTATAGTCATTTTTGTTTCAAAGTTTAGTAACTCGAGTTGTGTGGTATTAGGGAGTAGGCCATAAGAAGATTATTGATATCTCCTAACCATTGTTGCAGGCGTGCGTGTTTTGATCAAGGCTGTCATAAGAATGTGTAATGAAAAGGAGCACCATGCAAGTGCTACATATGTAGTATGTAGATAAAATGTCATACAAAGGAAGAGGCACACGATCTCAACAAAAACGTTTGTCAGAAGTTTTGGTGTCATTAACCTCATCAGTACTGTTCATCAAAAAGCTGCCTGTCATCCTTTAACATTCCATCGTCTGACTAAACCATGGCGCATGAAATCAGAAATATAATTAACTGTCTGTGGAAAACATGAGGTTCAGTCTGAAATTAATGGGTATTGAACCTTTGTCAGAACCTTAGATCTTATTTTTGCTGGCCCCTTCGATCTGTCCAGCAGATTAAAGTAGAAAATCGATCTGCTAGTGACTTCCATTTATTTCACTCTTCTTGGCCTTGCTTCATTTCGTTTCTTCTTTTTTTCTGGTCTGCCTTTTGTATGCCTCCCTGGACAGTTTACAGGTCTTTAGTTTTGAAACTACTTTTTTCCAACAGTTATCTGGCGGTTAGGTTGGGTACATTTTACACACTGTCCAGACCTGAAAGTAGCTTTTTATTGTGCAGTGCCCATCTGCTTTCTGATGACATATTTCATTTGTTTTTAAGTCCAGAAGCAACATATCAAAGGAAGTGCACGGCATGCGTGGCACTTGGGGCAAAGCCTAATTCAATAGTTTAGTTACCATATCAGCTGCTTCAAGTGTTTGTTCCTTTGCTTGCTTCATGGTTTCCCATCATTTGAACTGTTTGTGTGACTTCGTTTTTCGTATGTGACAATGACAGTCGCGAAAATGTATTGTACGGTCAGCCGCGCTCTAATGATTAAAACTTTTAACTCCTTCGCATCTTCCACTCCCCTTTACTCCACCTCTCTCTCTCTCTCTCTCTCTCTCTCTCTCTCTCTCTCTCTCTCTCTCTCTCTCTCTCTTTTCCCCTCTCTCTCTCTCTCTCTCTCTCTTCTGTCTCAGTCTCTCTCTGTCTCTGTCGCTCTCTCTCACTCTCTCTCTCTCTCTCTCTCTCTCTCTCTCTCTCTCTCTCTCTCGTCAACGATGGAATATGAAGGAGCATTCTGCCGTCTGGACCATGTACTTGACTGCCAAAGGACACATCTGCAAGTCTCCAGTAGCTTCAGATTCCGTGATTATGACCCCTAAGGCAGTCAGTATCCTCATGATGAGCTGTGAAGTAATCATGTCTTTGACAACAGACATATTACCATGAGGCACATGGATTCACACACAATCATTTAGTTAATATGACTTCAATCCACCCCTCCCCCTCCCCCTGCGCCCTGTATCGACCATTCCTCTCCTCTCTCTTTCATCTCACTTCCTGCTATTCCAATCAGCTGTCGTGTGTGTGTGTGTGTGTGTGTGTGTGTGTGTGTGTGTGTGTGTGTGTGTGTGTGTGTGTGTGTGTGTGAGAGAGAGAGAGAGAGAGAAAGAGAGAGAGAGAGGTGTAGTGGAGGGGGGGGGGGCGGAGGAAATGATTGCTCGTTCGTGCCTGTGTCATGGATGATGGCCATGCAAGGACAAGGATGCTGTCTAGACACGCAAATGGTTGAAGTTAAGTCTGTGACCCGTGAAAAAGATTAGCGGTTGCGTCGTTTCAGTTCGTGCAGCACGCTAACTCCAGGGTGTTGACTTGTCTGTCTTAATCTGTTGGGGCCCCCATTTCCACGCTACCATTTACCTCCCAGACACCTTCTCAGCAAGTTGTTCTTGATGGCAGCTGACATAAACACATAAAGTGTGATTACTCTTGATGTGTTCAGGGCAATCACCAGGAACGCTGTTAAATTGGTTTGGCGTATTCGTTGAACGGATTTTTTTTTTAATGATGACTGTCTTTCTTTCATTCCAAGTTGGTCTGGGCACATGATTTGTCTTTTTTTTATGTTCGAAATCTCTACGTTTTCTAGTTCCTCAAAGTTTACTAATCCTAGGGTAAACCACGCACGTCATGTTTGCAGTTTTGCTGGATTTCAGCAAATGAGGAAAATATTTATCAGACATTTAAATTATCTTCCAAGTTCAGACTGTCCATGCTTTCTCTTTGTCGTTTTCTTTTCTTTTTTTTTTCGCAAGAACAAGTTTCAATGGGTTAAACAATTGCTTCAAATAAGGCAGCACAGACAGACATGATGGACGGGCAGTGAGTGACATCAACAACCGACTCAGCCGGGCGAGGAACACTTTCAGAATGGTGTACAGTGTGTGGAGGTCAGAGAGAGAGAGAGAGAGAGAGAGAGGAGAGAGAGAGAGAGAGAGAGAGAGAGAGAGAGGAATTGCAATTTGAAATATCGCCTTCCGTTAAAGTTCATTCCCAACTCAAAGTTAATGTTCTTTTATGTAATCAAGGGAAAATATGTCCAATTTACCGTGTATGTGAGCTCAGGCAATGGGTCCATTTAGTATGTCATGAACATGCTGTCTCTGTTTATCAGCTATATATGGAATTCATTTAAGGTGTTAAAGAGGGGGTGTAGTGGGATAGAAACGTTGGTGAAATGATGGTGAAGAAAGATGTGTTGGCCATTGAAGTTCTTATTAACCCTTGACCTGTGCCCATCTTGCCAGAACAGTGTTTTGTTATTTATTTCCCTCTCTGCCTCTGTCCCTACCCTTGTTTACAGTAAGTGATGAACTCATCTGTTACCGCTTTACATTTTGTGCAATAAAAGATCGTGTTGGTGTGTTGCGAATTATGTGCTGATGGTATAACAGGCTGTAGGATTGCACTCAGATGTATTAATCAGGTGCATCCCCTTTCTCTTCGTTTCCCCTTCCCTGCCTCCTATCCCTGGGGCACCCACCCTGGCCTTGACACCGCAACCCCCAATCTGTGTGTAATCCTTACACCCACTTGGCCCACAACCTTTTGCAACAGCCCTTCTCTTTTTTAATGGAACCTTTTTTATCTACCTATTACTACCCCAGCCTGTCCCTAGTATCCCCTGTTTCCTCCTCCATTGTGTCTCTTCTAGCCTGTCCCTGGTATCCCCTGTTTCCTCCTCCATTGTGTCTCTTCTAGCCTGTCCCTGGTAACCCTGTTTCCTCCTCCATTGTGTCTCTTCTAGCCTGTCCCTGGTAACCCCTGTT
>CM031599.1:102057513-102062513 GCA_018398815.1 Conus ventricosus
ATGGCATGGTCACAGGAGAACACAGGCTGGGCTGGAATGGATTCCGTCATGGCATGGCCACAGGAGAACACAGGCTGGGTGTTGGAATGGATTCCGTCATGGCATGGTCACAGGAGAACACAGGCTGGGCTGGAATGGATTCCGTCATGGCATGGTCACAGGAGAACACAGGCTGGGCTGAAATGGATTCCGTCATGGCATGATCACAGGAGAACACAGGCTGGGTGTTGGAATGGATTCCGTCATGGCATGGTCACAGGAGAACACAGGCTGGGTGTTGGAATGGATTCCGTCATGGCATGGTCACAGGAGAACACAGCTGGGTGTTGGAATGGATTCCGTCATGGAATGGTCACAGGAGAACACAGGCTGGGCTGGAATGGATTCCATCATGGCATGGTCACAGGAGAACACAGGCTGGGTTGGAATGGATTCCATCATGGCATGGTCACAGGAGAACACAGGCTGGTGTTGATATGGATTCCGTCATGGCATGGTCACAGGAGAACACAGGCTGGGTGTTGAATGGATTCCGTCATGGCATGGTCACAGGAGAACACAGGCTGGGTGTTGAAATGGATTCCGTCATGGCATGGTCACAGGAGAACACAAGCTGGTGTTGGAATGAATTCCGTCATGGCATGGTCACAGGAAACACAGGCTGGGCTGGAATGGATTCCGTCATGGCATGGTCACAGGAGAACACAGGCTGGGTGTTGGAATGGATTCCGTCATGGCATGGTCACAGGAGAACACAGGCTGGGTGTTGAAATGGATTCCGTTATGGCATGTCACAGGAGAACACAGGCTGGGTGTTGGAATGGATTCCGTCATGGCATGGTCACAGGAGAACACAGGCTGGGTGTTGGAATGGATTCCGTCATGGCATGGTCACAGGAGAACACAGGCTGGGTGTTGAAATGGATTCCGTCATGGCATGGTCACAGGAGAACACAGGCTGGGTGTTGAAATGGATTCCGTCATGGCATGGTCACAGGAGAACACAGGCTGGGCTGGAATGGATTCCGTCATGGCATGGTCACAGGAGAATACAGGCTGGGTTGGAATGGATTCCATCATGGCATGGTCACAGGAGAATACAGGCTGGGCTGGAATGGATTCCATCATGGCTTGGTCACAGGAGAACACAGGCTGGCTGTTGGAATGGATTCCGTAATGGCATGGTCACAGGAGAACACAGGCTGGGTGTTGGAATGGATTCAGTCATGGCATGGTCACAGGAAACACAGGCTGGGCTGGAATGGATTCCGTCATGGCATGGTCACAGGAGAACACAGGCTGGGCTGGAATGGATTCCGTCATGGCATGGTCACAGGAGAACACAGGCTGGGTGTTGGAATGGATTCCATCATGGCATGGTCACAGGAGAACACAGGCTGGGCTGAATGGATTCCGTCATGGCATGGTCACAGGAGAACACAGACTGGGTGTTGAATGGATTCCATCATGGCATGGTCACAGGAGAACACAGGCTGGGCTGGAATGGATTCCTCATGGCATGGTCACAGGAGAACACAGGCTGGGCTGGAATGGATTCGTCATGGCATGGTCACAGGAGAACACAGGCTGGGTGCTGGAATGGATTCCGTCATGGCATGGTCACAGGAGAACACAGGCTGGGTGCTGGAATGGATTCCGTCATGCATGAAGAACAGGGCTAGCATGGATCCGACATGCTGGTCACTGACACAGCATGAGGCTGGGAAAGATCGCACTGGACAAAGCACAGTGGGCTTGTGTTCACTTCCTGCTGTACAGGAGAATGGCTTGTATGTGTGTGAATGGACAGAGCCTGGTGGGACGTGCAAAGAATGCAAGGGGTGATGTGTGTGTGTGTGGTGGTGTGTGTGTGTGTTGTGTGTGTGTGGTGTGTGTGTGTGTGTGTGTGTGTGGTGTGTGTGTGTGGTGTGTGTGTTGTGTCGTGTGGGTGTGCTGGTGGACGTGCAAAGAATGCAAGGGAGTGATGTGTGTGGTGTGTGTGGATTCGTTGTGGTTGTAGGTGTGTGTGTGTGTGTAGGTGTGTGTGAGTGTGGGTGTGGTGTGTCGTGTGAGTGTGTCGAGCGTGGTCATTTAATATTTCCCTGTCGTAGGTGCTGTCACAGCATTAATCTAATGCGCTAATCATTACCCATGTTCACAGCCACATCCGGACCGCCGGTTGCAGCACGCAGCAATGAAGATCATATGGAGTAATCAAGTTCGTTCGTCATGCGTCAACCACCAGAGTCATCACTGGTGATAAATCCCTTAGTGCTGTTAACAGATGCCTGCCCGACCCAATATTCTCAAGCACCTGCACTAGGTCACTCCCTGCTGATGATATCCTCAGAGCACCTGATAGGTCACTTCCTGCCATGAGATATCCCAGAGCACCTGCACTAGTCACTTCCTGCCAATGATGATAATCGGTCATGAACCCAAGTCCAGGTCTGACGACAAAATGTAAACAGCCATAGATCCGTCGTGCATGTCCATCATCATCCAGAGGGCGTTGCCACGTCCAAGCAACAGTGTAAAGAACCTGCTGACACACAGCCTAGTTATGTCAAGAGGAAATGAACAAAGTTGAGGTGAGCAGGACATGCGCGGCAACACATTAGTCATACATCTTTTTTTCCTATTCCTATTCTAAATGACGATGAAGATGAAGCTATAGAAGTCCATTGTGGTCTCAGAGAACAGACGGATGTGAGCCGATGTTTCCCGTCATGATATAGTTTGACATTTGAAAAGGTCTGCTGACTTTGTCAAGAAATGTAATCAGCACTGTCGCTATCCATCCGTGAAGAGATGACACTTGACTGCGTTGACTCAGTCTCCTCTTTGAGTCCGCAGCGGACACAGCCGTTCTGGGTAGGAGCTTCCCAAACACATGATGCTAGCTGGACTAGAACCCACACGACCTTCCAGTCCTTAATCGGCAACGTTATTCACTGTGACATGGTGGTGTGCGTTCTGCAACCTTACCACGGTGGGTCCCCAGTCTGCAGCCTGATCACTGTATCATCGTGGCCTGCAGCGTGTACCGAGGTGGCCTGCAATCTTTCCCATCACCCCTCTCTCACACTTCCCTTTTTTTCGCCATTGAGTTCAGTCACTCCTACCAATCGTTTCCATCATCAACATTTCCTTTCGTCCAAACCTTCACTCCGTCATGCCCCGATTCCCAGTGGATTCATTTTGATCTTTCGATTGATTCGTATCAGTCACACTGATCGAACTGTATTCCAACCAGTTTCTTTCCACCTTCTGTGGTGATGGTGAGCTCAGGGAGGCGGTGACGGCAAGGGCGCATCCATTGTGTTGTCTGCGGTGCCTCCGTGGCCCTCGTTGTTCACTGGGCTGTAAACATCACATGTTCGTGGGCAGACGTTTGTGGCGGCAGGATTCTGTGATGCATGATGGTGGAACACACACACACACGCACGCACGCACGCACGCACGCACGCACGCACGCACGCACGCACGCACGCACGCACGCACGCACGCACGCACACACACACACACACACACACACACACACACACACACACACACACACACACACAGATAGGTAGATATGAATATCTGAGCCACCCGTAACATATGGCTTTATGGTTTGTCAGAATTTCAGAAGCTGCTTCCTTTAGTATTATAAAGATGGCCTTTTTTTTTTACAGTTTGTGAACGGTTGTAATAAACTGTGTTTTCTTTTTCTCATTGCGAATTGCCCGCTCCCCCCCTCCCCCACCTTCCCCTCAATGCACCCATTGGAATATGATGACAGATTTATGAGTGTAACATATTCAGTCATATTCACTGTTGCGTGTGGGACACATTTAATTAGACTGCTCACTGTTGCCAGTTGAACACAGTAAAAATGTTCACTATTGCCCATTCAATAGGTTGCTGTTGCCAGTAGGGCATAATCAGTACAGTTCATCGTTGACAGTCGCATACATTCAGTAAGTATCTCTGTAGCTTGTAGCATAAACAAAAATAACATGGAAACAACGACGAATCAGGGCAATAGATTATTAATATGAAATCCTTCAATACTCTCGAAAACAGAACCAATTATATTAGCTGCTTCGAGGCTTCTCGTCAATTATATTAGCTGCTCCGAGGCTTCTCGTCAATTAGATTAGCTGATCCGAGGCTTCTCGTCAATTATATTACCTGCTCCGAGGCTTCTCGTCAATTATATTACCTGCTCCGAGGCTTCTCGTCAATTATATTACCTGCTCCAAGGCTTCTCGTCAATTATATTAGCTGCTCCAAGGCTTCTTGTCAATTATATTACCTGCTCCGAGGCTTCTCGTCAATTATATTAGCTGCTCCGAGGCTTCTCGTCAATTATATTAGCTGCTCCGAGGCTTCTCGTCAATTATATTACCTGCTCCGAGGCTTCTCGTCAATTATATTAGCTGCTCCAAGGCTTCTCGTCAATTATATTAGCTGCTCCAAGGCTTCTCGTCAATTATATTAGCTGCTCCGAGGCTTCTCGTCAATTATATTAGCTGCTCCGAGGCTTCTCGTCAATTATATTAGCTGCTCCGAGGCTTCTCGTCAATTATATTAGCTGCTCCGAGGCTTCTCGTCAATTATATTAGCTGCTCCGAGGCTTCTCGTCAATTATATTAGCTGCTCCGAGGCTTCTCGTCAATTATATTAGCTGCTCCGAGGCTTCTCGTCAATTATATTAGCTGCTCCGAGGCTTCTCGTCAATTATATTATGTGGGGTATTGCTGCTCCGAGGCTTCTCGTCAATTATATTAGCTGCTCCGAGGCTTCTCGTCAATTATATTAGCTGCTCCGAGGCTTCTCGTCAATTATATTAGCTGCTCCGAGGCTTCTCGTCAATTATATTAGCTGCTCCGAGGCTTCTCGTCAATTATATTAGCTGCTCCGAGGCTTCTCGTCAATTATATTACCTGCACCGAGGCTTCTCGTCAATTATATTACCTGCTCCGAGGCTTCTCGTCAATTATATTACCTGC
>CM031599.1:102067513-102082513 GCA_018398815.1 Conus ventricosus
TCGTCCGATAAGTAGATTACAGTTAATAATAATATTTAAAAAATCCATGTGGAAGAAGTGCTATAGACACTGAGCATGTTGCTGGTGGTCAAGTGTTGATCTGTTTCGGTGGTCAATAGGACTTTTGCCAGCAGATGATTCTATGTTAGCATTACTTTCAAGAGGCCATTGTGGTGAACACCCTCATTGCCCCCTTCTGTCCTTCTGTCCTTCTGTCCTTCTGTCCCTGTAGAGGTACTAGGGGATCTTCTACTACATACAGCTACCTCGCAGTCATGAAGAGTTCTCTGCTTGTAACTTTTTTCCTTTCCTGTCACTCTTTGTAACTACGTCTCATTTCCACTTTTTTGAAAACTCGTGTTCACTTTATTCTGGCTTTCTGGACAATTCTCCTGTATTATTTGGTTTTAAACCTCCCAAACATATTCTCTATCGGACATGCCAGCTTTTTTGTCGTCGTCTGGCGACAAGGTAGTGGCAATTGTTCACACTGTTCAGAGTGACCGCTAGCTATTCATTCTAATGTGCCCATTCCCCCTTAGTGACCGCTAGCTATTCATTCTAATGTGCCCATTCCCCCTTAGTGACCGCTAGCTATTCATTCTAATGTGCCCATTCCCCCCTTATGGCTCTCTGTATTGTTTCTTGTTTTTAGTATTATCATTATTTGTGTTCATGGCTTTTTTCATTTAAACTGGGAGCAAAATATCAAAAGGAATGTATGTAAACCATCTTACTTGCAGTACAGCTTAATTGTTTGTGCTGCAAGATGTCAATTGCCGTTTAGCTACCACCTGATGAACTGCATTATTTCATGCTATTCATTTATATATCTATTGTTGATTTTTTTCCCAGAATGTATGAACAGCTGGTCTATGACGATTAAAACTTGAAAACCGCCAGGTGCTAGAGATAATATATGAAGCAAAACCATGTTGTCTGGATGGTGTTCTTGTGGGTCCCCAAAGGACATGTCTGTAGGCGTTCAATAGCAGAAGTCTCTGTGACTATGATCCCAAGGCAGTCGCTATATTGAAGAGGAGCCGTGAAGGCTTACAACTTTGACAACAGACACAGAACCTGATGCACACATTACCATGAGAATATGGATTTACACGCAGTCATTTGGTTGATAGAACTTCATTTCTTTTTTTTCCCCCACTAGAAACCTTCACCCCTCCTCCCTTTCACCTCACCTCTGGCCAGGCCAAAAAGCTCTGACCTCATTCCCTCATCCCCCACCCCCATCCCCCCATCCCCACCCCCGCCCCTCACAAGCCTTATTTTTGGAATCGGTCTTTCTGGGCAATAAAGTTTCATGAGGGTGAAACATGTTTCTTTAGGATGTGAGTCTCTTTGAAACTTTTGAAGCTACGAATAAATACTACGGCATTGCCAGTCCCAAGTGAAATACGTAATGTCACTGAAGTTGGGAGATCAGGTGTGGGCGATGCCTTCAACCCCTATCCACCCCACCCCACCCCTCCCCCGCCCCTCCTTCCTGTCCCCTCAAACCATCTACAGGAAGTTAAACACACACTCACGAGAAAGACAAAGAGAGAGAGAGATGGTGACCAGGGAGGTGGAATGGTTGCTTTTCCGTGCCCATGGCACAGACGAAGGTCATGTCAAAGAGAGGATGCTATCTGGATATGCAAATGGTTGAAGTTAATTCTGTGACCCGTGAACAAGATTGGCTGTTGCCCCGTTTCTGTTCGTGTAGCACGCTAACTGCTGGTTGTTGACCCGTTTCTGTTCGTGTAGCACGCTAACTGCTGGCTGTTGACCCGTTTCTGTTCGTGTAGCACGCTAACTGCTGGTTGTTGACCGTTTCTGTTCGTGTACCACGCTAACTGCTGGTTGTTGACACCGTTTCTGTTCGTGTAGCACGCTAACTGCTGGCTGTTGACCCGTTTCTGTTCGTGTACCACGCTAACTGCTGGCTGTTGACCCGTTTCTGTTCGTGTAGCACGCTAACTGCTGGCTGTTGGCCCGTTTCTGTTCGTGTACCACGCTAACTGCTGGCTGTTGACCCGTTTCTGTTCGTTTACCACGCTAACTGCTGGCTGTTGACTTGTCTGTCTTAATCTGTTAGCAGCTCTTTTTTTCCATGCTTCCATTTATCTCTCAGATACTGACCCTCCTTAGCAATGGCAGCTCACATGAAAGAGCCGTTGATCTTAAAGTGTTCAAGGCAATCCCTAGGAATGGTGTTAACGTGGTCCCCCAAATTTTCAAATACAGTCTCTTTTTTAATGATGACTGTGTCTGTTTAACTCTGAGGTGGTTTAAGCTTTTTTCTTTACTGTTCGAAATTTTTAAGTTTTCCCATTCTTTATAGTTTTCTAGTTCTGGGTAAAGCATATGCCTAACATTAGCAGTTTTGTTGGTGTCACTCTGATATTAAATGAGAAAAAACTATTTAGTAGATAATCAAATTCAACTCGCAATCCACAGTGCCTGTGCCTTCCTTTTGTTTAAACACTGTGGCCAGAATGTTTCAGTGGGGTTAAAAATAGCTTCACCACCTCTACTAAGACAGCACGGACAAATGTAATAGATGAGCACACACACACACACACACATGCACGCACGCACACACACACACACACACACCACACACACACACACACACACACACACACACCACACACACACACCACACACACACACACACACACACACACTCACACACACACACACACACACACACACACACACACACACACACACACACACACACACACCACACACACACACACACACACACACACACACACACACACACACACACACACACACACACACACACACACACACACACACACACACACACACACACACTCACACACATTCATTCGTCCATTTATTCATTCATTCATTCGCGGTCGTAGTTACTTTCAAAACGTTTCTGAATGATTATGATGGTGAGAGAACAACATGGGTGTGGTCGGCAGCTTTCAAAGCTTGGCTTGCTTGTAAAAGCTGCTTCTAGACTTGTGTGCATTTGCATGCACGCTAAAAACACGCACACTAGCGTACAGAGAGACAGAGAGAGAGGAGGGGTGGGGGGGGGGGGGGGGGGGGGGGGGGGGGGGGGGCGGGTGTGCGGTGCATGCTCAGAATGAGTGACAATAACAGCAATGAGACAAAATCGTCATTTTATATGCTAGTGCGAGCCCAGGAGATTGTCATAAGACCATCCTCGTCTCTGACCCTATTTTTAATTTAACCGAACCATTCAACCAGCTGAACAATATGTGGAATAGCAAGAAATCCTCCCTTGGAATCATATTGAAGTTTTATAACTCCATTGTGATTTCAACGCTGCTATATGGCTGTGAAACCTGGCAACTGAAGACCACCTAGGAGAAGAAACTCGCCGCTTTTGACACCAAGTGTCTACGTACGATCTTGGGCATCAAATGGTCAGACTTTATACCAAATGAAGACGTCAGGAGAGGTCCAAACAGCTCCCAGTGTCAACCATCATCTGCAGACGGCGCCTCTGCTAGCTGGGTCATGTCTTGAGATTACCCTCATCAAGACCTGCAAACCAGGCCATTAAATGGACCTCAGCAGGCCAGAGAAAAGAGGATGACCCTGGATGAGCTGGCGACAGACAGTGGAGAGAGGCATCAGACTCGTTGACAGAGGATGGAGTGACACCAGCAGACTGGCTGAGGACCGTGCACAGTGGAGCGCCTTGTCTGCCCCATGAGTCGAACGACGTGGGAGCATCAAAGCTAAGCATTATATCTGAGGCAGCGGTAGCAATGGTGGTGGACTGAGGGATGGTTGAGGCGCAGGGTGATGATGATGAGAGTGGTGGTGTTAGTTGTGATGATGGTGATCGTGGTGGCACTGGTGGTGAAAGTGGCCTCGAGACCGGAACGTAGCGGGCTAATGAACAGATGAGGAGAGAGAGAGAGAGAGAGAGAGAGGAGAGAGAGAGAGAGAGAGAGAGAGGGAGAGAGGGAGAGAGAGAGAGAGGAGAGAGAGGAGGAGAGAGAGAGAGAGAGAGAGAGAGATGACAATATTGCTTTCAGCACACGTTGGGGTCATATGTGATATGACACATCACGAATGTTTATTTTCCAATCACGTCGATCACGGGGGGGGCTTCTGATGCAGAATGAGTGACAAAGCTGAGACAACGTCAACAGTGCGAGCCCTTGTCATGCATTGCAAAGTTCAACAGACGTGGAATGCAAGAAACATATATGAATTTTCGGAAGGCAATGTGTAAAGGATGAGCATGGAGAAGAAGGTTGGGTTAGTGTTGGGAAGGTGATTCTGGGCAGGGAAGGAGCCATCAACTCGAACGTGCGGTGTCTAAAAAAAAAAAAAAAAAAAAAAAAAAAAAAAAAAAAAAAAAAAAAAAAAAAAAAAAAAAAAAAAAAAAAAAAAAAAAAAAAAAAAAAAAAAAAAAAAAAAAAAAAAAAAAAAAAAAAAAAAAAAAAAAATGCTAACAGAATGAGAAAAGAGGTGGAGATATGTTAAAGGCGTGAGTTAAGCTGGAGAAAGAGTCGTGAGTATGGGTTGAAGCGGAGTTAGTCGAGAAAAGATGTTGTGTAGGCGTATGAATGTATTAGTCCAGCACACTGGATATATGTGGATTGTAAGAACTGCTTGGTTATCTTCGAAGAAATAGAGTCGTGACTATATGGGCTGAAAAACTGGCAACTGAGGTAACTTGCGAGAAAAAGTCGCGACTTTGTGCCAGTGTACGAGTCTGGCATGATGGTCAGCTTCATAACAAAAAGAGTCAGTGGATGATATGTGGTTGTAAGGCTCCGGTGAGGTTAAGCTGTCGAAGAAAAGAGTCGTGATGATATGTGCGTTTGAAAGGCTGAGGTTAAGCTGCGAAGAAAAGAGTCGTGATGATATGTGGCGTTGTAGGCTGGTGAGGGTAGCTGTCGAAGAAAAGAGTCGTGGATGATATGTGGCGTTGTAGGCTGGTGAGAAGCTGTCGAGAAAAGAGTCGTGATTATATGTGGCGCGTTGTAATGCTGGTGAGTTAGACTGTTCGAAGACAAGGAGTGTGGAGTATGTGGCGTTGTAAGGTCTGGTGATGGTTAAGCTGTCGAAGAAGAAGAGTCGGGATGAAATGTGGCGTTGAAGGCGGTGAGGTTAGAGCTGGCGAAGAAAAGAGTCGTGGAGGATATGTGGCGTTGATAAGGATGGTGGAGGTAAGCTGTCGAGAAAAGTAGTCGTGGATGATATGTGACGTTGTAATGACTGGTGAGTTAACGCTGTCCGAAGAAAAGAGTCGTGGATGATATGTGGGGTTGAAAGCTGGTGAGGTTAAGCTGTCGAAAGAAGTTGATTGAGGCGTTGTAAGGCTGGATGGAGTTTAAGCTGTGTCGTGGATGATATGTGGCGTTGTAAGGCTGGTGAGGTTAAGCTGTCGAAGAAAAGAGTCGTGGATGATATGTGGCGTTGTAAGGCTGGTGAGGTTAAACTGTCGAAGAAAAGAGTCGTGGATGATATGTGGCGTTGTAAGGCTGGTGAGGTTAAGCTGTCGAAGAAAAGAGTCGTGGATGATATGTGGCGTTGTAAGGCTGGTGAGGTTAAGCTGTCGAAGAAAAGAGTCGTGGATGATATGTGGCGTTGTAAGGCTGGTGAGGTTAAGCTGTCGAAGAAAAGAGTCGTGGATGATATGTGGCGTTGATAGGCTGGTGAGGTTAAGCTGTCGAAGAAAAGAGTCGTGGATGATATGTGGCGTTGTAAGGCTGGTGAGGTTAAGCTGTCGAAGAAAAGAGTCGTGGATGATATGTGGCGTTGTAAGGCTGGTGAGGTTTAGCTGTCGAAGAAAAGAGTCGTGGATGATATGTTGCGTGTAAGGCTGGTGAGGTTAAGCTGTCGAAAGAAAAGAGTCGTGGATGATTATGTGGCGTTGTAAGGCTGGTGAGGTTAAGCGTCGAGAAAGAGTCGGGATGATATGTGGCGTTGTAAGGCTGGTGAGGTTAAGCTGTCGAGAAAAGGTGTGGATGATATGTGGCGTTGTAAGGCTGGTGAGGTTAAGCTGTCGAAGAAAGAGTCGTGGATGATATGTGGCGTTGTAAGGCTGGTGAGGTTAAAGCTGTCGAAGAAAGAGTCGTGGATGATATGTGGCGTTGTAAGGCTGGTGAGGTTAAGCTGTCGAAGGAAAAGAGTCGTGGATGATATGTGGCGTTGTAAGGCTGGTGAGGTTAAGCTGTCGAAGAAAAGAGTCGTGGATGATATGTGGCGTTGTAGGCTGGTGAGGTTAAGCTGTCGAAGAAAAGAGTCGTGGATGATATGTGCGTTGTAAGGCTGGTGAGGTTAAGCTGTCGAAGAAAAGAGTCGTGGATGATTTGTGGCGTTGTAAGGCTGGTGAGGTTAAGCTGTCGAGAAAAGAGTCGTGGATGATATGTGGCGTTGTAAGGCTGGTGAGGTTAAGCTGTCGAAGAAAAGAGTCGTGGATGATATGTGGCGTTGTAAGGCTGGTGAGTTAAGCTGTCGAAGAAAAGAGTCGTGGATGATATGTGGCGTTGTAAGGCTGGTGAGGTTAAGCTGTCGAAGAAAAAGAGTCGTGGATGATATGTGGCGTTGTAAGGCTGGTGAGGTTAAGCTGTCGAAGAAGAAGAGTCGTGGGATGATATGTGGCGTGTTGTAAGGCTGGTGAGGTTAAGCTGTCGGATGATATGTGGCGTTGTAAGGCTGGTGAGGTTAAGCTGTCGGATGATATGTGGCGTTGTAAGGCTGGTGAGGTTAAGCTGTCGAAGAAAAGAGTCGTGGATGATATGTGGCGTTGTTAAGGTGGTGAGGTAAGCTGTCAGAAGAGTCGTGGTGATATGTGGCGTTGAAGGCTGATGGGTTAGCTGTCAAGAAAAGAGTCGTGGATGATATGTGGCGTTGTAAGGCTGGTGAGGTTAAGCTGTCGAAGAAAAGAGTCGTGGATGATATGTGGCGTTGTAAGGCTGGTGAGGTTAAGCTGTCGAAGAAAAGAGTCGTGGATGATATGTGGCGTTGTAAGGCTGGTGAGGTTAAGCTGTCGAAGAAAGAGTCGTGGATTGATATGTGGCGTTTAGGCTGGTGAGGTTAAGCTGTCGAAGAAAAGAGTCGTGGATGATATGTGGCGTTGTAAGGCTGGTGAGGTTAAGCTGTCGAAGAAAAGAGTCGTGGATGATATGTGGCGTTGTAAGGCTGGTGAGGTTAAGCTGTCGAAGAAAAGAGTCGTGGTGATATGTGGCGTTGTAAGGCTGGTGAGGTTAAGCTGTCGGATGAAGTGCGTTGTAAGGTGTGAGGTTAGTGTCGGATGATATGTGGCGTTGTAAGGCTGGTGGAGTTAAGTGTCGAAGAAAAGAGTCGTGGATGATTGTGGCGTTGTAAGGCTGGTGAGGTTAAGCTGTCGAAGAAAAGAGTCGTGGATGATATGTGGCGTTGTAAGGCTGGTGAGGTTAGCTGTCGAAGAAAGAGTCGTGGATGATATGTGGCGTTGTAAGGCTGGTGAGGTTAAGCTGTCGAAGAAAAGATCGTGGATGATATGTGGCGTTGGTAAGGCTGGTGAGGTTAAGCTGTCGAAGAAAAGAGTCGTGGATGATATGTGGCGTTGTAAGGCTGGTGAGGTTAAGCTGTCGAAGAAAGAGTCGTGGATGATATGTGGCGTTGTAAGGCTGGTGAGGTTAAGCTGTCGAAGAAAAAGAGTCGTGGATGATATGTGGCGTTGTAAGGCTGGTGAGGTTAGCTGTCGAAGAAAAGAGTCGTGGATGATATGTGGCGTTGTAAGGCTGGTGAGGTTAAGCTGTCGAAGAAAAGAGTCGTGGATGATATGTGGCGTTGTAAGGCTGGTGAGGTTAAGCTGTCGAAGAAAAGAGTCGTGATGATATGTGGCGTTGTAAGGCTGGTGAGGTTAAGCTGTCGAAGAAAAGAGTCGTGGATGATATGTGGCGTTGTAAGGCTGGTGAGGTTAAGCTGTCGGATGATATGTGGCGTTGTAGCTGGTGGGTTAAGATGTCGGTGATTGTGGCGTTGTTAAGGCTGGTGAGGTTAAGCTGTCGAAGAAAGAGTCGTGGATGATATGTGGCGTTTGTAAGGCTGGTGAGGTTAAGCTGTCGAAGAAAAGAGTCGTGGATGATATGTGGCGTTGTAAGGCTGGTGAGGTTAAGCTGTCGAAGAAAAGAGTCGTGGATGATATGTGGCGTTGTAAGGCTGGTGAGGTTAGCTGTCGAAGAAAAGAGTCGTGGATGATATGTGGCGTTGTAAGGCTGGTGAGGTTAAGCTGTCGAAGAAAAACGTGGTGATATGTGGCGTTGTAAGGCTGGTGAGGTTAAGCTGTCGAGAAAAGAGTGGATGATATGTGGCGTTGTAAGGCTGGTGAGGTTAAGCTGTCGAAGAAAAGAGTCGTGGATGATATGTGGCGTTGTAAGGCTGGTGAGGTTTAAGCTGTCGAAGAAAAGAGTCGTGGATGATATGTGGCGTTGTAAGGCTGGTGAGGTTAAGCTGTCGAAGAAAAGAGTCGTGGATGATATGTGGCGTTTGTAAGGCTGGTGAGGTTAAGCTGTCGAAGAAAGAGTCGTGGATGATATGTGGCGTTGTAAGGCTGGTGAGGTTAAGCTGTCGAAGAAAAGAGTCGTGGATGATATGTGGCGTTGTAAGGCTGGTGAGGTTAAGCTGTCGAAGAAAAGAGTCGTGGATGATATGTGGCGTTGTAAGGCTGTGAGGTTAGCTGTCGGATGATATTCGTTGTAAGGCGGTGAGGTTAGCTGTGGATGATATGTGGCGTTGTAAGGCTGGTGAGGTTAAGCTGTCGAAGAAAGAGTCGTGGATGATATGTGGCGTTGTAAGGCTGGTGAGGTTAAGCTGTCGAAGAAAAGAGTCGTGGATGATATGTGGCGTTGTAATGGCTGGTGAGGTTAAGCTGTCGAAGAAAAGAGTCGTGGATGATATGTGGCGTTGTAAGGCTGGTGAGGTTAAGCTGTCGAAGAAAGAGTCGTGGATGATATGTGGCGTTGTAAGGCTGGTGAGGTTAAGCGTCGAGAAAAGATCGTGGATGATATGTGGCGTTGTAGGCTGGTGAGGTTAAGCTGTCGAAGAAGAGTGTGGATGATTGTGGCGTTGTAAGGCTGTGAGGTTAAGCTGTCGAAGAAAAGAGTCGTGGATGATATGTGGCGTTGTAAGGCTGGTGAGGTTAAGCTGTCGAAGAAAAGAGTCGTGGATGATATGTGGCGTTGTAAGGCTGGTGAGGTTAAGCTGTCGAAGAAAAGAGTCGTGGATGATATGTGGCTTGTAAGGCTGGTGAGGTTAAGCTGTCGAAGAAAGAGTCGTGGATGATATGTCGCGTTGTAAGGCTGGTGAGGTTAAGCTGTCGAAGAAAAGAGTCGTGGATGATATGTGGCGTTGTAAGGCTGGTGAGGTTAAGCTGTCGGATGATATGTGCGTTGTAAGGCGGTGAGTAAGCTGTGGATGATATGTGGCGTTGTAAGGCTGGTGAGGTTAAGCTGTCGAAGAAAAGAGTCGTGGATGTATGTGGCGTTGTAAGGCTGGTGAGGTTAAGCTGTCGAAAGAAAAAGAGTCGTGGATGATATGTGGCGTTGTAAGGCTGGTGAGGTTAAGCTGTCGAAGAAAAGAGTCGTGGATGATATGTGGCGTTGTAAGGCTGGTGAGGTTAAGCTGTCGAAAAAAAGAGTCGTGGATGATATGTGGCGTTGTAAGGCTGGTGAGGTTAAGCTGTCGAAGAAAAGAGTCGTGGATGATATGTGGCGTTGTAAGGCTGGTGAGGTTAAGCTGTCGAGAAAAGAGTCGTGGATGATATGTGGCGTTGTAAGGCTGGTGAGGTTAAGCTGTCGAAGAAAAGAGTCGGGATGATATGTGGCGTTGTAAGGCTGGTGAGGTTAAGCTGTCAAAGAAAAGAGTCGTGGATGATATGTGGCGTTGTAAGGCTGGTGAGGTTAAGCTGTCGAAGAAAGAGTCGTGGATGATATGTGGCGTTGTAAGGCTGGTGAGGGTTAAGCTGTCGAACAAAAGAGTCGTGGATGATATGTGGCGTTGTAAGGCTGGTGAGGTTAAGCTGTCGGAAAAAGAGTCGTGGTATATGTGGCGTTGTAGGCTGGTGAGGTTAAGCTGTCGAGAAAAGAGTCGTGGATGTATGTGGCGTTGTAAGGTGGTGAGGTTAAGCTGTCGAAGAAAAGAGTCGTGGATGATATGTGGCGTTGTAAGGCTGGTGAGGTTAAGCTGTCGAAGAAAAGAGTCGTGGATGATATGTGGCGTTGTAAGGCTGGTGTGGTTAAGCTGTCGAAGAAAGAGTCGTGGATGATATGTGGCGTTGTAAGGCTGGTGAGGTTAAGCTGTCGAAGAAAAGAGTCGTGGATGATATGTGGCGTTGTAAGGCTGGTGAGGTTAGCTGTCGGATGATATTGCGTTGAAGGCTGGTGAGGTTAAGTGTCGGATATGTGGCGTTGTAAGGCTGGTGGGAGTTAAGCTGTCGAGAAAAGAGTCGTGGATGATATGTGGCGTTGTAAGGCTGGTGAGGTTAAGCTGTCGAAGAAAAGAGTAGTGGATGATTATGTGGCGTTGTAAGGCTGGTGTAGGTTAGCTGTCGAAGAAAAGAGTCGTGGATGATATGTGGCGTTGTGAAGGCTGGTGAGGTTAAGCTGTCGAAGAAAAGAGTCGTGGATGATATGTGGCGTTGTAAGGCTGGTGAGGTTAAGCTGTCGAAGAAGAGTCGTGATGATATGTGGCGTTGTAAGGCTGGTGAGTTAAGCTGTCGAAGAAAAAGTCGTGATGATATGTGGCGTTGTAAGGTGGTGAGGTTAAGCTGTCGAAGAAAAGAGTCGTGGATGATATGTGGCGTTGTAAGGCTGGTGAGGTTAAGCTGTCGAAGAAAAGAGTCGTGGATGATATGTGGCGTTGTTAAGGCTGGTGAGGTTAAGCTGTCGAAGAAAAGAGTCGTGGATGATATGTGGCGTTGTAAGGCTGGTGAGTTTAAGCTGTCGGATGAAGTGGCGTTGTAGCGGTGGGTTAAGCTGTCGTGATATGTGGCGTTGTAAGGCTGGTGAGGTTAAGCTGTCGAAGAAAGAGTCGTGGATGATATGTGGCGTTGTAAGGCTGGTGAGGTTAAGCTGTCGAAGAAAAGAGTCGTGGATGATATGTGGCGTTGTAAGGCTGGTGAGGTTAAGCTGTCGAAGAAAAGAGTCGTGGATGATATGTGGCGTTGTAAGGCTGGTGAGGTTAAGCTGTCGAAGAAAAGAGTCGTGGATGATATGTGGCGTTGTAAGGCTGGTGAGGTTAAGCTGTCGAAGAAAAGAGTCGTGGATGATATGTGGCGTTGTAAGGCTGGTGAGGTTAAGCTGTCGAAGAAAAGAGTCGTGGATGATATGTGGCGTTGTAAGGTGTGTGAGGTTAAGCTGTCGAAGAAAAGAGTCGTGGATGATATGTGGCGTTGTAAGGCTGGTGAGGTTAAGCTGTCGAAGAAAAGAGTCGTGGATGATATGTGGCGTTGTAAGGTTGGTGAGGTTAATGTCGAAGAAAAGAGTCGTGGATGATATGTGGCGTTGTAAGGCTGGTGAGGTTAAGCTGTCGAAGAAAAGAGTGTGGATGATATGTGGCGTTGTAAGGCTGGTGAGGTTAGCTGTCGAAGAAAGAGTCGTGGATGATATGTGGCGTTGTTAGGCTGGTGAGGTTAAGCTGTCGAAGAAAAGAGTCGTGGTGATATGTGGCGTTGTAAGGCTGGTGAGGTAGCTGTCGGATGATATGTGGCGTTGTAAGGCGTGAGGTTAGCTTCGGATGATATGTGGCGTTGTAAGGCTGGTGAGGTTAAGCTGTCGAAGAAAAGAGTCGTGGATGATTGTGGCGTTGTAAGGTCTGGTGAGGTTAAGCTGTCGAAGAAAAAGAGTCGTGGATGATATGTGGCGTTGTAAGGCTGGTGAGGTTAAGCTGTCGAAGAAAAGAGTCGTGGATGATATGTGGCGTTGTAAGGCTGGTGAGGTTAAGCTGTCGAAGAAAAGAGTCGTGGATGATATGTGGCGTTTAAGGCTGGTGAGGTTAAGCTGTCGAAGAAAAGAGTCGTGGATGATATGTGGCGTTGTAAGGCTGGTGAGGTTAAGCTGTCGAAGAAAAGAGTCGTGGATGTATGTGGCGTTGTAAGGCTGGTGAGGTTAAGCTGTCGAAGAAAAGAGTCGTGGATGATATGTGGCGTTTTAAGGCTGGTGAGGTTAAGCTGTCGAAGAAAAGAGTCGTGGATGATATGTGGCGTTGTAAGGCTGGTGAGGTTAAGCTGTCGAAGAAGGTCGGGATGATATGTGGCGTTGTAAGGCTGGTGAGGTTAAGCTGCGAGAAAGATCGTGGATGATATGTGGCGTTGTAAGGCTGGTGAGGTTAAGCTGTCGAAGAAAAGAGTCGTGGATGATATGTGGCGTTGTAAGGCTGGTGAGGTTAAGCTGTCGGAATGATATGTGGGTTGTAGGCTGTGAGGTTAGCTGTCGGATGATATGTGGCGTTGTAAGGCTGGTGAGGTTAAGCTGTCGAAGAAAAGAGTCGTGGATGATATGTGGCGTTGTAAGGCTGGTGAGGTTAAGCTGTCGAAGAAAAGAGTCGTGGATGATATGTGGCGTTGTAAGGCTGGTGAGGTTAAGCTGTCGAAGAAAAGAGTCGTGGATGATATGTGGCGTTGTAAGGCTGGTGAGGTTAAGCTGTCGAAGAAAAGAGTCGTGGATGATATGTGGCGTTGTAAGGCTGGTGAGGTTAAGCTGTCGAAGAAAAGAGTCGTGGATGATATGTGGCGTTGTAAGGCTGGTGAGGTTAAGCTGTCGAAGAAAAGAGTCGTGGATGATATGTGGCGTTGTAAGGCTGGTGAGGTTAAGCTGTCGAAGAAAAGAGTCGTGGATGATATGTGGCGTTGTAAGGCTGGTGAGGTTAAGCTGTCAAAGAAAAAGAGTCGTGGATGATATGTGGCGTTGTAAGGCTGGTGAGGTTAAGCTGTCGAAGAAAAGAGTCGTGGATGATATGTGGCGTTGTAAGGCTGGTGAGGTTAAGCTGTCGAAGAAAAGAGTCGTGGATGATATGTGGCGTTGTAAGGCTGGTGAGGTTAAGCTGTCGAAGAAAAGGCGTGGATGATATGTGGCGTTGTAAGGCTGGTGAGGTTAAGCTGTCGAAGAAAAGAGTCGTGGATGATATGTGGCGTTGTAGGCTGTGAGGTTAAGCTGTCGAAGAAAAGAGTCGTGGATGATATGTGGCGTTGTAAGGCTGGTGAGGTTAAGCTGTCGAAGAAAAGAGTCGTGGATGATATGTGGCGTTGTAAGGCTGGTGAGGTTAACTGTCGAAGAATAAGGTCTGGATGATATGTGGCGTTGTAAGGCTGGTGAGGTTAACTGTCGAAGAAAAGAGTCGTGGATGATATGTGGCGTTGTAAGGCTGGTGAGGTTAAGCTGTCGGATGATATGTGCAGTGTAGGCTGGGAGTAAGCTGTGGATGATATGTGGCGTTGTAAGGCTGGTGAGGTTAAGCTGTCGAGAAAAGGTCGTGGATGATATTGTGGCGTTGTAAGGCTGGTGAGGTTAAGCTGTCGAAGAAAAGAGTCGTGGATGATATGTGGCGTTGTAAGGCTGGTGAGGTTAAGCTGTCGAAGAAAGAGTCGTGGATGATATGTGGCGTTGTAAGGCTGGTGAGGTTAAGCTGTCGAAGAAAAGAGTCGTGGATGATATGTGGCGTTGTAAGGCTGGTGAGGTTAAGCTGTCGAAGAAAAGAGTCGTGGATGATATGTGGCGTGTTAAGGCTGGTGAGGTTAAGCTGTCGAAGAAAAGAGTCGTGGATGATATGTGGCGTTGTAAGGCTGGTGAGGTTTAATGCTTCGAAGAAAAGAGTCGTGGATGATATGTGGCGTTGTAAGGCTGGTGAGGTTAAGCTGTCGAAGAAAAGAGTCGTGGTATGATATGTGGCGTTGTATAGGCTGGTGAGGTTAAGCTGTCGAAGAAAAGAGTCGGGATATGTGGCGTTGTAAGGCTGGTGAGGTTAAGCTGTCGGATGATATGTGGCGTTGTAAGGCTGGTGAGGTTAAGCTGTCGAAAGAAAGAGTGTGGATGATATGTGGCGTTGTAAGGCTGGTGAGGTTAAGCTGTCGAAGAAAAGAGTCGTGGATGATAGTGGCGTTGTAAGGCTGGTGAGGTTAAGCTGTCGAAGAAAAGAGTCGTGGATGATATGTGGCGTTGTAAGGCTGGTGAGGTTAAGCTGTCGAAGAAAAGAGTCGTGGATGATATGTGGCGTTGTAAGGCTGGTGAGGTTAAGCTGTCGAAGAAAAGAGTCGTGATGATGATATGTGGCGTTGTAAGGCTGGTGAGGTTAAGCTGTCGAAGAAAAGAGTCGTGGATGATATGTGGCGTTGTAAGGCTGGTGAGGTTAAGCTGTCGAAGAAAAGAGTCGTGGATGATATGTGGCGTTGTAAGGCTGGTGAGGTTAAGCTGTCGAAGAAAGAGTCGTGGATGATATGTGGCGTTGTAAGGCTGGTGAGGTTAAGCTGTCGAAGAAAGAGTCGTGGATGATATGTGGCGTTGTAAGGCTGGTGAGGTTAAGCTGTCGAAGAAAGAGTCGTGGATGATAGTGGCGTTGTAAGGCTGGTGAGGTTAAGCTGTCGAAGAAAAGAGTCGTGGATGATATGTGGCGTTGTAAGGCTGGTGAGGTTAAGCTGTCGAAGAAAAGAGTCGTGGATGATATGTGGCGTTGTAAGGCTGGTGAGGTTAAGCTGTCGAAGAAAAGAGTCGTGGATGATATGTGGCGTTGTAAGGCTGGTGAGGTTAGCTGTCGAAGAAAAGAGTCGTGGATGATATGTGGCGTTGTAAGGCTGGTGAGGTTAAGCTGTCGAAGAAAAGAGTCGTGGATGATATGTGGCGTGTAAGGCTGGTGAGGTTAAGCTGTCGGAAATTGATATTGTGGCGTTGTAATGGCTGGTGAGGTTAAGCTGTCGGATGATATGTGGCGTTGTAAGGCTGGTGAGGTTAAGCTGTCGAGAAAGGTCGTGGATGATATGTGGCGTTGTAAGGCTGG
>CM031599.1:102117389-102122389 GCA_018398815.1 Conus ventricosus
GATCATTGGGCGATTTTTCTGTTAGTACCTGAGAACCCAAGTGTGTATGTGTTATGGTTCATTGAACGATCCATTGTATGACTTAAACTGGGACAGGAACTGTGTGTTAATACGGCGTAGGAACAATCATTGACAAGTGCTTCTCAGCACTGCATGTGCTTCGGAAGGAAACGGTTGGTGTCTTGTATGAAAGATCATTGGATGACATGGATGTTGCCGGAACTGTGAATCCATCCGCTATTGAGAGACATGGGAGTTGGATCTGGTCTAGAAGGCAAGTCACAAAGCAAGCAACGCCCCCACCTCCCACCCCCACCCCCTCAATCCACACACACACACACACACACACACACACACACACACACACACACACACCATACACCCACACCTAACACCAACACACACACACACCACAAACACACCCACACAACACACACACAACACACACACACACACACACATTCCGTTATTGTTTCAGTCTAGCTTGTCGTTTTTCATTTCACAGAATCGGATGGGCGGCACAGTGTGTGAGGCAGCTGATGGTCTGGCAGATTGTTTTTGGTCAGTGCTCGCACACTGTTTGGGCCATTGGGAGAGTGGTCGGAAGTAAAAAACAACAACTGGATACCCGTATGCCAGACTGTTGGAAACCAAGATAATGAGATATCTGACCTAGATCCACGTCGCCATTTATTGTGTTTCAAAAGACGGATTTCTATGGGAAGAAGTTCCAGTTTTGGTAGAATGTCAGTATTATCTTCATTTCATTTCCTTTTCATTTCTCTTCACTTTGCTCTATGTACCGTGTTTCATCATTGATGAGAGCACCTTTGGTTTTTAAGCAGAGGCTTCGCCACTTCGAGGGACGTAAGTTCAATTTCAGCATGTCTTCCATTATTTTTCAATTCATTGCGACTATACAGTTTAAAGCAACGGTGATTCTCGTTTATGCAAAACATGTATTTCATTTTTTTCAGCCCGGTTTGTTTTTAGCATTTATCATAGATATGGGATCCTCGTCTATGTATTTATTTTATTTATCATTGATTTTTCGTTTATTGATTTTCTTTGTCTATTCTTTATTTGGTGCCGGTGTTTTGTGTCAGAGTTCTAGATACTATACAAACTTTTCTCTGGAAAGGGTCGATGGTTGGTATGTAGTAGCTGCCAAATGTCATAATAATTTAAAGGAAGTGGTTGCCTGCATGTTCGGATAAAACCGAGTTACCACACGCCCTACTGGTGATGATAAATAGAGAAAATGAAGCAAAGAAGATCAGAACGCAGTCGGCACTAAAGCGATAGTTAGCTCTTTAAATACAAAACAAGTGACGATAAACAGACACCACGTCCCGCTCCCTATCATGAGTCTTCAACGTAATTAGGTCTATCACACTAAATTATTTCAACACGTGCGGACACTGCACAAGCTTTGAGCAGTATAGTTCATCTTGGTTCATGACATTTCAGACACACACACACACACACACACACACACACACACACACACACAGAGAGAGAGAGAGAGAGAGAGAGAGAGAGAGAGAGAGAGAGAGAGAGGTGGGGAAGGGGTGCAGGTTTTATAATGGCCGGCCTCCAGCCTGTATACATGAAGACGCACACACACACACACACACACACACACACACACACACACACACACACACACACACACACACACACACACACACACACACACACACACACTGCTCATATCAACTACATCGTTACTAAGGCAAGGAAATGTTTATAAATCTATTAAAGATTATAAGCAAACAAGCCTGGGGACAAGATTGCAAAGTTTTGAAACATCTCTCTACGTCGCTGATTAGATCAAAATTGTCCTATGGACAAGAGTTATTTTTTAGTGCCCCCAATTATTTACTTAAGAAACTTCAAAGCATAGATTGCAAGGGTTATAGGCTTGCTCTTGGTGTGCCTTTTCACGCATCAACGCTTGGAACTTATAAAAAAATTGGAGAACTGCCTTTGGACGAATACCGAAGTCTTGCATGCGCTAAATACGTTCTTAGAAGTTCGACAAGTAACAACTTTGCATCTGAGGAACTGAAAATTACATCTGAAAATTCTTTTCCTAAACGAGCTAAGCAGATATCATCATTGAAACCAATTGCCACTTACGTATCAGATCTACTCAAAAGGTCTGATATAAATCCAAGTAATATCGACACAAATCTAGCGGCCTCCCTTGTCCTGCTTGGGAGATGAATAAAGCGCAGTTTGATATTAATTATACTGACATGAAGAAAAATGAGAATCCAAACATTATGAAAACTGAAGTCCAATTACATATACAGAACACTTATCCAAATCATTTAAAGATATATACAGATGGTTCACTCCTAGAAGATCACCGGGCAGGTTCAGCTTTTGTAATACCAGCGTTAAAAAAGGAAAAGTCATACTACATTGGCAAAAATCGATCTATCTTTACTGCTGAACTTATTGCTATTCTTATGGCTCTCAATTACATAGTTGATTTTCCATTACAGTTATTTCAAATCTTATTTTGTGTAGATTCTCAATCGGTTCTCTATGCTTTAAGGTCATCAGATTACAGGAAAAAGACCAAAATTATCTTAGAAATCAGTCAGTTAACTCATGTCTTAACTTTAAAAGGGACCAACGTTTCCTTCTGCTGGGTTCCTTCACATCTTGGATTCTCTTCAAATGAGTGGGCTGACAAAGTAGCGAAAAAGGGCGCAAGGCAAGGCACAGAATCGACTGAAATTCATGTTCCCTTATCCATTCAGGAGGGTTATCACTTGCTGGAACAAGCAGTTTGGAGTAGAATTAAAGGCTATACCCTGAGAAAAGATAGACTGTCCAAGAATAAGTATACTGATTCTCGTGGTTTGGATAACAAATCATACTTGAATCATACTGGCGTAATCAAATTCAGACAGATTAGTTCGCTATCTTACAGGATGAAACTTAATGCGTTCATTACAAAATACAGCAAAAATGTTAGATGTTTATGTGGTGAACAAATTTCTAGCAAGCACATCATTTTTGAATGTCAGAGGTCAAGACCTATCTTACCAGTGATTTCTGAAAATTGTATTGAAGGCGTTTTCGAAAATGCTACTAGCTTGTTTAATATTGCGAAATGTTTACTTCATAGTCCTGTAGGACATTTGTTATAGACCAGTTGATTGTGATTTTTGTTAATGCTTGTAATTTTTGTTAATGCTCATTTTTCTGACTTTTGTTTTCTCCCCCTTATCAAAGAGACATAAACACACAATACGGTCCCCATCCCCTCCTCTTCCTCCCGTTTCCCTCCCTCCCCCCGTCTAATATCACTATGTGGATAGACGTTAAATTGAAGACAACAACAACAACACACACACACACACACACACACACACACACACACACACACATACACACACACACACACACACACACACACACACACACACACACACACACACACACACACACACACACACACACACGCACGCACACACACACACACACACACACACACACACACACACACACACACACACACACACACACACACACACACACACACACACACGCACACACATACATAACACACACACACACTCTCTCTCTCTCATTCTCTCTCTCTTTATATTATATATATATATATATATATATATATATATATATATATATATATTAATTATATATATATATTAGAAATATGTCATTTGGAGATACGTAAGAGCCGTTTGCCTGTGAAGAGATCTTTCATACTGCGTTCTGTCCTTCACAAAACACAGTAAATATACACGTGGAAGCTACTCGCTAATTCGAATCTTATGCTAACATCTCTACTACTTCAAAAAAGTTTTCCAGCTGCGGTGTAAGCTGGAAAGGTTGATTATCACAGATTTATTGATGTGTAAAGACATGCTTTCCTCCAGCAGAACCTGAAACATCTCATTTCAAAGGACTGCAGTTCAATTCATACCTGGTTGCAGGATAGATATGTTGTTATTTTTAAGGATGATTTATACCGAGTCAGAATTTTGCAAAACCGATCTACACCTAACTGTTTATAAATGGAAAAAGAAGATGATATAACTGTACATACTTTAAAAGAAATTCACTGAAACGATATGAACAAATGGTTTCATTCTTTACAGTCTGTGTGAGCAATCTATGGTTTCATTCTTTACAGTCTGTGTGAGCAATCTATGGTTTCATTCTTTACAGTCTCTGTGAGCAGTCTACGAATACTTGTAGAATCACCGGCCGCCGTGGCGAAGTGGTTAGCGTCGCGGACTTCCGGCTGGGAGGTCGTGGGTTCGAATCCCATCAGAGTCATGTGGGTTTTTCTGCCCCGACCGGCTCCTATCCAGAGTTGAGTTTGCTGCGGACTCAGTTGGGAAGACTGGGACCACACAGTCGAGTTTCATCCACTTAATGGATGCGTTTCTGAGAGTGTTGCTCAAATTTCCTGACCAACACTGCAGGTGCCTGTATCTCTCGGGCCTGGTTGACACCGGGATATATTATGAAAGGAAACGTAGAGTACAGCCCTGTCATGTAGTCTCAGACCGAAATGGAAATCCGTAGCATCATCTTAATCATCCTCATTCTCATCAATCAGCATTTAAAAAAAAACAAAAACAAAAAAAGAAACTTGTAGAATCCAAAGGCTTGTGAACGAATGCGTTTACACCACGTAGTCTCTGTTAGGAATTCACAAAGACAGCTGGGATTCACTGAAAGGGCAAACACTGCAGTATAAACTAAGAAACAGACGCTGGTACCAGCATTGTTGAAATGGATGAACAGCTAGCATTTAAAAAGTAATGAATGTTGGTTGACTTTAAAACAAAAAAAAGAAATTGCAATCTCTCTCTCTCTCTCTCTCTCTCTCTCTCTCTCTCTCTCTCTCTCTCCTCTCTCACACACACACACACACGCACGCACGCACGCACGCACGCACGCACACACACACACACACACACACACATTTACATACTTATGGGACACAA